>VYXD01005452.1:1919475-1930275 GCA_013397195.1 Hylia prasina
ATTTTGGCTTTGGATTTTTGTTTTTGTTTTTGTTTCTCCCAGTGATTTAACCTCTTCTTTTGAAGACTCCCTCCCTTCTCTGGGCAGAGTGTCATCAGACTGCTTAAGGCTTCCTGGGCCAGCTGGGGCAGGGACGTGGGACTCAGTGCAGTGTTCCCAGACAGTTCACCACAAAGGGATGGGGAGTAAGAGCTGTGGCAGAATTCAAAAGCAAACCCATAGCCTCTGTGACTCAAAGGTCTTGCTTTTAGAGGTGCCATGATTGTTTTTCTAGCTTACACGGGAGCTGCAGTGCAGTTTGGTGACTGGCTCATAAATTTGAATAATAACTCTGTCATGCTGCAGAGCTCCTTGTGTTTTTGTTCTCCACAAGAGCTTCATGCAAGGAAGGATGGATTCTGCCCTCAGTTATGACCATGATTACCTATGGCTTCATTACATATGCAACAGATTCAGTTCCTTATCCTAGGAGAATGAGTTCCTATAAGTATAACTATAGCCCACAAAGATGCTGAATATTTTATGAAATTGTATTTTAGTTTGGAAGGGATCTGCTAGGAATGTATTGCTTTCTTCCTGCTGAACTCCCTGAACACTCTTAAAAAACTTGATAATGTTCCTGACAAACCTTTCAAGGCTAAGCAATTTCTTTTAAAACAGGAAATAAATTACGCATCTGAAAATTGTTCACACACTTGATCTATCCTGATCAAAACCCCCATCCCTCAAGACTGGACAGGTTTTCTTTGAGGCACTTTATACTGGGTTCAAGTTCTTCTTGTTAATTTAAGAAAAATGCTATAGGCCAACCATTTTTTATTATTTATGACTATTTTCAAAAACTCATTTCCCCTTTCCTATCCTTCAATGAGAACACTGGTGGCATTCTGCTTTATGGAGCTCATATTGACATTTCTGCTAACTCCATGCTCACACTGTGGGATTTAAAACTGCTGCCCATCGCAACAGTGTTTGAACAATTCTTCAAGGTCCTATCCAACAAGCTGGTCCTTGCATTAATGAAAAGATCCTTTGTCTCTTTCCTTATATATTCAGAAGAGATACCTTGTACAAATGAAGAAAATTTAACACCAGAAGTTAAATAAATTCCCTAGACATTGGGATCCTTGTGCAGCATGCCCTAATATCCATGTTTTGATATCAGCTGAGTTCATGTGAACCACAGTATTTTAGCAAGTGAAGGGGTGCACTTTAAGTGCTTGCAAGTATAAAATATTAATTCTTGCTAGTGATAAGTACACAATTACAGACTATCCTGAGAATAATGAATCTGAAGAACTCCTATATTTTATATCAGTTCATCCTGCAGGAGTAACTGTACAATTTGTCTAGACCAAACATGAATAAATCATTTGATTGTAAAGATAAATATAGATGTTTTTGCAAGCTATTTGTGATTAAAGCCTTACTGTGCTAAATACTGTAGAGACATATAGTGAGTCTGTGCCCCTGACCTTAAGATAAAAGTAGAAGAAAAACTCTGAAAAAGGAAAGCAGAAGTAACAAAGCTTGATTAAGGCTACTTAGAAGGTCAGCTACCACAGCAAGAGTGAAACACTGTTCTTCAAGCCCAATCTAGGCCAAATCTCTATTCATCAAACCGTGCTGTATTTTATTCCAAATAATTCCATGTACTTTCTGTAAGGCCTATTTCATTTTCTGTAAGGTTGCTTCCTACTGTGCAGCACTTCTAAGATTACTTGTTACTTAACGGAAAAGGATAAGAAGATATATTTAGTGAAGTTGAAAAGCTTGAAAAGTTGAAAGTACACAAAATCTGTTCTAACACAAAGAAATCATTCAGTTTTTTAAATGGAAAAATAATATTCTGATCCTGTCATTTAGGCTTGTGAATAAAATCGTAGGTTTTTTTTTTTAAAAATGTTTTCTCTTCCTAATTTTATTTGTAAGAATTAAATCATTTGAACCCAAAATGTCAGTTGAGAAAATGGGATTTGGCTTTAGAAGAATTACAATAAAAAACTTTGTGGAGAGAAACAAGAAAAATGAAAAAGCAAAATTTTCACAATCATGATGGAGCTCCTTAGAAAATATTATGTGAAAATAACTTGAAAGCTCTTTTAAAGGGAATGTTTTTGTTCTCTGACCAACTCAGTATCTGAAATGTATTATTTATTCTTTACCTACACCCAAGAGTGCTATAAGATTTCTGTCCAAGATGTTAACTGGGATGTAATATAAATTCTTTTTGTACTGACTGACTACAGGAAGGTTCATTACATCTGGTAAAAAAAAAACCCAGACAAACAACTCAGAAGTAGTGTCAATATTTTATGCAAGAGTGATCATGTTTTTCCTTTACAAGTCTCAAATAAAATCCTGAAATCTACACAGAACTTATCCAAGAAGTTTCAAAATTCTAAAAATGTTCTTGTTTGTTTGTTTTTCCCCTTAAGACTGTGCCTAAAGCCTTTTTTTTAGTAATTTTCAAATTTATTTTAGAAGAGAAAAAAAAAATCTTACATTAATTTTCTCAGAACTTCAAAGCAGTTAAGAGGATTTTAGTCCTATTTCCAGATTCATTCACTAATAAGGTCCATTTCAAACCAGAAGGAAGATAATAGAGGAATTTCTAAGTTTCTGAAGAGATGGGTTGCTAATACTTTCTTTGCCAAGGTTAATTATAGCAGGCTCCCATCAACAATCAAGTTGGTCAGCCAGCATATCCCTCAATTTGTGTGCATCACAGAATGCCCAAACTCTGAAGGGTGGTTTACAATGCGCACATGGGAAGGTCAGGGGTGGATTTACCATGGTAGTGGTGGTAATTCAGACCAAGAACTCTGATAAACTCAATTTTGAATAATTCCATTAACATTATTAACTCTTTTGCCAGTCTTTGTGACCATAGGTAACAAAGTTTTTTGTATAGGAAGACCAATCTCTGTTTTACGAAGAGTGAGGCAGAATAGTTTGCTTAAAATCACCCTGGAGTCAAGGGGCAGAGCTTTTGGAGGAAATATGATCTGAGAGTTTCCAGGCTGTGCTGGCAGGCATTGCACAGCACTTGGCCATCTCCACTGCAAACCACACAGCTTAGTGCTGGAACAGGAATTTGGAGGCTTATAAACATCTGAAGTGGACAGATTCTGTAAGGATGGGAACCTTTTTCAGTTCTAACAAGGAGAAAAGGAGCCTAAAGCCTGATCCTGTCCTGTTCCCAGTCTCCAGGCTTAAAGCTGAAAGTCTTTTTTCTAAATCTGTTAATATCTTCCTTGAGAATGAAGTGTTGAGAGAGGGAAGAACATCTAGGGAGAGGGCAAAAGAAAAGCAGAAACCTGGTACATTGCTGCATATCAGAGGCAAGTTTAAACTCACATGCTGTGAATAATAACAATAATAAAAATGAACACTGTAACGTAAAAACCCAAGAAAATACTCTATAGCTATGACTGAAGTTGTACCGTGTTTGGGCTGAGACATGACTGTCCATCAGTCAGTTTCTGATTTGCTCACAATATAGAAAAGACCAAATCCTTCAAATCTCTTTGTTTTAGAATACTAATGTAGAAATAAATACAGCAACATTTTCTTTTCACCAAGAAAAGGAAGACAATTAAAATCTATTTTTTAAATACTTGAAGATCTTCATGCAAAAGCAAATCAAATATACTAATTTAAGTAATATTTCATCTGTGTGGGTTTAGAGAAAAAACTTAAAAGAGAGAAGAGTAGTTTTGGAGAAATATTCTGGTACTGTCTGTAATTCTGTAATTTCAACCCTGGTTAATATTCAGATAGACAAAATCTGAATAATTCTCTAAATATGTGCAGATAAAACATTATTTAGAGAGCTAGGATTAATTTTGGAATTAGTATACTAGTTACAAATTACAAGCTAATTGAGTAAAATGAAAAGAAAAGCTATTCCTGGGATCCATTTTGTCCTTTTTGGAATATGTATTCCCAGACAATATTATGTATTCAAATTAAAAAGCTCAGTGCTGAATCAGTCCAAGGTCATCACAGTTTGTCTGTTACAGTATCCCTCAAGTTTGATAAGAAAGCTACATTAATGAAAATGCATTAGATTAAAAAAAAAATACAGAACACAGCTAAGTTCTTGTATTAGTGATGATAATTTTGCATTTGACATGGAGTTAAAAAGAATTTTTCTATTTGATGGTGTATTAATATCTGTACTGACAAATCCTTCAGCACATACTGTAGCTGCCATTGCCTGGAGGAAAACCTAAGGACATTCTAAAGAGCACTGTGGAGAGAAGTTGTAAAGAAGTACTCATTTTGGAGTTGTTAGACTGAAACCAAGCAGGAAGGTTTGATGTATTGCCAGAAGGCTTTATCTTCTCAAAAAGTTTATAATCAAACACAAAGGAGAGTCTACTGCATATTTTGTTGTTCAGCAAATATGAAAAGTTGTTTTCTTTTCATTAATACATCTTTCTTTACACCCAGACTTATCCAAAACAACACATTCTGTAGATATTGTTACCACTCAAAGTCCAGGATTAATTCACTTCAATGAAAGTTTGATTCCTTTTAAAAATGTTTTTTAAGCTATGTTTGGCAGAGACATTTGAATCAGAAGGAAAGGGAAGATACAAATTAATACTACAACATTTTCCAAATTGTCCAGTTGAAGTCTCAGAAGTGTTTCACGCAGATTATGGACCAGCTCCCTTAGAACAATCTGATTTAGAAGGGTAATTATTGTCCCACTTTCTGTAGGGAAAATTGGGACTAAGGAATTAGTTAAAGTTATACATATATATTTCAGAGTGTCTAACAGTAAATGGAATCCATACCCTTATGTCACCAATAACTTTCCACTGGAAGTATAGGATAACACACGCACGAGTGCTTCCCCTGCCCCATTGACAGTGTTTGTGAATCAGGTCTTATAATATTGATGTCTACAGCATAGATACCTTCGATTTTAGAACTTGCTGCAAGTTTCTCTTAAAATTAATGGAGAGTCAGTTGTTTTAAGATGTGATCCACTCAAGGTGGCAACTTTAGGAACGGTTAATCACAGTTCCCAAATGTCAGTCTTTCTTTAATGATGCTAAATAGAACCCAGACACCTAGCTCAGAAGTAAAAACATACATTTAGAAAACTCTGCCCACAATAACCACTAGAGCATTTCCCAGCATTTTTCTGTGATTTTTTCATTAAAAACAATTGACAAGTACATGGCTATGAATATTAAGCAACCTTTTAAGGTGCTCATTCTCTGTTTTGAATGCACATAAATCAGTTAGGGCTACAGTTTTAAAGGCATTTAGACATTTAAAGGTAAGATGGAATTATGTATTATGTGTGTTTTCTTACTTTTCAGCAATAAACAAGAAATGTTAATGACATTAATGATTTAGGAGGGAAATGTGACATAGGAGTATGAGAAAGAGTCAAGCTATAAGAATAAATTATTTTTGAGATCTATTAGCCCCAGATGAGCTATGCTGAATAATATCACCTTGGCTAGAGGATAAAATTTTTCCTATGGCCTTACAAATTAGTAACTAACCTGATGTAAGTATGCACCTGGGCTTAATCTGCAGGCTTGCTCTTAAATGTCCACTGAATATTGTTGTATTATGCATAGATGAAAAAAAATTCAGCTCACATATACTTAGTGCTGGGTAGAAAACTGAACGACTTGGAGTACAGGTGATATCCTGGCTACAGAAAAGTCAGTATCAGAACTCCCATGGAGCTGAATATGGAGAATTTGTCTTTCATCTTGAGTGTCATAGAGTAGCAGATGTGTTGCCCAATATAGTTAAAGAGAATAATAAATATTGTCAGTGGGAAAAAGAGAAAGAAAAAGAGAGAAAGAGAGAGAGAAAAGAGAGAGAGAAAGTGAGAGAGAAAGAGAGAGAGAAAGAGAGAAAGAGAAAAAGAAAGAAATTCTGCTCTTTTTCTCTCATTGGTTTGAGTGTTTTCAGGCTGAAAAGACAGAAACCATATAGCTGATATTTAAAGAATAGGAAGAATGAATAAAAGATATATTCTGGGAGACAAAAATAAAATGATAAAATCTACAGAGTGAGTCTAAGAACCTGTATGGGATAAATGGACAAACAGTAAGTCACTGACATAATTCAGTATTTTGTGCTCAGTGTTTTCCCACCTCTTTACTGAAGTGCAGCCCACAGCCTGAGCAGAATCTCTTCTGCTGAGGTAGCTTCAAGCTGAGTATTACGCCAAACTTTCAGTGAATGAATTTTTTTCAAATATGCCATAGGATACTGCTGAAAAAGCACAAGGAATGATGCTCCTGGGAGCATTCCAGTATTGACACATATGACTTTCCACTCTCAGTATCGATGATGTGATATCTCTTCAGTTTAGCTTTTTGTCCTTCCTCTCCTTCCTCTCCTGTGTTTTTCTGTTAGATATGGCACAAGGAGGTAGCAGCTTCCTCAGTAACAACAGGGTGTGTATTTAGAAAGACACAATCAATTATATGCTCAGGGTCACTGAAGGATTAATTCACAGAGATGACACGGCATGATTTTGCCTAAATGTGCTGTAGTTCTCTTTTGTGGCCATGCAAGTGTTGCCTGAGACCACACTTGTACTGCCATGCATCACCATGGCTATATCACAGCACTTATGTTCTAGGTTTCCAGATGGAATCCAGAATCCTGTGTTAGGTTCTTTGGCTCTCTATACAGTGCATATAGAGAAGTGAATATCTGGAGTGGTACTCTTTAGCAAGTTGCTGCCCAAAGAAATACTGGTTTGGGTAGGCATTAATTTGCTGGATGGATAATTCCTTCTTGAAAAGATGATGTTACTCCATTCGGGTTTACAGCTCACTTTTCTGGATGTAGTGGCCCTGCTCTCAGAGCTCAAGAGGAGGTTTTTTTTACATATTAGAGAAATAGTGAGAACGCCAACCTTATTTATGCTCTGGTTTTAAAAATGAACAATTGTAAGGAAAGACTGGAAATCCTTTTACTTCCTTCTGCTTCTCTGCATGGATCCATAAAGATTTTCTGAAAAGAAAAAAATGACGACATTTTATTTACTCATGATCTAATTTCTCTCTGCATGATGTAAATTTTAAGGGACTGGTTCTATTTTGACTATTTCTGCAATACTTTAGCTTAGTGAAGATCTGTTTCAGTTAAAGCCTGTAAGTGTAACTTCAATGCACAAAGATCAAAGTAATTTTCATATTTTCGTGGTGTTCATTACCTTATATCAACAGAAACCACATCTTGTGTTTGTTGGTTTATTATTTTGGATTCAGGTAAGTAATCCAGAAATAAAGAGTCAGTCTATAATTTTCTTAATAGACATGTGAGAGGACTTTTATATAGTTTATTTTGACTTTTTCTTGGTATTCTCCTTGCACTGAGTGACATTTCCTTAATGCCCTCAAATATTTGAAACACAAAACATTTTAGTGTTCCTTGTCTCAAAAGTGTTATTAAGTGCGGGATTTTTTTGCATTAGCCTCAGAGCTTCTTAGTCTTCAAAAGTCCACATGGATCAATTGTAATAAAAAGGGGAAAAAAAATTAATGCGCTTCTTTTTCAGGAATATATTATATTTTGAACAGTCAGACTGTTTTTCTGACTAGAATGAGAGAATACTGAATGGATATCACCAGAGACTTAATGAACATCTTTCTTGTTGGAAAAGCCTTCTTCCTTCTTCCTTAGTTTTAATCTCCTCATTCCTGTCTGTGGCAGATGGCATTATGCTGATGAAGAAGAGACTTGTCTGGTTCTCAACAGCTTGTGCCAGCAGACCAGCAGTGCTTTTCCCTGCAAAACTCATTTTATGTAAAGAATAGAAGGCAATTATTATTTTTAAAAAAGGATAAAAAAAGAACTCAACGTTCATCAATACATGCTCAGGAAAAATAGGTAGTGCTGAAATATGAATATGCCTGTGTCTTGTTAAACTCTTCATTGGGGTGAAACTCTAGTTGATTCTGTAGGGCCCTGAGTGGGATGTATAAAATACTGCAGCTGTGGTGCATGTTGGATACTTATTTTGATCAGATAGTCTAGACCAAATCTTCTAACGTCTCAACAAAGTCATTAAATGCTGCAGGGAAGTAGATACTTATCAAATTAAGCATGCTGTTTGGTCAAAAGCCTGGTTTTGCATTAAAAACCAAACCAAACCAAAACCAAAACTAACAAACAAACAAACAAAAACCAGGTTTACTTTGCTTTCATAATAAACAACAAACTTCAAACCAGTGAGATATTTGAGCAGGAGTCTATTATTGGACAGCATTATTATCTGGATGCTGCCAAGTATTAAATAGCATGACATGGGAAACCCAGTAGGACATATTTTTCATTTGAAGGTTAGATGTTCTCATATTCAGTTCTAATCAGCTGACTTTTAGGAACATTATCTCTTGTTCTATATTTTAAGTTTAAATTAAAAACAAACCACCAAAAATTGCATTAGACAGTGACTAATATGACTTTCAAGACCTAGGGTTTGTTCCTGTGTGTTGAACTCGTTTTTTAGAAAAAGAAGAAATCTAATCTCATGCTTTTATGGACAAAGGGTTCAGTGTTCGGGACAGTCATTCAGTCTGCAGATAAAAAAATTGAAAAATAATCATATGCAATAAAATATAGTCTTCCAGAAAATGAACCGCTAATGTATTTAATATGGACCTTTATTGGGTTTTTTAAATATCATTTTCATGATATTTATGATATCATTTTCATGATATCTATGGTAATAAAAACACAAAAAGAAATGTTTTACACTTATACCAAAATGTCATATATATTTAGCGTATTTTATTAAAAATTATTCTCATGCTATTTAAACCACAATGACAAGGCTAGATTTCCAAGAGAAAATCATGGAGCTCCTGATGCTAGAAACACAGCATGAATTTAGCATGAAAATAGATTTCCAAACTGGGCTTGACACAATATAATCTACAGGCTGGTTTTATGTTGTATTGACTTGTGGAGGATAGAGTGTTGGGCCACCCAGATGCTGTCTGATAACAATCCACTAGATATGATGACTTTCTGATGAATTTCTGACATGCTGCAGCTAAGGCAGATTTTAATCTCTTCCACATGACAGGAGGCTGTGAGTTCAAGTAGATCCTGGGTAATATGGCCATGGTATTTTGTTATGGCCACTGTATTTTGTAGTGGTCATGGCATTTGTGATGTGATTATGGTATTTTGCCATGTAAAATGTAGCCAATATATTTGCCTTCTTAGCTGATTCTTTCTTTTATGAACACCTCCCCAAACCAAAAATAACTCAAAAAACAACCAACCAATCAACAAGCAAACAAACAAACAAAAAAACCCAAAAAGAAATCCTAAACAAACAAACAAACAAAAAAAACAAACCAAAAAAAACCCACAAAAAAAGCAAACCAAAACACCCACCAAACAAATAGAAAAACCCAAGATAATTCAAACAACAAAATAGTATTCTCAGATTTTAAACCTCTCAGATGGCTGGGATTTAAGTTTTACATTTCCCTCAAAAGATTGATTATGCTCTTGCCACATTCACATGCCAGAAGTATACTGTATTGATTGAACGTCTACTGCTTTTAGCAGTTAATAAATCCCAAGTTAATGTTTACTGGCTTACGAAAGAGAGAGGGACACAATAACATTGCATATATTAATTGTGCTTTTAAAATTAAATGTTGGTAGCATATCAGGAAGGTGGAACTATTTTCATTAATGCACCAGGTTGGCAGCAAGTTGTGTTAACAAAGTTCAGCAAAATGTCTTCAGTGTCCCTGGGATGTTCATAAAAATAAATTAGCCTGTGAAGACAGCGTGCCTAGGGGAATTCTAACACATCTAATTGTACCAGAATGCAAAGCAAGCCAACAGGTTTGCTGAGATGATTAACAGTTAACTGAGTTTGGAATATGAACAACTCTTTTGCATACTCATAATTTATTGTAATTTCTTTAGGTTGACTACAACCTGAGACCAATTCAGAGAAGGGAATGTTTATTTATCTTAGTTTTCTTTTGGATTGTTAATGAGATCACTTTTTTTAACTACATGGTTTCTGACCACGGACAGCACAGCCCAAAGTAAAGGTGCTCACTGATGCTGAATAGATGAGAAAAGACTGGTTATTACATCTCAGAGAACTGCACTGCAGAGTATTTGACTCTGGGCCTTGATGTCAGTAGTCAGGATGGGAAACGTAATTGCATTAATTAGCTTAACAGGAAAAATCTTCCAAAAACTTCTGTCTGTTTCAGAATGAGATAAAATATTTTCAGGAAGGAAATATGTGGATCATTTGCTACGTAGAAATTTTAGTTGAAAGCTACAACTTTGAATCTCAGTTAGCAGGGCTGGAGTCAGCAATTTAAAAGTTGGATACACAGGGAAAGGTGATCAGTGAGGCTTTTTTGAGACAAGACAGATGTCTTGGACCATTATTCATTCCCTTTCTGAAGCAGGAATGGAAGGAAGGTGATCTGAATTACATCAATTGTTATGTTGTTCTCTTTTTCTTCAAGTACTGTAGCAAGAGCATAAATGGCTAAAGGGGAACACTCGGCTGCTCTTCAGTGAGACTTTTCACCCTGACATGGGTCATTAATGCATGAATTATTGTAGCATTTATTGCACCATATTGCAGGACACATTATTCCACAAAAGTGGATGAGGATTACGTGACTTCCAATGTTCTGAGCAGGTGGACGTCCTCACTTTTGACAATATTCTGACTTGAGTATAATATCCACTATCCTTTATATTCTTTTCATTCTGTCTGCTAGAAAGTAAGATAGTAAAAGGCAAAAA
>VYXD01005452.1:1930302-1941458 GCA_013397195.1 Hylia prasina
AAAAAAAAGAGTGAAAAAAAACCCCAAACCAATAAACAAAAAACAAAGAAACAAACAAAAACCCCAAACCCCACAAAACCACAAAACCAAAAAACCCAAAGAAAACAAAAAAACCCACCACAAAACAAAAACCAACCTAAAAAATCACCCCTCAACCCCCCCAATAAAAAACAAAAACAAAAATAAAACCTCAAAAACAAACCAAAAAACCAACCAACCAACCAAAAAACCCCCCAAGAAAACTCCCAAAAAACCCAAATCAAAGAACCCTGTAATCCTGTGACCAAATCTAGCAGTTAACACACACACAGATAAAATGAGATCAGATTACCAGGAGTCAAGAACGTCTAAGAGCACAACAAACAGGCCAGACTGCAACAGACCCACGATGGACACTATCCTAAATATATATTGCTAGAACAGAATCTCTTACAGCTGATTTTTCTATATTATTGCACAGGAGGATATTGGGTAAAACACTCAACATCACAAAACTTCTGTTTTCACCAAATTCAAAGTACTCATATTTTTGGACATGTGAAGTGTCCAAAAATATGAGTACTGACCTAAGAGAGTAAATTATTATTGTTAACAGTACCAAAGCTGAGGAAAAAAAAAAAACAACAAATATTTAACTGTGGATGGAAATTTTGCTCTTCAGGATGAGACACGACCATGGAAGGAAAGAAGTGCAAGCAGAAAAGGAAGAGAATGCACAGAATAATAATATTATACAGTATGCTTGGTAAACACGGAATTAAAGGAGAAGGAAGAATGTTCGGGAAGGACCCAAACAGAAAAATTATCTGCATTAGGAAAAATTATGGAAGGCTAGACTTTTCATTGACCAAGGTTGTGTTTAGAATATATACAATTTCATAACTCTTTATGCAGAAGACATTATTGCAGCAAAACTCAGAACTTGTGTCAGCACGGATGTTTATGTTTTGAACACAGTACTAAAATTGAAGAAAATTCTGAAAAGGACCCTATAAAACATTCAGGAGCTGGAGAAACAAAGTTACAGACCTGCTAAAATGCTCAGGCTGTTACATTTTCTATAGGAATGATGAGAGGTGGTTTGATCACACTGCGTATGTTCTTTCTATGACTGAAAATACCAGATATTGAAGAGTTTTTAATGTTAGAATCAATAGTTTGAAACTTCACAGCTTTTAATTTAAACACATTTAAATCATGAGGACGAGGAAGGAAAAAAAACAGTACTGAGTAGAATTTTTAATTTATGAAGAAAAAGTTTGTGCTTGATATTAGCTTGGTTGCTGAGGAAGAAAATACAAAATTTCTTTCTACTTTAATGAAAAACCCTTGCTTCAACAAGATTACATGGAATCAGATCAACAGCCAGAGTGTGGCTGATACTAACTTCCTTACCTTCTACCCTCTGCCCAAAAGGAATGAAAAAATGATTGTAGCAATTTTAAAGAGTTTGATGCATTATATATATATATTTGACATTAAATGCCTTTATTTCCCTTCATTCAGCACCTTTGAAGATATTGTAGCAGTGTAATGGCAGAATGCCAATTCATGACAACCCAAATAGGTGGAAAAAATTGCTTGCAGAAAGTATCTCCTCTTCAGCTGGCTAAAATTAGCTGCCCAGTTCCAAAATGCTGTAACAAGGTGGGATAAATCCCATCATAAAATAATTCACTGGAAAATAATCCATGAGAAAGGGCATGATCTGTGAAAAAAGCACTTACCATCATGCATTTGCTGTAATTATACTTTACTTTTCAAATTGTAATGAGCAGTGGTTCATATAAATGGTGGGTTAAAAACATGGCTAATTTATTGCTATTTCCTTTGGTGATCATTTTTATGTATGTGTTGTTTAAGTGTTGATATATTATCTGCATTGAATTTGCATCTCTTGTCATTGGCCATTTTATAGCCGTTTCTCAACTGGAGACATCCAGTAGAGTAGTACCTCTACTTTTCTGATATTTTTGTCCCTCCTCCCACTTTCTAGTTTCCAAAATTCCAGAAAGAATTATATAATAGGTACATGGCTACAATCAATCCTCTGAGAGATGATACCAAAGCAGGAGTGTGAAGTGACAGAAGCATACAGCTGCTTTGCTTGTTTTCCAAAGCTGGGGACAATGTCAAGAAATAAATCCCTGTGGGCTGCACAGGAATGGTTGCCTTTGGGAGACACAGAACTCTAAACAGTTCACAGCTGGAGTGTTTAATACAAAAGGGAAACAAATTGGTTTATAAACTGGAAGACATTTTTACCTCTTGCTTGCGATAAACACATTCCTCCCAAGTGGGGCTGGAACTAAAAGAAATTCACTGAGTCAACTACATCTGGCATGTGCTCATGGGAGAAGTCGTGACACTGGGCTGCTGGGAAATGCACAGGATCTAAGGGAGGGTGTGCTGAGAGAGGATGGATGAGAAGCAGAAGAGATGACAGCATTATTGTGAAATCTTCTCTTGGGTGTCATGAAAGCTTCCTACAATTCTGGTTCTACGTGTGAGCTTATTTTAGTGGCAAATGAATCAAACTGTAAAAGACACTGAATGCTGGAACTCCTGTTAGTATCATGGAGAATAACTGAGAAGGCTTTTCTTTCATCTTTTGACTTCTTGAGATTCTAGCCTTAAATACTGAACGAAAAATTTATATATTATTGTTTCCCTATCTGAAATTTCCACACCTTATCTCTTTTTTTGCAGGCTGTTAGGTTGTGTTTACATTAAGACTGTGTTTGACTCTCATGCATTGGAGACATCTGCGAGGTGACTTTGAACTACCTGCTTTCTACAGCTGTTAGGAAGAGAGCTATGGCAACACAAAGTGTGCTGTAGGCTTTAAAGTGTGCCCTTGAGATAGAAAGGAGGACAACATAATAAACCTTGACTACCTTCCAGATTGGAGTTGGAATAGATGTTAATTTGTCTCTTCATATATTTTCCTGCTGCTAGTCACTTGTAATTGCTGTTTACAGACCCAAGTTGGGATGAGGTCATCACTTTGCCCCCAAGCTTTGGAATATTAAGCAGGATTTCTTAAACTTGGGTTGTCAGGGGTGCTGTCACCAGCTATCTTCTGCCATGCAGCACGTCTGTTCTCAGTCCTATATATCATGTCTTGGCTTTATCTGCATAAGCTAGGTAATAAAAATACCACAAAAAGGTTATTTGCTCATTTCTCATCCACTTTAAGAGTACCCCCACCATGTTTTAAAATGTGTTCAGAGAGTGCCTGGTGCTTTTTTTTACTGTTCTTCAACATTTGTCTCCTTTTTCTGATCACTTTAAGCTCCCTGATTCCTTTTCTAGGGTAAAGTGGAGTTAAACTAAAATATCTTATGTGATAAAGAAAGAAATAATTCTAGATGTTAAAATAGGTTGTCAGAAATGTTGACAAGTGTAGATAGAGTGTGATTTATGGACCTTTAACTTTTTAAATTAAAATCTTATATCCTTAGGTAATAAAGTACTGCTGGTGTGCATTGAATTCTCACACTGCATTCCAAATTATCTATAGTACATTAATTTACCATAGATCTGTTTCAGTTGTTTGAGTAAAATGGACAAGATAAATTGAATTAGTCTGAAGTATAAAGTCTGAAGTATAAGATTGTAAGGAAAGTGAAAGTCCATGAAGACTGGCAGATGTAAGAATTAACTGCTATCACTTGAAATATTACTTGTGGAAAAGAGACACTAAGAGACAGAAATTTGGATACTCTTTGCTGGCTGATACAGGGACAGCACAGCTCAGAGGGATTTCAGGGACACACAGCTCAGAGGGATTTGCAGCATAGTTTCCTTTCACAATGTCTTAAGTTAGAAATGGAAATTTCAGAATGTAACAGAAGTCATATAAAGTTGGGCCAATAGCCCATTAGATCTTGATCCTTCCAGGCTCATGGCAGAATTCAGAATGGTAGTCCAGAAACCTCAGGAAATTTGAATTTTATAACACTCTGGCCACAAAGCATTTTCCTTCTTATCACTCTTAATTGTGAACTTCCTAATATCCTGAAACATAACAAAACAAAAACATCTTGACTATTCTAAATTTTAACTTTATCTAATTCAAATGAATGATTTTTAAGTTCCAGTTTTGAATTTTATATGTTTATTCGGTCTAGTCACAGATACAGCAGAATACTTGGAGAGGCTGGTTTTGATTTTTTTTCTCTGCAATGTGGTCAATACAAAGCACTTAAAGTACTGTGGAAGGCCTTTTTGCAAACTACTTTTAGTTTAGGGGGATCAATAGTTTTGAAAAGGGATATCAAGGAAAAATAAAGGTCATTCAAAAATATTTTAGGTCCTGAAACATTTGCTGAAATTAAAATTTTAAAAGAAAATTACAAACCATGACACAGTGAAGACAGAAAATATCTCTCTTTTTATGGCTATTCCTTTTCCTGTAAAATTTTGGGCTTGATCTACCATGATTTTTGGAGCTTTTCAGAGAAAAAAGAAAACAAGAGAGATAAATGATTATTTTACAGATTAAGATGCATTTGCAAGTACTAATAAAGTAAGTAAGTAAGTACTTTATATGGTTTTTCTAGGGGGAGTTCTGATGTCCCTATAAAGATGTAGCATTTAGATGCCCTAAAAGTTACAGATGAAAGTTAAAAATTCTTCTACAAATTAGAAACTACTGAAGCTGTAAAGTTAAATAAAAGAAAAAAAGGGAAAAAAAAACCCCAAATAAACCCAAAATGGGTCACAGCTGGATATCTGAGGATTTCAGCCAAGACTGCATTATTGATCATGCATTGTTAGTTGACAGAGAAAGCTGGTCCCTTAGGCTATCTTTACAGGGGGTAATTATGAAGGCATTTCACATCTTAGATGTATGAAAAGGCTGTTCAGAAATATTTACCTGTTAACTTCTACTGAAGGAAGTCAGAAAATTGGGTTCCTGACTTAGACCTCATCAGTTCACCAGATTTGAGGGATGAGCTGAAGTTAGTTACTCATCAGAGTTGATCTTCCAGTCTAATTGGTTTGATCTTCCCCATTGCTTTAGAACAGCTACACTCTGAGTTTCATCAGAAGCATACTCCTATCATGTTACATCATTTTCTCCAAAGACAGGTAGGAAAACCATGAAATAAACATTATTATCTCTGATATTTCCATATTTTAGTGGGGAAAATAGCAGAACGTGCTAGAAGAAGCCCAAAGAATATGGAAAAATAATGTCTAACATTTAATGTATGCAGCTCCTTTTGAGGCCAAACAGAAAGCATTTCATTGAGAACATGTCTTTCCCAGTCAACCCAAAACATATTAGAGACCAAGATGGAAAGAGATGATAAGAATTAATTTTGAAGTCGGTTCAGGAGCTACTGATCTATGTAAGATCCAGCAATGTTCTTCTGTGACATCTGAATCCCTAAACATGTAATTTCAGCTTCATTTCCCAGTGTGATGCTTTGTTAGGTCAGTGTTTTTCTCCTTGAGATGGACGTCTGCAGGCGGAATATTGGTAGATTAGCTGAATAAACTTTTTGTTTAAATTCAAATTTAGGCAAACAGGCTCCTTTTCTGGAATCCTCAAATACATTTACTTTCTATTTTAACTTTCTAAGAATTTAGGTTTTAGAAACTTTTTAGAGGCCTAAAATTTAGGTATAAATCTAAATTAAATGAAATCTATAAGCTAGCAATGATCTAACTATGCATATATTTATGAAATTCTGAAAGATGAAGAACCTATCTGTGCTTCAGTAACCACATAAAGTGAGATATAAGAATTGCCTCTGTTTTGCATTTATATTTTCTCAGGTATCATATCTATTTTGTATTTTATTTGTTTAGAGTGTAAGTAATTAAAAGTATCATTGAAATTATAAACTATTTCAGAAATCTCTTAACCTTATAGTATTCTGATTCCTTTCACTCACCCCTTCTCACTCTGCTAAAATGAGAGGAAAACTTCAGCTTAGGAACTGTGTTGGGATAAATCTCTTTCTGCAACAGGTGAGTTCTCTCTCTTGGAGAGCTGGTTACCTTATCTAAATATCTGTGCCATGGTTGCCTAGATTGTGAGATATGGAAAAAGTCTGTGTAACTCTGATTTGCTGCAGTGTCCCTCCTCTCACAGAATTTTGTTTTTTCAGTACGGAGGGAGGTAATCATTAATGCAGAGCCCACCATCCCACCCTTCTATCAGCATTATCAACTTTCATCATCCATGGCTGTTTGAATTCAGGGTCTTTCCATTTTACATAACCTGAGTGGAACAAAAGGACCAGAACTCAAGAAAGAATTTGGCTGCTTGTCTGCTCAGGTACCTCAAGACTGTGTATATGTTCAGAATTTTAATGCTGTTATCAGCCAGGGTTAGACACATTTTTCCCTTCATCTAAATCTAAAAATGCTGAAAACATCTTGGAAAATGTTTTGCTATTTTACTTTTGGTTCAGAAATTATGCATTGCTTGGATTTTTGTACTGACAGATAATGAGGGAACATCACACAATATATGATAACAATAACACTGAAGCAATGTGAGAAAGTCATTTATCTTTCTGTTTCCACTCTGCCTGTGAGAATCTGAAAATCACTACCATTCCCATTTGAATAAATATTTTGGTGGGAAACATTCCTTTGAATATAAAGGACTGAAGAGTTCAGCTATTTCCTATATGCACAGAAGTTAGATGGGAAGGGAAGAAAAAGATGAAGTACTGCTACTTATCAGCAATATAAGCTGCATCTTTTGAATGTTTTGTCAGCATTAAAATACTTTATGTTTATTGATAATCTCTTTGCCAGACATATTTTGTAAGTCTATTGCTCAGAAAGGTGTCTCATTTTCCACATCTCTCTTTCTCTTCTCCTCCTCTAAATTGCTTAGCAGCTTGGAGGGATCTGTCAGAAATTTCATTAAATCTTCAATATTTGCATGTAGGTAGAACTAATTAATGATAGAAGAATTATTAGAAAAATGTTTTTTTCTTTTTGTCCTTTCTAATGTTGATATAGGAATTAATAGTAATTGATTATGATCTGTGCCCAAATTACATTAAAAATTTTAACTCTGTTAATGCATCTAACTCAGGCACTTAAGGAACATGCTAAGGATAAAGGATCTCTGGTTCTCTTGTAAGAGATAAGAAACAGAAAAAATACTCCTGTCACTTATGTCTTTTTGTGCATCATTTAACATGAAATTAACAGGGGTCAAGATCCACTTCTATGGATGTGAAAATTGTACGGGAAGGAGGAGAATAAGGTGAGGTCTTCCTGTCTTACATCTGGGATTCATCAATGATCTGGAACATCTTTCTCAAGGAAGCACCTTACTTTCTGAAAAAAAATATTTTTAATGGTGTCAAAGAACTGGGGTGATTCTGCTCTTCTTTCTGCTACACTGCTGTGCTGACAAGGGGCACCACTCCAGGAAAGAGAAACATTTGACCTGACCTTAATCTCGATTCTGCTCATTTCCAGGTCTAGCAAAAAATAGATGAAAAGAGAAAGGATGCCAAATTCCCTTCTCTTTCCAAGTCTGGTAAACTTTGTTACTGTTTTTTCCTTCTTTATTTTTTAGCCTTGACAAAGAAACATATTATATTCTGGAATGTGAGAGGGAGGCCAAACCCTTAAAAATTGCTCTGGTTTGAAGACTAAATGGAGCCAGTTCAGGACTGTATGCAACTTAATGGTCCAAAATTGACAGGCTAGAATATTTCATTATGGTATATTTCTTCCTTTACCAAAATTCATGGGCTGAATGCATCACCTTTAGCTGACAACCTGCTCTGAGTTCCAATCTAACAAGGAGATATCTTTTTCTTCAGTTCTGTGGTTCCAAGCTGCCAAAGCCGTGACACTATCTTCTCTGATCTGACTTTGTAAGGGTAGTGCCACTAATTTACCATGGCAAGACAGCACTACAGAACAAAAAGTGACGTTTACAAATTTATCACAACAATCTCAGGTCTGATAATATGGTTTTGGCCTGCTAAATTTGAGTGTGCCCTTTGAAGCTTACATTGAATTTACTGTCTCAAAGTGTAAAACACCCCAAAAATACAAAGAAAGACATGAGCAGCTGCACATTTCCTAGTATTTTGCAGGATCTGTTTTAGACTAAACTCCTTGCTGAACATGGTTTCCTTGATTTCTAAGGACACCTTGTATTGGCATTGAGAGACACAATTACTCTGCCTGTACTTGCCTAATTCATATATCACTTGACAACTGCAGATGCATAAACAAAATGTTTTTCTTAGGTAAGTTGATTTGCAACCCAAGCTGCAGCCCAAATTAACTATAGATAGGCATATAAATTAATTCTGAAAAAATCTTCAATTTTGTATTTCAGTGGAGAAGTAGATTTACTTTTCGTTCATAAGTTCTAGCAGTAGTGACAGCCATACTCCCGTGTGAAAGAATTTCCTGCGAGCATCAAAAATGATTTAAAAACAAACATAGTCTTCTCACAAGAATACCCTGAAATCCTACAGTGTTCATAACTGTTCCTGTTCAACTATCTTAAAATACGAAGCTTGACCTCTCACAAATGAGACATGAAGATGCTATATTGGGACTAAAAGCTAAATGAAGTGGTGGTGGTGGTCCATTAGTTAGCAGTTTCTTCACTAAATCTATACTTATGACTCAGAATGAAGTACTGTGTTTTAGATGAAAAGTAAAACAGAGGTCCCTGACCATTTTGTTTCATTAAACATCCAATGACACTTTTAACCAAAGCAGAGGATGTTAAGTTCAATGTTCTTACAAAATTCCTATCTGGATAATTACATCCTGCTCTGCTAAACTTCCCCCTAGAGAAAATTTAATTAAAATGATTTGATGTCTCTCTGGCACAGAGTAGACAGGTGTATGTAATACAAAAGCCACCAGCACAACTGACATAAATTGATGTTCTTCTGTAGCAGAAAGAGTGAGAATAGAAGCATTACTTTCTCCTTACCAGAAATGGACATTCCATTTTAGACACAGGGCACATCCATATTATGCTGCTGATAACAAAGTGCTAAATGTTTCTGATATCTGCCCAGAACTTGTTTTAAGGAGTAGGAACTGAATTCATAGCTCATAACCCTTTTGGCAATCAACTAGATTCTCACTAGGTTTTATTAATGTTATGAGTAGTGATTAAATAGATATACACAGGAGAGGATGGGGAAGACATTTCTGCAATGCAACTGGGAATCTGTAACAGAGACATTGAGAAAGTCTTTTGCATTAATAATCAAAGAATCACAGAACCACTGGGGTTGGAGGGCACCTTGGAGATCCTATAGTTCAACACCTCTTCCAGAGCAGGATCAGCTAAAGCAGGTTGGTCAGGACAATGTCCAGTCATGTTTGAGTATCTTAAATGATGGAGTGTACAACCTGTCTGGGAAACCTGTGCAAAAAACCCTGTTTTTCTTCTGTTTAAACAGAAGTCCCTGTGTTTTGACTTGTGTTTATTACTTCATGTCCTTCTGCTGGGCACCACTGGGCCTGTCTCCAGTTTCTTTCAATTTATACACATTGAAAGCCATTAGCTGAACATTCTCTTCTTCAGGCTGAGAAGTCCCAGCTCTTTCAGTCTCCCCTTTTATGTCAGATGCTCCAAGCCCTTAACTAAGTTGTGGAGATTTTCTGGACTTGTTCCAGCAAATCCATGTCTTTCTTGCACTGTGGCACCCAGATCTCAACCCAGAGCTCCAGATGGGTGTCCCTAGCGCTCAGCAAAGACTGATAAAATAATTTAATTTCTTGTACTTCTTTCAACTGCACAGATGAGCATCTCTTGTGTTCTAAATACTTCTGCACCAAGTGACAAAAGGGAAATAGGTTTTTATTTGGGAGGAAAAAGTTGATAAACTCAAGGAACAGATGAGCATATTCTCTGGACCTCATACGTCTTGCAAATACTTTGCTAGGTCCTCTTCCATATGACTGTCATTCTTTCCCAGTTCTTAGCAAGAGCTTAAGCCTTTTAAAAGTTTAATTAAATTGTCTCACCAATGGACAGTTAATGATTTAAAAGGAAACAATTCACCAATGTCATGTCCCTCCATTATACAGTACACATTTTAATGGTTTGTACTGAATCAGTTGCTTATCAAGACCTTGAATATCTCAACAATTGTACTACGTTTCCTCAAAATAACATAGCATGGTACAATATGGTTAAAATAGAGTGACAGCAAGAGCTGTGGCTTGAATGTAAATGCTGCATGATAACATGGCAAAAAAAAGGTTCCACAAATCTAATGAGTCAGACATAGCCTTGAGTCTGGATGATATTCAGCATAATGACACGGCTCAAAAGTAATTGCCAAACAGTCCCTCATCACTCACAGAGCCTACTCAGTCATCTAGAGCCTCTGCAAGCAAAACTCCCAGTGACTTCAACAATGTAATGCCTTAGAAATGAACCCAAGTTTATTCAGGAGAAAAAAATAAGTGAAAGTCAAACAGAAAAACAATCACTTTAGAATGTATACAGCTTCCATCATCATAATATCTGTGCACTTCACAATCTTTTCCCAAAATGCTATTAAACATTCATAAAGTAACAGTTTTGTGAATGGATATCTGATGCATCCAAGGTCATGAAAGAGATGTGGCAAACAGCAATACCACAATCCACCCTGGGAGACAAGCCTTGTGCCAGGATAGAGAGAATTCCAGTAGTTGTCTAATAAAGACTAGGATCTGCTAATAGGTTACTTTATGCATCAAATTTTATCATTAAAATGCATCCATTAAAGTCTGAATCAATATTGATATTCAGACTGATTTCCTTATTGTTATTGACAGTAAACTCCATCCTGAGATAAAAACTTTCCTAATAGCCAACTAAAATATGCCCTACTGCAGTGCTAGATCACTTGTGATTCTTTTCTTTTCCAGTTAATTATAGTAATTGATTCTATTGATCCCAAGCTTTTTCTGAAAATGCTTGTGAATAAATAACTGAATGAATAGTCAGGACCACCCTTCTAACCCAAAGATTGCCTGCAGGAGATGACCAAGGATTAAAAATAGATATATGAGTGTAGTGAATAACAACATGACTCAGGCACCTTCCACTGCAAAAGTAGCTGCACCAGAGCCTGTTCTCCAGCTGATGTGGGTTAGCCCCAGGCAGCAGCCAAACACCACAGAACCACCTGTTC
>VYXD01005452.1:1941529-1959982 GCA_013397195.1 Hylia prasina
AGCAAAAAGGCTTTCCCAGTCAGATTAATGGCCAACCAGTTTCTGAGCAATGTCTACCTTTCTCTCAAAACCCTATTCCATATTGGTGAGCATGATTTTATATGGCATGGGATATCTTTTTGGTCAGTTTGAGTCAACTCTCCTAGTTGTACACCCCCTTGCCCCCTTCCCCCAGTTTATTGTGTGCCACTAACAGACTTTCTGGGAGCAGATTTGGAAAGAAAGAAAGACTTGATGCTGTGCAAGTGCTGCTCCACCATAGCCCAATATGTTTATAAGAATGCAGACACAAAATCAAAGCACAGCACAACATGGAAGGAAATTATGTCCATCACAACCATATCCAGTACATGATGGGATCTCATCCAAGTCTATAAATTGTCCTAAGGTTTAAACAAGAATGGGCACATCCATAAATCTACTGGAAACAGGCAGTCACCTGACCTGTGTCAACTCTTGGTACTGTTTTTGGGTTCATGGGGTTTTTTTGGTTTTGTTTTGTTCTTGCTTTCTTGTGTTTGTTTTTGGTTTAGGTTTTGGCTTTGGTTTTTTTTATGGGGATACTTTTATCTTCCCATATCTTTATTTCCTTTTAAGTTAAGTGTTAATTGCAGTAATTTTTAGCATTTCTCTTTTGTCATTTTAAATTATAGGGAGAGGGAGTTAGATTTTCTATTTTAACAAATTATAATAATATTTCACTGCAAATTGCTAGAATTTAATTTGTCTTCTTCCTGCTACAAATTTTCTAAATTTTATCACAGGCCTTTATCTTAAATTCTAAGCTTTATGACTTTAGGCTATTGCTGGAAAGGGACTTTTTTATGGGATGGTCACATCCCTTACTTTGTAAACAAATTGACTTTCTTTCTGGTTTCTGTTTTGTTTGGCTGAGTAATTGTCTGTTGCTTTCTTGCCACAGTTCTCCTCATTGCAGAGACTTGTTGCACTTTTTAAAATACAATTGGTGGACTGACCTTTTTGTCTATGACCACATCCTTATTTCTTTTCAAATTGAGAGTGAACCCTTACATAGGAAAAAGTAATCAAGGAATGGAGTTTTATTTATTAGCATTGATTCTACAAATCACCTGGTGTAGCAAACAAACTGTATGGACAATACAATAATTTAACAATTCTCTTGAATCTCAGTCTGTCTTCTGTCCCTTGCCAGTGGTACAAGGAAAACAGGCAAAACAATGAGCAGCAATCACTTTTTTTCACCCTTTTGCTCCTTTATGGCTCACAACACAATAATGTAATTTACCACAAGCAGGGAAAACCTCAGGGGACCCTTTAGAGTATAGGAACAGACCTTAAGCTTTTATGGGGTATTTTAAGGATACATTTTTAGGGAGAAAATTCCCTACAGTATTATCTTCTTTCCCCCTTTTTCTCTGCCTTCTGATATTAAAGCAATAGGTTGGCACCAAACCCACAACAATTAGACTCAGTTTGTAGACTGTGGAGAAAATGGTAAAAGACATTGTGAATCTGGTCTTGGGACCAATGCAGTCTAAGATTGCTTCAAATCCTCATCTGCTTCTTCCCAGGACATTGACCTATTCCTTTGTATGCTAGGCCAGCTTCCACAGAATTAGAAGCTGATCCCTTTAAATGTCTGCTTACTCAATGGTGAAAGATTAAACTCTTCCAGAGATGTTCAAAAAAGGAAAAGGCTCTGATGAGGTGCATCTTGGAAGAACCAGGAGTACCCAAATAAATACATAAAGTACAGTGCAAAATAAAATATTTCTAAATTGTCACCCTGGTTTTGAGGCTTTTTCTAAGCCTTCTGATTTGTCTTTCATATTGGAGTCAGAATTTTTACTTTCCCACACTTTTTACTATAAATAATAGTTTTGTTTGCCTAACTGTCCTTTGTTGTTTGTGTATTTTTAGGTAGGAGGAGGAACTTGATTGACAGTTGTCTTGACCATAGTGGTTTGGGAGGTGGGATTTCATCCTCCAATCCACAGGCACCTTTGGAAATGTATAAAATTGAGTTTTGTAAATAAACTTGGGCTTTTTCCTACTTTGCTCATTACCGTGTCCTCGTGAAGTTCTTTTGTATTGTGTTGTGACACTAAAGACTACAAAAATATTTTTTTATGAGTCAGGCTGGTCGGATAAAAGAAATCTATTTCATTTAAGTGTGAAACTGTACTGTCAGGAAAAAGCTGAACCAAATAGTATTACTAGAAGTAAAAAATGCTTTCCAGTGCCTACAGCTCTGTATATCACTGAAGAGATACTGGGACCATACAAGTGGACCATCTGTTGGTAGGAATGGAAAGAAGCATGGAGAACTTCAGAAAAGCTTTTATTTCTTAAATGGTAACACTGAAAAGTTGCATTATGGTGGGATGTTTTTCATCCTTTGACAAAGAGGATGACAATATTTTGGATATCCATTTGCTCTCCTCATTTTGGCAAGTTGTATATATGAGTTCTTAGTGGCAAAACATACTCAGAATATTTGGTTTCACACTGGATGCTGTCAGGCTGGATTGACTAAACCCAGGCATGTCAGCACTCCCTTTGGAAAGCAGCACTTTAGGAGAAGTCTTCTAGATGCTTCCTGCGTAAAAGAGATGCTCTAGATAAAGGGGTTAGAAAAGTGGGAACAGTTTTTTAATACCTGGCAGTGAGGAGTAAAACTAAATCTGAATAGCATTATCAGAGGAGTAGGAAACACAGCCTAAATCTGAATCAGAGCCAAATATAAATCCCTGAAGATAGGAAGATTACAACTAGTGACAGATATGATTTGGATAATTGAAAGTGCCAATGCTATATAAAGACATGGACCTGCTAGAAAGAGCTAGAAAGCACATCAGAACTAGTGAGCTTTTTCTGACTGCAGACCAGAGTTGGTAGAAGCCCATTGATTCTGTAAAAACAACATTATCAAGAGGAAAAAAAATGAGTGATATGTATAGGTGCCCTTTACCTTGAAAACTGAAGATTAGAAACTGATCAGAAAAAAATATTATTGAAGAAAATTAATTTCTTTTTGCTTCTGCTGGATGTCAATGGTACATACATGTAGCACTAACTCAACCAAAAAGAGTCTAAACATTTACACAGCCTTTTGCAGCCCTTTACTTTTGTTACAGCTGTAGTGACCACTAATATTTTCAAAGGCCACTTGAACCCAAAACTTGTTGGATTTCTTCTTCATCTGTGCAATTTTGAGAAGGACAAGATTGGCAGAAAGATTTGAAGGGAGAGAAACTTTTCCCCATATCATTTATCTATCAGTGTAAAGGAAGTATGATAACTGGTGAGGAAAAAAGTAAGCTTTAACATAACTTTTTTTAAAAAAATTATAACATCAAAAAAGTTTTTTACAAGACTCTTTTCCCTTTCATATGAGAGATTTTTGAAATGAGAAGAGTTGGCTATGAAGAGCTTATTGGTCATGAAAGAGAAGAAAACAAATAATTTTAAAATTAAGATTCTGAAGACCAGAAAAAAATTTAATGACAATTGTAGTATGGAAAAGACGAGTAAGAGAAAAGTGCAAAAGACCTGCATTTGGGAGGGAAGATCTCTTGGTACCTATGCTGGAGTTGGAGGGCAGCTCTGGAAAAAATGCAAACATGGAGCCAAGCTTGTCACTCTGCGGCATGATATGAGGATGGGAGAGAATAAACATAAACTCTAAGAAGTTCAAATTTGATATAAATAAGAAAATTTTGATATTTTCTGACTTTTTTTCCTTTTTTAATCACTGTCTTTCAGTAGGGCGGGTTGCCCAGAGAGGTTGTGCAGAGTTTATCCTTGTGGGTTTTCAATATAAAGCTGAGAACAATCTGATCTGACCTAAGAGTTGATCTCCAGAATGTCTCTTCCAAGCCCAATTATCCTGTGATTCCTTGATTTTTGTGACTACAGTATACCTTAATGCAGAAGAATTAATGCTGGCTTTTATATTTTTACTTCCTTTATTGAGAGAATGTATTGGATTAATGCAAAGTCGGTTCTTTATACATCCTTGCAAATATGTGCTCAGCTGGGGTTCAGAAAGCAGGAAATTTTCTGAAAAGTTTTGCTAATCAAAGGCAATTCTGTGTAGGTTTCCTTTGCAAGAAACAGTCCAAACTGACGCGATGGAAGAGACTGCTCAGGTAGTTTAACTCCCCCTGACCTGCTTGAAGCTAACAAAACATTGGATAACAGTGTTTTGATCCCATTGGACTTGCTGATGTTAAATCAGGCAAATCCTCTGCCATGCTCTGCATGCCACGATAAACACAGTAAATGAGAGGAAAATGTAATGAGGGATTGTTTGGCAAACCTTAGCATAGATGTTACATCGTCATTACACTCACTGTATTCTAAAATCACAGTTGTCTCTCTCTAAGAGCTGCACTATCTTCTGGATTAGATAAGGAAAAAATAGACTGTTTTGAAATAACCTTCAGGTTTTTGGCCTGCATAATTCTCACTGCTTTTTCTGTAGTTAATGGAGATAACTGAGGTCAGAGGCATTCTGTTGGATAGTTTTTCATTCTAAAGTGAAAATTTTTCTTTCTAAAGTGAAAATATTTGGTGTGTGCTAACTGCCACTCCTGGCCAAAAATAAGGGCAAGGAAGGCATCAGAAAAGCACAAAGGGAAAGCTTAGCAGTGGAGGAAAATAAACAGTGAGTAAGGAAAAAGGAGAGAGGAGGGAAAGGAAAACCCAAGGATCTTGTGTGACACAAGGAAATAGGGACAACAAGCTAAAAAGAGAAAGAAGATACACAGTGAGCAACAGGGTTAAATGCCCCCAAATAAATAATAAATTACAAAATCCCAAACAGAATCACAGACCTTCCACTGTCATACAGTGCAGAAAGTGAGCATGGCAGCAGGTATTTCTGTATTTCTGCTCGATGTAATTACTGCTGTAAGCCTAGAGCAGTGTTATACAAAAGAGAGAAGTTAAAATTGCTCAGGCTAGCATTTTAGGCAACTTTCTTTAAGACACATTTCTAAGCAGTGCCTCTAACCTGAGGGCAAGCTAAGTAATGCCAGACCAAAGTTTGCTTGTGATTCACTGCTGACTTACATCTGGTAAAGTAGCATGCCGAAGGCACTCTAAAATATGGCCAGCCACAAACATGGGTTAAATTAATGTGGTTCAGCTAAAATATAGTGTGTGAAATAAGAGCCAGTCTAGTCAGTGTATGAAAATATAAATTTTATGACTTTAACTTACTGAACCTGACTATGACTGAAGTGAGGAACTTCTGAGATATTTTTAAAGCCCTGAGAAAAGTGACATGAGTGTGATGCATAGGCTTTAGCTGCATTCTTCCTGCCATCACTTTTAAAATGCAAATACTCTAACTTTTGACTATTACTATCTGACTGATTTGTGAAGAAACTGGGAGAAGTATCCCTCCTCCTCTGCAGGCATCACTTACATTCACATGTTGAGCATGGCCAGCACAAGTGGGAGTGTGTCAGACCCCACAGGACAGGCTCATTGTGCTGCAAAGTGCCACATACAGCACTGACCAACTGGTGGGACGCGTAGCATGAGTGCAGGAGGGCAAATGCACCACTGGTGTCTGCAAGCTTGGCTGGAACATGCTGTCTTGGGTTATGGAAGCAAAAAAATGTATTCTATTTTCATCTGCTGACAGCAGTTGGGGAAATGTTTTTTCTTTATCTCTTGTTACTCTGGGGGGAGGGGGCGGATGCTTTCTGATAATGATTCAGCTATTAAAACCGGGTGGGGCACTGTTTCTTATCTCTTTCACCACCCATCCTCCCTCCAGGGGGATATTTTCTGCTAATGGGCCATTAAGGCCCACCAATGACATGACACATTTACATCATCCCATTGTGAGATGCTCGACCCAGTGGTGGGGGCTCCAGGGTCCCTACCTAAATAAAAACTGAGACTCAGAACCCCAGACAATCCTGCTTTCCACTGGACTCCAGAGGAAGATCAGACTCATCTCAGCATCACTGGACCCTTCTTCAGTGGGATAATCTACTCCAACAGATCATCTGTTTCTCCAGGAGGACTGCTTCCAAACACCCTGACCAACAGGGTGTCAGGTTGTGTCCCTGACTCTGTCACGGTTTTCTGGGTTTCTTGTTTGTTTGTTGTTTACTTGTNTCAACAGCAGCCAGAATTCTCTTTGTTACAAAGCCTTTTAAAGTTTTCTAACCAATAGCAAATTGTTAAGAGTTTACAGACATCTGCATGAATCAATCATTAGAACTACATATGTACCTTATAGCTAACAATAAGTTCATATTTCTTATTACTCAGGAACCTTTTATACTCTTCCATAAACAAAGCACAGAGCCTCATTATTAAACTTTTCTATTATCTTGCTTAAAATATTTTTCTACTTGCTAAGGCCTAACTACACAGCACAAAGACACAGTCTTATTGTTTTATGTCCTCATTCTTGTATCTTTTTAATTTTAGGCCTACATCTGCACTGCTATGAAAACTTTCTGCTTTTTCTATTTCCCACAGACACACCCAAATTTAGCTTTGGGAAAGTGTCGCTCCTTCTGACACCCTCCAGAAAAACTTAAGGGAGACATCCATGATCTCCACAAGTCCAGAGTGATGATTTTTGCTTTCCCAGCAGCTTTCCTGGGTTGTTCAAGAAGCAAATCCAGCTCCTAGGGCAGAAGGAAACTGCTCCTGAAATTCCAAAGAAATTCCAGCATTAAGAAACGAAGTGGGCAGAGGGCTGAAAAGTACCTGGTGTTTATTCCTCCACAGAGAGCAAAAGGGATCAGAGGCTTTAAATCCACAATTATTAATGGAGCAATTATGTAACAGTGTGTGCATGGGTGTTAAGAAAGGCAGAGCTACAGTTTCACATAAAGATTGAACTTCAGAACCAAGGAGAAAGCAACAGACTATGAGAAAGGAGGGACTGAAATGAAAACCAGTTGTTCCATGAACTCCAATTTTACAGTGCTCCAAAACTCACTGAGCTGTACCAACTGGCATATCATCAAAATTGGGAATAACATAAAACTGCCCACCCTTGAAGCATGACATGAGGAAATTTTGCAGTTATGGAATACTGAATATATTCCAACAAAACAAAGTGCCAAGCAGCTCATCTCCACCTACTTCCCATGATCAGAATGTAAATGGAAAAGGGAACATCAGAAAAACCTGTGGTTGGATCCTTTGTCGCTGAAGGCTTTTTAAGCAGCTGAAGATTAATCATCCTTTTAATCAGAAAAAGATTGAGGACTAAGGACTTATCACCAAACAACTTACTTGGGTAAATTACTCAAAGCACCTAATTAAATTGATATACTCTCTTACCAGGATGTAAACTTTAAAGTCTGAAACCCTGTAAACAGTACAAAGGTGCTTACACATTATCCATGATTCATTTCTCTGTTGGTGGAATGGATAACAATAACTTTCTAAGAGTACTATAAAAATTAATTTAAAGAGTGTAGTAGCCATATAAAGACCCTTTTCTTTCTCTCTTTACATCATAAATTGCCAGATAAGGCACAGGGATTTTTATTAGTTATGAAATGGTAAACTAACAGCAATATTTACAGCTTTGTACATCATCTAAAAAACATGCCTTGAGCTGTTTGAAGATTTGTTATACAGTTATTATTGCTGAAAAATAATTGCATCTGCTCCAAAGTTTGCTCAGTTCTATTAAAAAAATTAGTAGAACATGATTAAGAACAAGATCCGAGTTCATGTCATGTTACTTTATTCTATTCCCTGAGTTGTCTTTTTAGGAAGCCTAATCATGATGGTTTTCTTTGCTGCTAGTGGATAGTAACTTGTTCCAGATCAATCTTGTTCACTACAGAACAGAACTTAGGATCTTCAGTCAGGACTTTCAGTGAGCAAGTAAATTCGGGTGAGATCCTTTATAGATGTCTTTAATAGGGAATATTAAGTCAAATTATGACATTAATACTTCTTTCATCTTTCTTTGAGAAGGGGTCAAACCTCTGTTCCTGAAACTGATGTCTGATCAGAACATAGTTCTGATATTATAATATTAGCTTCCTTTGAAACTGACCAAAAATATATTAAAATAGTGTAATGAGAACAAGTATATTACAGCATTGTCTGGTGGAAGGTGTCCGTACCTATGGCACAGGGGGGTTGGAATTAGATGATCTTTAAGGTCCCTTCCAACTCAAAACATTCTGTGATTCTATAGCCATTTTGTAGTAGTGTGATGTCACAGACAGTCAGATACAAAATGTAAACATTTTACATAACTATTTAAGTAGAAATAGTCAAGGCAAGGGAAGATGAATGTAGCTGCTGGCAGGAGTCATTCAAACAGTGATAATTTGCTAGACAAAGGAGAAGGAAAGCTCAAATAATAGCAAACATATAATCTGACTGAATACAGGAAAGATGACTGCCAAAACCAAAACCCAAGATAAGTAGTCAGGAGTGGATAAGGCAGATGAGACTGCTCCTTTTGGGAGGAGGGCAATAGCAGCAATGTCACAGGGTGAAAGAACATAAGTCTGACTCAGTTCTGACTTCTCTAATCAAGAGGCTCTGAAGTCTGATCTCAGCTACCACACCTGTCAGGGGCTGTAGCCACGGGCTGTATGTGTACAGGCGTGGTGGTGTGCACTCATCTCTGATTTAGGATATGGGTACCAAGGGCTAATAGCTCTGTATGGTGTTGGTGATTAACATTGTGTAAGGATTACCCATTAGCATCTGTGCTCTTAAGGAATAAATTAATTCAGCAAAGATTTGATTTACACTGGACTGATATATCAGTCTTCCAAGCACTCCCAACCTAGCCAACTCGAATTCCCGAATGGATTTATATTTATATAAATACATTGCCACACTTTTTGCAGAATTTCCCTACATTATCTCTACCTCTACCAAACAGCAGGGAATTTCCCAAGGAGAAATTTTGCTGTACTCCCTGTATGCTAGCATATAATCCAAACAAAACTGTCAGGGCTCTGTCATTTTTGCTGTCACCCTATGTAGCCAAAGATATGATAACATTTTTTTTTTTAATATCTCTCTCATACTGATGGTGTTATACAAATAATAAATATCAACAGCTATTTATAGTTCAAATTTATACTTATCCAGTCAGACATAAATGGAAGAAAGACAACTGTGACCAGACAAGCAGAGCTGAATTGTATGAATTTCAGACAGTGAATAAAAAGTCTTGTGCTTATAACTAGCATGTTTGATTTTGTTTTTCACTTATTTGCTTTCACATTTGAAAGAATAAAGAAAGGGAAGAAAGAAACATAATGGGCTAAATTAAATAACAACAACAACAAAAAGACAAATATCTACTCTAGCAATGGAAACTTACTGAAGGTCATTTTTTAAAAAAATATCCCATTGAGAAAAAAAAAAAAAAATCCTGGCTGTGATATATCCTGGGCTAATTATAGATCCCCTACTGGAAATCACACATAGTCAATAGTTTTTCCAACTGGATGGAAAATGTACTGGACAAAGTATTCCAGGAAAAGTTTGTCTTGCCAGAATGGTTTAGTAGGCTTATTCCATTCCTAGCTTGTAAAATACCTGTAGTTGTTTAGCCCAGCTAGAAACTAAGAACCACATTTCTTCTTTCTTACTCCTCTCCCAGCCTCTGCTGGGGAGAATGACTGGAAAGTAAAACCTTGTGGATTGAGAGAACAACTGCTCATTATTTGAAATAAAATATAATAATAGCAATAGAATATTATTATTATTAATAATAATCTAACAATATAGTGGTGATTATAATCATCATCATCATCATTGTAATGAAAAAGAGAGAGAGGGATAAAGCCCAAGGGAAACAAGTGATGCCCAGCACAATTTCTCCCCACACACTGACCAATGCCCAGCCCATCCCTGAGCAGTGATTGGCAGCTCCCAGCCGACTCCCCCCAGTTTTTGCACCAGGCATGACGTTCCTTGGTATGGAATATCCCTTTGGCCAGTTGGGGACAGCTGTCCTGGCCATGCTCCCTCACAGGTTCTTGTGCACCTCCTCACTGGCAGAACATGGGAAATTGAAAATTCCTCGGCATTGGGTGAGCACTATTTAGCAAAATCTATACCAATGTGTTGTCAACATTATTCTCAAATGAAATCCCAAAATACAGCACTATGACAGCTACTAAGAAGACAATTAACTCTATCCCAGGTGAAAGCAGGACAATACAGGATTAACACAAAACCTGATGATTTCATTCTTATATCTTTAATTCCTTATAGTTGATCTTTGAGTTTTGCTGGTTTTACAAGTGATCTTTAGCAACAGATTCTTTTGTTTGATCATTATGCAAACCTTTTGCTATGTTAAACTAACTTGAAACAGGGGAAAAGGTGCTGTGTATACTTTATAATTTGTTGCTCTCACCTGGGAAAGGGAGAGAGCAGTATTTGTAAGGGAAAAAGAAGACACATGAACCTGTTGACAAATAAGTACTTTTCTGCACAGAAACAAAATCCTATGGTTGTAAATTGACTCATGGTCATTGTTTTGATAACTTGTAAGTACAGTTTATTCAATTTCTGCATGTTTTGTTTGTTTTAATATGTAAAATGTGATAATATTGTAAGAAAAGTAGAGCCTGAAAAAGCCAGTGAAAGAGTCAAGAGATCTCTCAAAGTGTGTTTACTTTGGCATAGGAAACACAAAATTAAGTGTAATGACTTCTGACTCCAATCATAATACACTGGTACCTGTCCAGATCATTGACTTATTTCATTCAAAAAATGGAATCTGCAGCAAAGTCATATTGTTCTGTTTGTCACCTTGCACTCTGTTAGAGCTAATTGTCATTATGAGGCTGAAAATCCAAGCTCAAAGACCCAATTCATGTCCTGACTGCAGGATAGCTGGCAAAAGATGTGAGTACAGAAGACCTGGAAAAAAAGAGTGACAGATTGTTTTTTCTGGAACTTTTTCAGGGTAGCCCTTCAAGAGGAGCTGCATTAATTCCAATAGAGGAAAAGCAAAGACTGACCTAATTTAATTTAGGGTTAGCTTAGAGAGAATGGAAAATAATGTAAGGTGCAGAAAATTGTCAATGTAACTATGGTGAAAACTGATCTGTTTTCCAAGTTTTGCACTAATGGGAGAAAATAGTTTTGTTTATATCAAATGATATTAAGAAGGAAGACCTGCTAAACCAAGCAAAATCTTTGCTGGGTTAGGAGGTAATTGCACTCTTCTATACACACCTTTTAATTTTTTTTTCCATAAATGAACACCAAAAATCAAAACTGATATCATCTTTGATTGCAATCTTCCAGGATACAAGGGAAATACATGGAATGTGTTACTAAGGAGAAAAGGTTTAGCTTTAAAAAACCCCAACTTTTAAATTACCTGAAACAAGTCTAATGTTATAAAATACTTTGAATAACTTTTCCCACACGTGAAAATATATCATAAAATTAAAATCTCTGAGCTTCGATGACAGACTCTTCTCTGCTTGCTTGAAAAGAGAAACAACTAAAATACCTATGTATGTGCACTAATGAAAGATGGTAAAGCAATAGGCCAGTTTATAATTTGTTATTTTTTCTACATAATGGCTGTAGATTCCCTGCTCACCAAAAAAACCCCAGCCTGTTTATTTTTTTAATGATGAGCTGCTACCCAAAAGAAACAAAGTGGCATTCTGTTGACACCATATGGTGGCTGAAAAATGGATTCCACAGTATTCTATTTGTTAGAATGTCTTCTGAGTTTCTGTATCCATAATTTATGTTGGAGCCTTCTCTGATTGCCAAAATATTCAAACGGCTTTCTCTTCACAGGGTAGCCTGCGTGGGGGGAAGAAGGTTTTCAAAACAGCAGGACCCGAACAATCTCCTACTGCTCAGAGGAGAAATCATTTCCAAGCTTCTGTCCTTCTGGCTGCTTTCATTGTCATAATAATTTACATCCTGTGCGAGGAAATTGTTTGCATTCAGAAGAAACCTAAAATAATAAATAAAAAGAAGGGAAAAAAACCCTACAGTTTATGTTCTTGCATGCTAATACAAGAATTTGTGAATATTAAGCATCAGTTTAAAGTTGCATTGACTCCTAGGCTCTGACGTAAGTAGATAGCTTAGGCTTTCATATCTTAATGGAAAGTGATATGCAGAGGTTATTGAACAGTGCAGTTTCCAAATGATTGCCTCTGCAGCTGGCATAGAGAGATCCAGAGTGGTTATGGATGAGCTAAAATAATTAAGACATATTTCTCCTGGTGTCTGCTTGGTTATTACTCACTTTTTAAGAGGCCATAATTTAGGCAAAGATTTAAGTATGACTGTGAATTACAAACAGATATTTCATATGGTCTTAATATGGTGTATGAGGCCACTTGCATTATGCAGCAGGATATGTGTGTTGTAGGCAGCAGGGATCCTGGAATCACATTAAAAGACTGAGCCAGTCCCTCCTTTCTCACCTTTCTCTTCTCCTCAATCTATCACAGTTTAGTGCTTTCTGCTGTTTGACCAGTTCTGTTTCCCTCTTGCCTCTGGGATGTTGGCAGGAGCACATGGATGATGAATGGACACCTGAGTGTGGGGGGAACTAAAACCAGCTGCAGTGGGGTTATTAATGCTTAGCAGAACAGGATTATAGGAGAAGGAGCTCACCTGTTGTGAGGATCTTCTTAAGAAATTAGATTAGACCTATTTGACCCTGAGGTACTCTGATCTCAGAAGATTATTTATCCTCAGGAGTAAAATGGAGTTATGTGGAGGTTTTATTTCATTCCTCAGACTTGGGAAGCATTCCTTCATTCTTGACCCTCCGGCCATCCTGGGCATACAGCTGAGATACTCCGGCTGAGGTCTGAAAAAGTAATTTAGCTAGTAGCAAACCTGGATCCCATGAAATTGTTTTTATAAAGAAATAGGATGGAAGCTGGATATTCTTCCAGAGCATTTGGTGATATGCTGCTGACAGCTTTATTCTGAAGACGTACTGGTTTAAAGCATGTCTTCATTGTAATAGAGATTTACTGATGTGAATACATATTTCTTGTACTAGTCTGTTTAATGACAGTGTCTTAGAAGTTCAGTCAATATTTAAATCTGACATATTCTCTTCCAAGTCAAAAGAAAGAACATACTCTTCTATAGGAAATGAAAGTAGAAAACCTGTGACCAAATTACATTAAATTTTTAGAGAAGCATTATATGTGGAGGAAATCTTGAAATACTGTATTTAGGTAACTGTATTTAATCTAGACAGAAAAAAAAGGGAAATTTCATTCAAGAATTGTTTTTACATATGTATTACAAATAGTTTCTGAAAAAAAGAAAGGATGGGTCAAAAGTTCTAGCAACAGCAACAAGAGATCTAAATTGCAAATTACTTTGCAACTTATTTAAGTCAGCTCTCTAGAAAGATTTATCCTGCTGTACAGAGCAATTCTGCAAATAACCTGAATTTAGGATATCAGATAAATTTCTGTCATGTGAGCAGCTCAGTTCAAGTTATTTATGCTAGGAAAAAGACTGAGTCCCCAGTATTTACCTGGACTAGTGACATTACTAAATGAATTTCCTTTATTTAAGGTTCCATTTACCTTTCAGGCATATTGTCTTTTATATCACAATTACTAATCTTTATGTCTATTTTTATATATAACTGCAGTTGAGGTTAAGCCAAGTTGACTCTCAGTGTGAAGACAGAATCATTACTGGAGTCAGGGGTGAGAAGACAGTCTGAAATTGGTTTTATCCCAAGAATGACGCTTGTGAAAATCTACCACAGAAACCTCCAGAAGCATTAAGATTCACCTTCAGAATAACTGTTTAATGTTGGTGTTTAGATGTAATCTCTTTGTCTAAAGTTCCAGTGTAGTTACTGGTGTTCTCAGGTGGGTTCTGCTGCCTAATATGGGTCTCTGCTGCTGGCTGGGTTCTGAGGGCTAGAGACATCTACACAGGACTGACAGAATGGCATGGAAGCTAGGAGAGCTCTATACTCTTCTGAAGCAACAATTGGAGACCAGAGAAAACCTGAGCACAGAATCCCATTTCAGGCAAATAACATTGATGGAGGCTAAAGAGCTGGTTATCACTGCTTTAGACACAAAATTTACCAGCTGAACCTCTCTCTAGGATCCATGGACTGCACTGATGAGCTCTCTGTTCAGTAAAATGGGAGCTGGGACACACAACGCATGGGAGAAACTTAGATCTTGTTCAGCTGCCTAAAAATAGTTGTTTTTTGCCATTTGAGACCTAGAAAGGTTCCTATGGAGTGTGGAAGTACCAATGGCAGTGCATAATGTCTGAAATAACTAGGTGCCTCTGTTTGCATATTCAGTTTGCATTTATGTAGCCCAATATGACACTTTACATGTAAACACTATACTGTTTGGATTGTGAAGCTGAATCTCCACTGCCCCCATGACTGCAGATATCCTTTCAGCACAGAAGTTTTAACAGTACACTTTTTTTTCCCACTGATGTGGAAATTTTCTGTCTTTTCCAGTTATCAGGACTGTACCTGTTTACAGATATTTGCCCTGTGAACAAAGATTCAACAGAGCACAGTGTGGTGCAGGTAATTGCAACTGTGTTTTACTCTCAACCTGCAGATAGATTCATTGCTAGAGAGAAGATTCAAGGCAAACCAAATGAGGTGATAAGTTTTATCACTAAGTTATTCCAAGTATTGTTTGTGTCTCCTCAATCGAACTTTTGGAACTTTTCTCATATACAGTATTGATGCTTTTGTTCCCTAGAAAAGCTGCAATAATTTGTTATTAAGGTGTCACGGGACTTCTAATTTTGTTTCTTCATTTTCTGTTCTCCTCTTCTTTAATTCCTTTTGCATGCTGCACTGCACTGAGAATAGATGATGAGATGAGCTCTAACTCCCTTGCAAAACTTTCTTCTTGTATGCAGAGCTGTTTTTTTTTTCCCAAAGCAGGACCGTGTCCTCCAGCCCTGAGTCTCTTCCTCCTTTCTCATTCTTGGCTTTCAAGGTCACATGTTTGAGTATCAGTTGCAAGTATCAAAAGTGTTACTTGATTGAGACAGAATTTTCCTACCCTCTCTCCTCTTGGAAAAACCCACCATGATTTCAGGTATTAACGGATTAAGAAATTTAAGTGTTCTTGATTAGGGATTATAGAGATGAGAATGGCAACACCCATGCAGCCTAACAATACATTCTAATCTTGGTATATTGATAAAGAAGACTTGTAGGACTGAATTTATAAGCCGCATATGAGAATGCTGGTATTATCATTTGGATTTCGCTTAAGGCTGGAGTGACACAGTGCCACAACATAACATGAAAGAACTTCATGAGCACATGGTGATGAGCAAAGCAGGAAAAGCCCGAGTTTATTTAAAAAAACTCAAAGGTGCCTGTGGATTGGAGGATGAAATCCCACCTCCCAAATCACATTGGTCAGGACAACTGTCAATCAACTTTCTCTTCCTACCTAAAAATATGTAAACAACGAAGGACAGTTAGAAAAACAAAGCTATTGTTTGTAGTAAAAGTGTAGGATAGTAAAAATTCTGACTCCAATATGAAAGACAAATCAGAAGGCCTAGAAAAATTCTCAAAACCAGGGTGACAATTCAGGGAGGAGATGTCTACTCCTATCTACTGGGTTTACCAAGCTGTGAACACAGAAAGAGGTCCAAGACTGATATGTTCTTCATTAAAACATTGATTCATGCTTGTAAGGTGCCTTGAAAGTGAAATAGTCTGATTAGACCAACTGATATTGGTGTGGGGAAAATACCTGTCTTTCTGACTGTGAAGACTTCTGTCCATTTGGCTCAGGAATTTCATAGGACCCACCTTCTTAGGTCTGCAGGTATGTTCAACACCAGCCCCTGGCTTCCCTATCCTTTTTTCATCCATATTTGTTAGCTGGGTTGAGGTAATCACTACCTCTCCAGTGCACCTCCACCAACAAGCATGTGGGAAGCCAAGATGGGAGATCACACACAGGCTTTGCCTCTAAATATTATGATTTTGATAACACCTAGACCTGAAGAGTTCCTGAGCTGAGATATTATACATGGAATTCCAACTCATGACATCCATATTATTTTTCCTATCATGAAAGCTTTATATCAGCTTATAAAACTTATTTTGATTATGTCTACAGGCCATTATATCCACAACAGCACTGTGTTAGAAAATGGAAAATTCCTAGTAAGTGTTATATTTTATTCTTGGTAGCATATGACAACAAACAGGTTTTTTCAGGTCAAATGGCACTGCTTAAAAGAAAATTCACTGAGAGGATTATGTGCGTATTCAACAACTAAATACTGAGCAAAACTAAAGAGGATGTCTATTGTCAGGAGGGTCACTGATAAAGCTGCAATGTAATTAAAATTCTGGGATTTTTAATTTTTTTTTTTCCAAAGGATTGATTCTGCATCTCACAACACAATTTTAATGCCAAGGTACTTGTCTTTAATCCAGTGGAGATGCACCGATGTAATGAAGAATTATTTCCAATATTATTAATTTCTTTTATCTATTCCTTTTTTGTTATCTGGGAAGATTAGGAAACAAAATGATAATTAATTTATAATGATGTTGATCCAGTATACAAAGATATGCCTTCAATATAGTTTGTTATGTATTTTGAAAATAATCAGTTTATTAACCGTTAATAAGAACTCTAATTTGTGTGTTAAGAAGACCATTACTTGTGAAATCCTGCCCCCTGACAGCAAAATTGTCATCTGCTTCAGCAGAGACACTTTGCTGTCACTATCTTAACTTCAAAATAGCTATTTTTCATTATTCAAACAGAGAGAAAGACATAATAGACTTTCAATAAACCCTTTACCTATAGGGTTAGAAGTTAAGGCCACATTATCCTTCCCTAGGAACTTAAGAAATCATACATGCTTCAAGGACATCTGAAACTGACCTAAAAAAGTTGTGTTTAGACTCCACTGGAGAGAAATGCTGGAAACAGGAGGACACAGCATGGTCTTCTCCAGTCTGGAGTGATGCTACAGACCTTGCACCAAAGACGGCAGTGATGAATGGAGCTTTCCTTGGTCTCTACATCTTTCAAACCAGTTTGAGTGCTGCAAATGCTGCATGAAGTGCAGGAGAACCTGCACTTTGTTTGTGAAACATTTTTAGGCTAATGTTTCCCTTTTAAGAAGTTCATTTTTTGGATGAATTTCAGATACACACGTCCAAGCTTTTAGGTAAGTACCGAAACCACCAAACTCATCTGCCACTCTGGCAAAGCAGTGATGGCTTTAAGTACAATACAGACCCTCAGTATTACTGTTAGCAGCAGGATGCTGTACTTAGAGGCTGACTACGTGTTTAATATGCTTTACTTTGTAAAAAAAGGTAAATACTATTGCCTGTCATTACACAGAGGCCTGAAGAGTTCCAACGATTTGTCCATAGAAATGTAATTTTTAATTAATAATCAATAACTGATCTGTTAATGAATGAAACGTATAAACTGGGTTCATCTACTTTGAACAGAGAAAGGATTACCTCTGTAATTTGACACTTGGGTTTCTTCACTTTTATAGGAATTACCCTATTCTTTTCAACCCCAATATCACAGTCCTTCATTTTGTGAATGCAAAATCAATGTGTTCTGAAGACAACATGCCAAAAGCCAGGCTCATAAAAATTTAGGACTTTTATTCACGTTCTTAACTGCAAAGCCTAAATAGGCTAAATAATTTCTGGTAATCAATAGAGATATATGTATGGAGTCAATATTTCTCATCTGAGGTCAACTGTAAAAAAGGAGACAGGAATTGATGCAAAAACAAAGCGGAAATGGTTCGTGTTGATCTTGGCAGCTTTCTGAGTTTATAAGTGAAACACGACTGGAAGAGGAGTGTCACTTCAAAAGATATGGGCATATTTGGTCACAGACTAGAAGATATATTCATCCTGTTTATGATCTGAACTGTTTTCTATCAGTAATTTATGTATGATTTGCAAAACTTCTATCTTCAGTGTGTCAGCCAAATAGTTACACTTTGAGAGAGGAGTAAGTAGGGTGCTGAATATAACCTTTGTAAATGATTTAGTTTATTGCCAATAATTTTGTGTTGATGCTGCCTTTTCCTTATCTAGTTTTCACACATTTCCTTCATTGATATTCCTGCATCATTCTCAGCTGTTCTCCTTTTATTTATTTTTTAAGAAGCTCTCCAAAGTCTGATTTCCTTAATCATGGTTGCTGTATTTACTGAAACCATGGGGGTTAAAAGTCTCATATTTTTTCATTTATTTGAATTTTTATTCCACTATTTTTTTTGTTGTGCATTTGCAGGTTGCTTCTTTAGAACCTTTTCACATGAAGATTAACATTCAGATTCTTTGTAGTATTGTCAAGCGTTCCATGCCTGACACTTATTATCAATGCTATAGAACTGAATGGCAGAATCATATAAAGAAATTAAGGACAGAATTCACCACAGAAAATAATACTCTTACATTTATTAAAA
>VYXD01005452.1:1960013-1991138 GCA_013397195.1 Hylia prasina
AAAAAAAAGGTATGTAGGTGAACATCTTTGCCTAGTTAAAACAAAACCCTTGAAGACAATAACATCAAATGAGTTTACACTTGCTGAATATATGGTTTGAGGTTTCTGTATTCTAAGGATAGAGGATGTTGGGATGCTAAAAGCAGAGTGATTCCACCAGTGATTCCAAAGTAACATGTGTTGGAGAGGAAGCCCATGGTGTGAGACTGCAGCATCTTTCCAAATGGGAATCCCAGTTTCTGTTGCTGGGAGACTGTTAATGCCTTTTTTCGGGGGCGGGGGGAGGTGTGTGTGTGAACCAGAAAAATCCACTGCTAATTGTAGACCTGTGATCCAAAGGGATTTAAAACTGATCACTCAAGCCTTAATTATACATACAAGTTCCACAATTACTATAGTAAGAATCACAGCAATACATGCCATGATTTTATTTTGAAAAGGAAAAGGAATGGATTTTCATTTTCTTACTGAGTTGTTTCAGGCTGTCATCTATGTTTCATTATCCTTTAAAGTCCGCTGGTCATAATGAATTTTTTTCTTCCTCATCATTCTGGTTTGCGACAAGCATCAAGTATTTTAAAGAAAAAAAGAATGATTTAAAAGGATGTTAACTACTACAAAGTTTGAAAACACCATGAAACTTGGGAATAGAAATTTTCCTAAATATAATTTGAAAATTTTAACCCTAATCATCAGCCTGATGATGCTAGCCTGATGATAGCTATCATAGCCCAATGTTTTGATCAGGCTAATCAAAATATTTCTCCAGAATCAAAAATAAAAATAGTGATTGTACTTATTTAAATAGTTTTGTGAGTTGTCAGCTATTTTGACCATATGATACTGAACAATACAACTAGGGAATAAACCATAACCCATTAGATGGCCAAATCTTCATGTTAATGAGTACCTTTAGAAGACTACTTCTTAATGATATATTTAAGCTCTAGAATAAACACTTTTATTCCTTTTAATCACCAGGCAATGCATGGCATTGATTGTCAGTATAAAGATATGTCAGGCCTCAGGCCATCCTTGTATATAAGTTGCCATGAATTCTGCTGAAAACATCAGTCATGAAACATTAACTTCTTAAAACAAAAATCAAACTTCACAGGCATCACAGCAGATGTGTCAACAAAGGAAATCAACAGTTGGGTTTGTTAAGGTGAACCCATATAAATACACACAGAATATTCACTCGTGCCCTTTTTTGTTTTATTTTCTTATCACTCACCATTCTATCCTCAAAATTTAATTCTTCTTCTACATGTTCCTTTTGAGTGTGATCCTTAGCAAATCTACACGCTCCAAACTTTTTCAGATAAAAAGAGAAAAAATATTTTTTACTGGAGGAAGTTCTAAAATTTCTGATCACCATAAAATGAGAGATACCATGAGTCATATCCAAAGGAGATGGCAGAGCAACCCCTCCTTTGTTCCAGCCTCCAGTGAGACCCTGTTGGCTTCACACAGTGAATTTCTCATGCCTGAAAGGTCCTTCCTTCTCAGGTTATCCCCTGCAAGTTACAGGATTTCCCTTCAGATCCACAAGGAAAGTAAAGTCACCATTCTTTGCTAGAGACACTCCCTGCTCAGACACAAGATAAGTTCTTCCCCATTTTCCAGGTTTCAGGAACTAACACTTGTGTTGGTATGCAGTGTATGCATGTATGTTGTCTGTCTAGATCTTGCCCTGGATTAAGCAGGAAAGGGGCAGATTGATGACTGTTCTGCTACCATATTGATTTCAGCTGAAGTTTGTTGAGCTTGCTGCACTTCAGTATCTGGCAGGAAGAGTACTTTTCAGCTAAACCTTCAGTTATCTCATTCCAGGAACAGTATGATAATAATAAATCTTAGACATTCCTCAGTTTGTGTATGTGTCAGCTTTATACCTAATGGCTTGGATATTCACCTGAAGTTTACCAGTACTAAAATTGCTTTGGGAGTCTTGTGCTGCCTGAGGGTGTTAAGGGATTCTCAGCACAACTGTTATCAATACTGGGAGAGAGACTATTTCTGCCAGTTTTGGTGACAAGTCTATAATAAAAAAGACAAATATTTTAAAGAAAAAATTAGATGTCATGGATATTTTGACGTGTCTTATAAACATCCACTTGAATTCTATTCTAGCACTGAACAGAAGTTCCTGTTTTGTTCAATGAGCCTGGAAGAAAAGACACATAGGCAGTATGGAAACAAGGGGTTAAGGGAGCAATATTTGGACATCTGGAGGGGAATACTTGTCTTTTTTATTTGCAGGTCAAAATGTGTGCCTTTTAGCAGAGACTTCGAAAGTATTGATGTCAATTTAGTGCAGATTTCATCTCTCTGTTTTGTAAGAGGGTCATATTTACAAACAAATAGAGCCAGAAAAGTAAATTTAAAGTCAGTTCTGATGGACAAATAGAACAGATGACAATCAGAAGTGGCTGGAATGGCTCAATGTCCCAAGTCTATGTAGCTTATAGTTTTCACACTTTCATGTTTTCTTTCCACTCACTTGATGTTTCTCACATACACTATGGAGCATGTTTGAATTGAAAAACTCCAAAGGAAATAAATCTGAAACAATTTTAAGGAGGTAATGATAAAAATGTAGCCTGAATTTGGAGCTTTTCTTCTTTCATTTTATGTATGCAGTAGAATTACCAAAGTGAAATCAGATATGCAGAAGTTTAGAGAATTATACCTTCAAGAACAGAACCATCTTTGAATTAGCATCTCTCTTTAGACTTCTGCGGTTTCATCACAAAAACAATAACAGTGTCTTCTCACTCCATTTGCTGGCACTACATTTCTGTTTTATAGACTTTCCAATGGCGGATGTGTGTCCAGTCACTGTGTCTCATGTTATTGGACTATTATAGTCACTATGTATTTCAAATCTTTTCTGTGGAATTGGATCAAGAAAAAACATAACTGAGGCCACAAAGCTTTTACAGGAACGTACTGTAATGTATTAATGCCTGTCCTAAAGACACATAGCCTGACCTTTAGCCAGTGAGTGGAACTAACACAGGAGGTAGCAGGGGATGGAGAGGGCAACATAACAAAACTTGTAGATGGTAGATTGCTACATTTAACTATGCCACAAAAGAGATAAGGACAGTTGACTTTTAAGGAGACTATGATATCTCTGTAAAGGAGGATTAAGACAAAGAACTTTTAGTCTGGACACAAATAAGAATGTGGGACCTGATGTGATGCCCTCACGAGTGCTGGGGAAGTTTGCCAATGTAATTGTGAGGGCACTCTTGCTAATTTTCAAAAGATCATGGAACCAGGAGAGATTCACAAGGACTGGGAGAAAGCAAATGTCACTCCTATCTTTATGAATGTCAAGATGGAGGGTCCAGAAAACTACAGGCTGGTCATCATCACACCTGAGAAGCTGATAAAGCAATTAATCCTGAAAATGATTTTCAAACGCATGAGGGACGAAGTGGTTGGGAGCAATCAGACTGGATTTATAAAAGGGGAATGATGTTTGATCGACCTGATAGCTTTCTAAAATGAAATTGCTAGCTCAGTGGATGAGGGGAGTTCAGTGGTTTTGTTTATTTTGATCTTACTTTGAACACCATCTCTCATGATATTCACTTCTGTGAACTCATGAACTAAAGGTTAGTAAATGGACAGTGACATGGACTGAAAATTGACTGAATTGTGGTCAGGAGTACAGGGTCCCACTGGAGGATGGTCACTCTTGGTCTTCTCAGGGGTTGATAATGTGGCCAGGGCGGTGTAAACTTTTCATTAACGTCCTGGATGGAGGCATACAGTGCACTCTCAGCAAGTTTGAAGATGATACCAATCTGAGAGGTGTGGCTGGTCCACAAGGTGGGTGTGCTGCTGTTCACAGAGACCTCCACAGGTGGGAGAAATGTGTCAATATTCCTCATGTTAATAAAGGGAAATGCCAAATCCTGCAGCTGGGAAGGAATAACTCCCGACACCCATACAGTCTGGGGCTAGACTGGAAGTCAGCTGTGCAGAGAAGGACCTGGGGTATCCTGCTGGAACCACAAGATGACCATGTGCCAGAAATGTGCCTCAGCCTTAGGGAAGACCAGGATCCTCCTGGGCTGAAGAAAAGAGAGCAATGCCAGCAGGTCAAGGGGGGGGCTGATCCTTCCCCTCTAATGAGCCCTGGCAAGAGCTATCTGAAGTCACAGGTGCAGTTCTGGGCACCCCAGTACAAAGGAAATAGGCACACTGGAGTGAGTCCACCAGAGGGCCATTAAGGTAGTAGAGCATCCAATCTACAAGGACAGGTTGAAAGGTCTGTGACTATTCAGTCTGGAGAAAATAAAGCTCAGGGGGAGTCTCAGCAATGCATAAATCTGATCAGGGAGTGTAAAGAATACACTCAAAGGTGCCCAATTAAATAACCAAAGGCAATGGGCACAAATTTAAATACAGAAACATAATGTAAACATCATAAAACACTTTCTTTCTTGAGAGGTCAGACAGACACTGGAACTGGTTTCCCAGAAGGGTTGTTGAGTCTCCACCTCTGGTAATGTTCAAAACCTGACTGGACATAGAAAACTGCCAGTAACCTGCCCCAATTAACTTGCTGTTAGTCCAAATGCTTTGGACTATTTGATCTGCTAAGGAACATTCCAACATCAATTGTTCTGGGATTTTGTGATGTAATATCTTTATACATGGCAGCTTTTTTTTTTACAGTTCAGCTGCAAGTGATACTGGATTCATTAACTAAATGGAAGATTAAATAATTATCTACTCAAAGGCTCTAGAAGTTCCCACAGAATAAAAATGTTCCAAATGATATTTCAAATTCAGAAACTAAATAGCTGGTGATTATATTTTTGAGATTGTGATTTTAATTCTCTTAGATGCTTATGAAAAATTGTCTTTGTTGCTCTAAATCTGATGATTATGTTATAGTGAATCGTATTTTTGAGAATACTTATGCATTAATTTTTGTATCATGTACCCAACTGAGGAAAATTGCTATTTTCTTCCATGAGAATTTAGTTACTTTATCAAAAATATTGTTGCTCTTCTGTTTGTTTACATGGTTTCTTTTTTACTTCTAAATTTAACCTTGTTTACAGATACTATTCTGTAAAGTAGTCTCTAATCACTGAAGAATTAAATAGTCATTAAACATCTCTTGAAATTCTAAAAATAACAGAAAAGTCACAGGAATGTGAAAAGTGATAAACTTCATTGCACAGCTGAAGCTGTGGGAGAAAAATATGGATATTTGATACGGAACTTGCCTTTTTCTCCTCTTCATATTGTAATCATCATTAATATGTTTTGTGGAGTTTCTATATAAACAGAATACAGAGTCCTCTGGAACTTTGATTTCACAAATATCTTTGAAGGACCAAGTTGACACAGTTAAACCATCCCTACATATTAATGCTGTTTGAGTTCTATATACAATTCTTTAAAGACAACTATCGAAAAGTTTCTCACTTCAAAATATGGCTATAGTTTTTGTACTGAAGAGATCCAAACAACAGCAGATTTTGTGATGTTTAGAATTATCTAGGCAGCATATAGCAAACTAAAATAGTAGCAACATTTGGACTGTAATTGAAACCTTTGTCCTTCTTTTTAAGGGAAAAAGAAATTACAAAATACTTACATTAATGACAGTCTTGTTGTGGGCGATATCATAGATATCACCCACATCTCAGATTCATCACTCTTCAAAGTTTATGAAGGCTGTCAGCTGGAGAGTCAAATCTCTGGCTCAGTTCTCTTCATTTACTAGAAGAGACACAAGTTTTCTGACATGCTCAGGGTTAGCCAGAATATTTATATAGTGGTGTGGATTTTTTTCCTTTTCTTGCTATCTGTGTGTTGTCTATAGCAAAGTAGGTTATTTTCCCTGTTCTCTGTAAGTCAGGTGCTGCTGCTTTGTGCAGTTCTACAGGTCGTCCTGCATTACCCATGGCAACTTTTTGCTGTAGTGGTGTGGTGGATCTATCTGCCTTCAATTTGTCTTTGCATAAATGTGTACTCTTTTCCCTCTAGTCTCCCATGACAGAATAGAAGCTCAAATTCTTCAACAGTGGTCAGGTGGAAAACGGGAATGAGTTTAGACTAAGCTCTCATCCTCTGTATTGAAGGACAAACATCTAGTATTTGTATTCTGAGCAGCACATTTTCCCTTCCATGTTAAATCATTAAAAAGGGAAAATGAAAAAAAGAGAAGATTATCTCCTCAGCATCAATGCTGAGGCATTTTTCCGCTACTGTTATTAGTTTAGTAATGTTTTCATCACTCCTGATCCCAAGGTTTCAACTTCAAGATCTTTAGCATGCTTCACATATAACTTAAGGGATTAACCAAGAATTTGTAATTGATTCTGTCTTTTTGGGAATACAACGCAGAAGAAAACTCCTGACTAAATACCAACATTTTCAGCATGTAAAGCTTTACAAAAAGCCCTGTATCCATACTTTGTGGGAACATTTAGATTTTTAATGATTTTGGTATGGGAGATATTTTTTCTTTTACTCTCCTTGCACAGTGCTTAACAAAATATAGGGAAGCTACTGCATGAATAATAAATAATAACAATAAAAGGTGACAATTGGAAAGGCTAATGCATTGTGACAGAATCTTTGTTGTCTTTTTCTTTTAATACTTTAAATCACATTTGATTTGGATATTTGGGGGAAAGTGGAGTTTGTTGTTAGGTTTGTTTGGTTTAATGAAGTTTTTTCTTTTTTTTTTGTTTGCTCATAATTTTGGTGGGTTTTTTATTTTTTAAAAGGTTTTTTTTTGTTGATTTTTAGGTTTTTTTAATATGTGTGTGGGATTGGGGTTTTTTTGTTTATTTGTTAGGTTTTGGGGTTTTTTGTGGTTTTTTTTGTTTGTTTGTTTGGTTTTGTTTTAAGATAGCAATATGAGGAAACCACCTGAATTTTGTATTTAAGGTAGAAAATTATTCTTGTAAGATGCAATTACAGGTCATACACCTCTGTATGTCCAAACAACTGTCTTTTTTCCCAGCTGATCTAAGAAAATATGTCACGCTTTACATCTAAAGATGTAAGAATCTTACTAATGATGCAACTTTAAGTTGCATAGGAAGAAAATTATACTAACTTAACAAAAAGAGCTGTGGAGTATTAGATCGATGACAGGACAACAGAGAACCAAAATCCTTGGTTAACATCTTGACAGTGAGGCAATTAATCAAACAAGATAGGCAAAGATATGTGACAGTGCCCTTTTCAAACAAGATTGTAAATGCAAATACCATGTATAATGGTGACAAAAGGTAATTAAGGGTAGCTTTCTGTACACTGCTAGTAAATTTTGGTCTAAGTGGTTTATGTCTCCCTCCTCAGTTAGTTTTATTATTAAAAATTCTTGCTTTTTAAAAATAAAAATTGACTCAAAATATTTATATACCATAAAAGGGAGGACAGCTCTTAAAATAAAGCTTTATTTTACAAAACTATTCAGAACTGGACTCATCATCTGGCCCTGAGGCCTCATGAATAATCCTACAACCTCTTTCCCACCAAAACACAGTGACTGCATCCAAACTGCCTACTGAGACAGGTCCCTGGTTGTGTTTGCTTCTGAGCTACAGCCAGGCACTGTTTGAGAAGTAGTTTTGGCTGAAAAAACTGTAACTAGCTGAATAATTTAGCAATGCACATAATCAGGCTCCCGCATGCAAGGCTGAAACCTAGCATTTTAAATTTTCTAACTCTTTTGTAAACTGAAGAGCTCAATCTGACTAGGAAGGAGTTAACTTTCTTTATTGCATCCTGTATGGTGCTATCTTGAGTTCATGACTAAAACAATGTCAATAGCACACCTTGTGTTGGCGATTCTGCAGCAGTGCTTGCACAGAGTAATGGTTTTCTTTTTTTCCCCCAGCAAATGGGCTGTGAGGGGACACAGATGGGACAGCTGACCCAAACTGACCAACAGCATACTCTATATCAGATAATATGTTCATCATAGAAGCTGAGGAAAGGATAACAAGAAGGGAACTTTTGGGGTTGCTGTGCTTGTGTTCCCTGGGAACCATTCTGGGTAGTGAGTCCCTGCTTTCCAAGTGGCTGGCACCTGCTTGCAGATGGGAAGAAGTGACTGAACTACCTATCTTGCTTTGCTTGCTGGCTCATTTGTGTTTTGCTTATTAAACTGTCTATCTGGACCCAGCAGTTTTCTGATGTTTGCTCTTCCCATTCTCTTCCCCATGGAGATTTGTGAGGAGTAAGTGGGAGATCAAGTGAAAGCTTTGCTGGTCAGTGTCAGTCCCCCACTAATATTCTTAAGAACCTAGTCTGCTTTCCTGACGCCTTTCCCTCAGATGCACTTTCCCTTAAGACAGCAAAATTGTCATGCTTTTTTCTTACTTCTAGAAAATCAGAAAGAAACATAAACATAGCTGTATGACTTGGAGAACCCAGTCACAGGACTTGTTCATTCAGTTACTAAAGGAATTACAGTGGTATGATTGTCACCATGGTGATAGTGATGAGAATAAAATATTATGGAAGGGAGATCTCCCATCTGGAGAGATCATATAGATGGAGATCCCTCTTTCTTTCTCTATCTGCAGATTGCTGTAATCCCAGTTTTGGTCTATTCATCGCTCCATAGCCAAATGTCAGAATATGACCAGATTCAAACAGTCCAAACCCACAGATTAATTCAAATACATTAATAAAATGAATGTGATTATGAATAAGAATGATGAAAGGAACTGTATCTTCTCCAGAGTGTGTGTGTGGGGGGAATGGCCAAATTCCACCTGAGTCAAATTCAGAGCTTTTCCTAACTCTAGCCAATAAATATTGTACCTCATGCATTTTATTATTTTTTTTACTCTTTCCAAAAGTATATTTGGTGAGTCCTGAAGAGAAAAGAGAAATGTGCTAATCTGAATTTATCACTAGATATGAATCCACTGAGTTTCACAGAGTAGTGCAGAACCAGCCTTATGATCCCCTACCAAGTGACTTTGCACAAACTCTTCTGCATGATCCCAAATCCAGCTGCTCTGAGCACAGATGTGCAGTTTTTAAGGAGGGCCTCACTGAAAACCCAGAGATGTCAGCTGAAGCTTTTTGGGTGTGCACAAGAAGGCTATATTAAGGCATCTCTACCAGGAGGTTTCCTGGAGTATGTATGCCAGTTATAAAAAATAGGATATAGCTGTTGGGAAAGGAAAATAGTTACGGTCATTTATAACTTGAATTTTCATTACAAGTTATATGTGAATGTGAAATGTATTTCAGGATTTTTAGGGGCAGAAAATCTGTCAAGCTGAAAGATATTTATTTAAACTTATTTCCCTCTAACTGACTTTGTGGCCTCTGCAATGTTGCTAAATAAGAAAGTTCACAAAGAGAACCTTGGCACCTGCAGCAAAGTTGCAAATAGAAGAGATACTTCAGAATTCAATTTACTTTGTATTAACTTGAGATCTGATACTCATCATCTGCTTTAACTGCTTGTTTTATCTAAACTGCTAGAGTCACATGAACGGGAAAGAAAATTAGGGGATTTCAAATTTGTTGCTCTAAGCAAAATGACTTCCTTATCTAATCTAATAAGAGGCTGGATGAGTTTCCCTGCTTTAATAATCACTGTGTTCCAAACTTCCGTTTCATTAAAAAAATTAACATAAATTGTCTGGAGAATTTATCTTGCTATAATCAAGAAAGTTTTCTTCAATACCACCCTAAAATATAAATTTGACAGTAGGCTGAAAAACTCTTGTTACAGATTTTTCTTAGTATAGTAGAATTATAATGCTGCATTTAAGATTTTAGAATAGGAAAATGTACCAGAAGAATGTAGACATCTCAGTGTCAGTAGCTGATGTGAACTTGGTGTGATTAGACTAGGAATAGATTGGACTGTGCAAAGGCAGGGGTCTTTTAAAGAAAGTCTCTAAGGAGAATTGTTGATATAAAAGGTGACATTTGACTGCTAAATAGGCATATTATGAAATACTGAGGCATAACATAAAGGTTTTTAAAGTTTTGGTGCTCCATGTTATGATCTCACGTTTACCAGCTGGAGTCCAAAACAATCCTATTTGACTTTGGTGCTTATTCTGGAGTCTATGAGATTCAAAACTTGTTTGTTGCTTCTGCTGAGATTTAATCAGCTGCAGGTTTTCACGTTAACAACAGTCTATCAGTCACAGAAGAGAGCTCATAAGTAAGACAATTAAGGGTAGGGAGGTCACATCCTTAGAAGGAGAGGGAAATCATGTATCTCATAAATTTTGGAGCTGATTATTTTGATGGTACTGTATTTCTTTCGGCTTGGGTGTGTGACTGAGGATGACAGAGAAACTTCATGAAGGATTAAAAGACAGGTCATGACTTAATTTTTCATACCTATAAATTTACTTAAATCATTCCCAAGCATAAGTGATGCTCTCCATCAGTGTAGGATTCCCTGCTATGGGAAGGTGCTAAATTCTGTAGGGCTATTTAAGCAGTTTTTTTGATCAAGCAGTTATGATATTTGCCTTGCGCTTCTAGTGCTCTGTCTTTCCTTGCATTTCATACCCACGATAAAAGTGATGTTTTATTTTGCAGAGGGGATCTTAGCTCTCTGAAACTGAGAGCTGACTCAGAGCTGACTCTGAACTGACTGAAAGTCTCAGACTCCTACTGACCCTGCTGCAGGGAATGCTGGTGAATGCAGAAATGTCTCTTTTTAGCAATGTGTCGCTGTAAAGAAGGTGGAGAACCATCTTTAGTCCTAAACAACCTCTCTGGAAGGAAATCTTTCTTTTGACTTCTGCTGCTTTAGTCAATGCCTTAGAATGATTGCTACCTTCCCTTCAGCCTGATCAACTTGATCAACACAACAAACGTGTGACACGGAAAAGACCTCTGCTCAGCTGCCCTCAAAATCTGTGTGAATTTAAAGTCTTTTTCCTGCTGCATTAGCGACTGTAGCAGTCAGTAACTCACTGATGATCCTGCTTTAGTGTCCCTCTCAGTAGCCACTTGGGAGGTACATATAATTCCTTCTGCCTTATTTAAGTATGATTTTAGACTGTAAGCCTTCAGAGTCATGAGATGTTCCTTTTTGACTGCTAAGTTCCTTTACACCTTCCAGTATTATTGCTAAGTGATTTATCAATATTTAATAAAAATAAATACAACTTTTTTTAAATTTTACCAGTCAATTCTAATAATGGAAATCACATTTTTTAAAGGTTTCTTCTACAACTCTCATATCTAATATCACTTCCTTTTTTTTCCTAAGACACTTGCAACACAGCTTAGTCCCAGACATTGATCAGCAGAGTGATTCTTGTAATGACAGTCTTGGCTGTGATTCCTGGTCACAGAAAGGGTAGATTATACATCTGTGGCACTTTAAAGCGATCTGAAAATGAGAATAAAGAGAAGTTGTGTCCACCAAATGGACCATTATATTGCCATGAAATGTAAAATGTCTTCTGTGAAACTGAGAAATAGGCCTCTGTTGATTTTTAGGGATGAATAATACTTCATAATTGTAAGATAATATATTATTTTATTAAAGTATATATTGCAGTTATGGTATGAAAAATCAAAAGATTCAAAACTAATGAATCAATTTGAACACCTTAACACACAGATATATAATCACAGAATCATTTATGTTGGAAAAGACCTCTGAGATTATTGAGTCCAACCTTTGAAACATCATTTACTGCCTTGTCCACTAGACCGTGACATTGAGGGCTATGTTGAGATATTTCTTGAACACCTCCAGGAATGGTGACTCCACAGCCTCCCTGAGTAGCCAATTCCAAGGTTTAACAACCCTTTCTGTGATGAAATTTCTCCTGATGTCCATCCTGAATCTCCCCTGGTGCAGGGCGAGGCCATTTCTTCCTGTACTTTCACTAGCTGCAGGCCAGCTTCCACCTAACAATGCTAGAACATATATATGGACATGTTATGCATGCATATTCACGTTATAACCTATAGAAACATAACATGGATTTTAATATGTAAACACACAGATATATATTGATACAGTTTCACACATAGATTTCCTTTTCAAAGCTTTTGTAATTTACCTACTACTGACATTTTCAAGCTAAACCACAACCCATTTCGCAATTTCAAAATGCACTGATGAAAAATATAGAAGGTTGTATCATGCAGTTGTTTGTCGCCAGAATAATATATTTAAAGTCATTACCAACTATTATAAGACTTGTGAGAAAACTGAAATAATTACCAGCATTGATTCATAAGGAGCATGGAGTCTACTCACCAGAGGCTTTTGAATGTAGGCAATCATTTAAAGATGCATCTTGATAGACTTTAAAGGAAAATACCTTCATGAATTGAATCTGTTCAGTAACTATCTGGAATACATCCAAATTTGCTTTGAAAGCTAAATAAATGCATCAGAATTCTGAAACTGTGACTACAAAATAGTGTGAATATCTGCTGGAGAAACTTTCAGGTAAAAAAAAAAAAAAAAAGAGTTCAGCACCATTCAGGTTAGAGTGTTAAAAATGAGGCTAAATATAAAGGATACAAGCACCCTGAACCTGTGCTTTCACTCCTCCTAAGGCAATATTCAGGATAAGAAAATGGGTTTATTTTATTGTGGTGGTGTTTTTGTTTTGCTTTTTTCTTTCTCCTAGAAGGTTTAATGCTAAAAGTCTACTTCTTAAAATCCCAGCTCACTAATGCAGATTTTTGGATCCAGTGTTCAAGTACATAGTTTTCTATTGCATTTTGATCATGTTGTAGTTTTGATGCAAAATATCACTAGGGAAATGTTCAAGCTTTCCGGCTACTCACTCACAAAATAAACGCTGTCCAAAGCCAGCTCCTGTAGGGATCCACACTGCATATATGTCTATATATGCCAGTAAATTTTCCACTAATGAACATTTATCCTGATCAGATAGAGAACAGCATGAGACTGTTGGTACTTTTTGTTTGCATGAATATTGAATATTGTTTGTGCTTCTGTCTGTGTTGATCTGTGTGGCTGGACATGTGTATATTTATGTATGTGTTGTTTACTTCTGTCTGTGTGTCTACTGGGATCACATGTTGAACCTTGTTAGGCTGCATGTGGGGAGATGATATCCTTGGGCTCACCTTTGTCGGGTTGGAAAATCCAGCCACCCCTACAAAACCACGGGATAATTCCGCATGGAAAGGACTGCAGTTGCTCTCTAGCCCAACTCCCTGCTCAAAGTAAGGTCAGCTATGGGATCAGACCAGCTCTCTCAGGGCTTTCTACACTGAAAACTTCATAATGTCTCTGGTCAACTTGTTCCAAAACTTGACTACTCTTGTGGTGAAGAGGTTTTTACCTATAGCAAGTCAGAGTTGTGTTCCTTCTTTTCTCTCTGTGCTGTTCATTTTCTTCACAGCAGCTGGCATGGGACTGTTTTGGTTTTGTGCTGGAAAGTTGATAACTCAGGGATGTCCAACTAGTTCTGAATGGTGCTCACACAGGGTCAAGGACTTTCTGCTTCTCACACTGCCTGGCCAGTCAGGAGGCTGGGGGTGCACAAGAAGCTGGGAGGGTCACAGCTGGCAAAGATTATCCCAACTGACCCAAGAGATATTCCACACAACATGATGTCATCCTTAGCAATAAAAGCTCTGTGAAAGAAGGAGGAAGGGGGCATTTGGGTATTTTGCATATGCTGTGTTCCCAAGAATGCTTTACACATTATGAAACGCTGCTTTCCCAGAGATAGCTAAACACTTGACTGACAATGGGAAGTGATGAATTAATTCCTTGCTTTGCCTGGTTTGCATGTGCAATTCTGCTTTAATTGTTCAATTGTCTTTAGCTCAAGTTTTCCCACCTCTGATTCTCTCCCCCATCCCGCTTGAGCAAACTGCCAGGAAGGGTTAAGTCACAACACTCTCCCATACAAAACTGACTATTCTGCAGAGAAGATGCCTTTTTAAGTTTTATTCCAATGTTAGAATACCCTGAAGTACTTACCAACAGCTGATCACTCTGACACATCGCCTGGCCTGCCACTTGGATATGCTAATGATAACTTTGTAATAATTGATATATCTGCAGAGTTTAATATATGGCTTTGGGTTTAATAGATTAAGCCACAACATCCAGCAATTCAGGATTGCCCTGGACATTCAGAACTCTTTCATACATATGGAATATCAGCTAAATAGAATCTTCTCTCCTGCTTTAATGCTTACACAGACATTCGCTACATTGGCAGGTTCAACACAAATTTTTGCTGGTAAAACTGTGGGATATTCTTACAGGTTAAAATTAGGACTCCTTCCATTTACCTTTGAGGTTTGGGACACATGAGTAGGAGGATCATTAACTTGTATTTACTAATGGTGGAAAAAGAACACAAGAAAGAACTCCTTTAAATATTTTCAGTTAAAGTCCTGGACAAGTCACACTTATTATTTTGCAATAATTCACTTTAGTAAGCAAAAATAATAGAGGACATTAATACTGTTTGAAAGTAAACTCTCCATCAGCAGTTCCTGAAATCCCTGGTCTAAAGAAATTATATGATGAATGATGCACTATTACTAGAAGTTGTTATTTTAGGTTTCCAAGCTAGCAGGCAAGTTACCTGTATACAAAACAAACAAACAAACCCCAAACCAAACCAAAAAAAACCCCAAAAAACCAACAAAAAAACCCCCCAAAAAACCAAAAGAAACAAAAAACCCCCCAAAAACAAAGACAAAAAAAACAAAAACAAAAACAACAGCAACAAAAAAAAAACACACAAAAAGCCCCCCACCAAAACCCCAACTAAACCCGAAGTTAATAGTTAATTTCCAAGCCATTTTTCCCAGAGCTTTCTTTCAGTGACCTAAAGACTTACTTCAGTGTTGATCTCATTATATATGTATGGTTCTATCTAGTCTTCAATATCGACAAATGGAATTTTAAAAATACATATGTCATGTGAAAGGGTGAGATTTTTCTCAACCCTTAGTGCAGGGAGATTTCCTTGGTGTTTGACTCATCTGTCAAGACCTCAGGAAAGCCAAGACTCTTGTGCCTGATCAGTCTGACAGCACCCCATTGTAGGGACCCTTCACTGAGCAGTCCTACTCTATTGGAGGGTAATTTTACTGAATTATTCAGGGACGCACTCCAACAGCATAAGGGGGACCCCTCAGTGAGTTTCACCACGTTGAACTTCCAGAGGGCAGGCTTTGGTCTCTTTAGGAGACTGGTGGATAGAGTCCCTTGGAAGGCAGTGCTGAAGGATCCAGGAAGGCTGGAGGTGTTTTCAGAGGGAAATCTCAGAGGTACAGGATGTGTACACAGAGCAGACCGTGCCCAGAGCCAAGAGATGAGCTTATGGGGAATAAGACCTGGCTGGTTGAACAGAGGACTTTGGCTGATACTCAGTGAAAAAAGGAGAGTTTATGACATTTGGAAGAGAGTGCAGGAAACTCAGGTCTACAGGGATGTGATGAGGTTATGGGAGGAGACAGTTATAAAGCCCAATGAGACTTTAATGTGGCTAGTGCTTTAAAAGACAATAAAAATATTGCTATAGATACATTTGTAAGAAAACGAGGGCCATGGAGAATGCACATCCTATATTGGATGTGGAGGGAAATGTAGTGACCAAGGCTGAGGAAAAGACTGAGGTACTGGCCTGGGGTGACTTTTTGATGCTTGTATCCCCAGTTGTCTGTTCTGTTTATGCTGTATATTGGGTTCTGCACCTTTAAGACTGGTTCTGAGAGCAAAGGGGGAAAAGAAGAAGCATGCAGTTTGTTTTCAGAGACAACGTTCACTCCTCTGCATTCTGCTCCTGGACTGTGTTCGTCTGAGGCACAGACAGGCAGCAGCACAGAGATCTTTTTGCTTTTAGCTAGTTTTAGCTAGCTGAGGCAAACTCCCTGGACTATGGTGTTTTTTTTTTTTGTTTTTTGTTTTTTTTTCCTTGGGACAATTTAAGCCTGTCCTGGACTGAGAAACCCAGAAGAGCATCAGGACCTCACCCCTGCATCCCACTGGGGCCTGGACCTCGGCATTTTCCAGCAGTGCCCGAGGGACTGGGACTGATAAGGGACTGAGAGAGCTGAGCTACACCCACAGCAAGGACTTTCTCAATTTGCCATCTCACTTCAGAACGACAGGTTTTATTATTTTATATTATTCATTCTTCATGTTTGTGGGCACTTTGTTAAATAAATAGTTTTTTTTCACTTTTCTCTGAGGAGGTTCTTTCCCGGAGCAGTTGGGGAAAGGGCCATTTGGATTTGCTTTCCAGAGGGACCCCCATTCAGAGGTTTCCTCCCAAATTTGCCCTAAACTAGGTCAGGTACTTAATTTCATCTTTGCCTTAGTTTTCAACAGTAAGACAGTTGTTCGCTGTGGTTATTTGGAAAAATTTCTTTACTGAGAAGGTTGTCAGGCATTGGAACTGACTGCCCAGGGAAATGGTTGTATCATCATCCCTGGAAGAGTGAAAAGGTGTGAAGACATGCTGCTTAGGGACATGGTTTTGTGGTGGACTTGGCAGTGCTATGTTACCGTTAGACTCAATGATTTTAAAAGTCTTTTCCAACCTAAACAAATCTATGATTACATGATGAGTTTTTGTGATTTACAAGTAGTCCTACATTTTAAAGGATTTAAGAGCCTTTTTCAAAGAAGAGTAGAAGAAACACAAAAACAATTGCTTGAACGTTTGATATTGTAAGGCTATTTTGGCATTCTATCCCTGTACTTTATTTTGTGAGCTTTTTGATCATTGCCTGAGTTTGAAGCCTTTGTTTTCCTGAAGAAATTGTCACATAAATATAGGTATTAGAGATGAAATAAGCTTATTAGATCATTTCATCCCTTTGCTGGTGTATTGGGTCTGGCTGAGATCGAGTTTATTTCCCCTCAGCAGCCCTCACTGTGCTGTGCTTTGCATTGGTAGCTGGAAAGGTGTTGACAACACACCAGTGTATTGGTTTCTGGTGAGCAGAGCTGGCACAGCATCAGTGCTGTCTCTCAACATTTTCGCCCCATGAGGGAGCTGGGGGTGGGCAAGATTCTGGTAAGGGAACACAACCAGGCCAGCTGACCTAAATTAATCAGAGAGCTATTCCATACCATGTGATGTCAGCTCAGATACAAAAGCTGAGAAAAGGAGGAGGAAGTGGGGCATTTCTTATTTACACTATCTTCTGGAGAAACTACTGTACATATTGAATCCCTTCTTCCTGAGAAGTAGCTGAACATCTCTCACTGATTAAAAGTAGAGAATAAATATTTTTTATTCTCTTTGCTCATGCACACACAAATTCGCTCTTTTGCTCTAATAAACTGCCTTATCTCAACCTACAAATTGCTTTCCATCTTATTTTCTCTCCCCTGTCTACCTGGGAACTGGAATGGTTGAGTGGCTTGATGGGCATCTGGTGTCCACCAAGGTGAATCCACTACAGTCCTTTAAAAAGGCCATAGTGGGTCGACCCTGACTGGATTCCAGGCACTCACAAAGCTCCTCTCTCATTCTACTCCTCAGCTGGACAGGGCAGAGAAAATATAACAAAGAGTTCATGAATTGAGATAAGGACAGAGAGATCACTCAGCAAATACTATCACAGGAAAAACCGACTCAAATTAGAGATATTAATTGAATTTATTGCTAATAGAATCAGAGCAGGATAATGAGAAGTAAAATAAGACCTTAAAAATACCTTCCCCCACCACTCCCTCTTTCTCAACTCTACCTTCTCCCCCATCATCTCAGGGAGACAGGGAATGGGGGTTATCAGTTCATCACATATTGCCACAGCACAGGGAGCGCAGTCCTTCCCCTGCTGCAGTACAGGGTCCTTCCAATGCAAGACAGTTCTCCATGAATTTCTCCAGTGTGAGTTCATCCCTCAGGAAACAGATCTATCTCCACAAGTCTCCAATGTGGGCCACTCTTCCACAGGGTGCAGTGCTTCAAGAACAGGCTGCTCCAGTGTGGGTCCCCCACAGTGTCACAAGTCCTACCAGGAAACCTGCTCCAGTAAGGGCTCCTCTCTCTATGGATCTGTAGATCTCTGTCCTTCTCCAGTACAGGCATACCAGAGGTTCACAAACTCCTCTCAGGCATCTACCTGCTTCGGGGTAGCATATTCACAAGCTGAGACTGGATCTCTTCTTCCCTGTAGACGTCCATGGGCTGTAGGGGGACAGCTGCTTTACCATGGTCTTCACCACAGGCTGCAGGGAAATCTCTGCCCCAGTGCCTGGAACACCCTCCTCCCTTCCTTCTCCACTGACCCTGGTGTCTGCATAGTTCCTCTCACATATTCTCACCTTGCTCTTCTCTGGGTGAAATTTCATCTGCCCAATAAGTTTTTTCTTCTTAAATAAGTTATCACAGAGGCATTGCCATCATTTATACTTGGCCTAGCCTTGGCCAGTGGCACATGCCTTGGTGCCTCCTGGGATTGGCTCTGTTGGAAAAGGGGAATGCTTCAGGCATCTTCTTACAGAAGCCACCCCCTTAGCTCCCCTGCTACCAAAACCTGCCCATGAAAACCCAATACAGCTTGTAAGTGCAAGTACATTTCCTATGGTAAATTATCTAGTGCAGTCACAGACAGAAAAAAAATCAGTTTTGAAAAAACAGCAAAACAAAACACCAAAGCTCCCTCCCTCCAAACGTTTCAAAATTTATTTTCATTCTGAATCAGAAGAACATCCAAAATTCATGAGAGAACTAAGAGGAGAGAGAGACACCAGTACAAAGCTAGTACCACCTGTGTGAAAACTCACTGGGAATTTGGAAAACTTGAATTTCTGTTTCTGGAAAAAGAAGGATTTGAATATATTTGTCTCATACCATGACCAAATAAGAAGACTGTTAACACTTCTGAACAAATACATCTCTCTTAGAATTCTTTTACTTTGTAAAAGAATATATGATTTCAGATTTTTTTTTCATTTCTCTTTTAATTTTACCATCATTAATTTCTAGTTGGTCTTATTTAAACTTGGCTATACACTAAGACCACCTTAAATAATTTCTTTCCATCCTTGATGTTTACAGCCTTCAAATGTACATAGACAGTTAACATCTCCCTTCCCCCTTTCCCCCTCCAGTCATTGCTTAGCAAGTTATACATATTTATTTCTTTTAATCTTTCACCGTAAGTCAATCCTTTCAGCCCCTCAATAATTTATGTTGCTTTTCCTCGAATTTCCTCCAAAGTGTCAAGATTTTTTCTAATACTGTGAGGCCTTGCATACTTTATTCTAGGCATATACTCAACTGTTTACATGGAGAGAGATAGAATATCAGTAGCTTATGTTTGCTGCTTTCTTTAATTTGCATGCTTGGTGTCTAGGCTTTTTTAGAGTACCATAAACAATTCTTGTTATTTTTCTACTTAGAGTAAGCTTTCATACCACATATATTTTCCTACGTATATGATGGTCATATGAAAATTATTTCACTCCATGTCCTGCTGAAGGATCATCTGACTTCAAAAATCTGGTAAACAAATCAATCTGTCAGCTGTCTCATCTCCAAACACAGAACTCACCTCTCCATATTGGGAATCTTGCAAGCATTCAAATAGGTGCTCAAGTGAATATGGCATAACAGTTTCCAGTCTTGGAAGGTGGTATGCACGTAAAGCAATCTGGGATCTAACAAACATAACAAAATAGTTTTTAAAGAAAAATGGGTCATGCAAGAGATTGAAGGCAGTGCTTGATTTCACAAGGAGCTTTTGCAAGTTGATGTTGGTGCCAGTTCTGATGGAATGGGATTCCTTCACATATAGAATTCTCTTCAGACCTTGGGGAGACTTAACAAGTGAGTTGAGGACCAACACAAGCTCTTCATCGAGAAGGGCTGACGTTGCTGCTGAAGCAGTGTGGGATTTGGTCCTTGTGGGTGACCATGTCATCAGCTGAGGAGATCTCTGGAGAGCCTTAATCCATTCTCAGATGACAAGACACTTAAGAAATATTGCAGTGTAAGAGACCAACCAAAGAGATAATTATTAGGGTCTAGCTGAGTGTGCTGGTTGTGTTCAGATTGCTAGAGCAAACATTACCTCAATGGTAAATGTTAATTAGAAATCAAAATTGTGCAGGGTAAAGGAGGTACCAGAATGAAGAGCAGGTAATGACAATTTGTTCCCACTTTCAGAGTCTTCATAGACGTCATTGTTCTTAAGAGTCATTTAGTGGTATTCATCATTATATTAAGTATATTGTATGATTAAAAAGAGATTCAACATTATAAATATATAAACTAATCTGCTACTCTACATCTCTGTTATCTCTTAAACAGTATTATCATTCTCAGCTGCCTAAAGATCTCAACAACAAAATGCTTATTGTTTCTTTGTTAAATTGACATAAGACATTGAATATTATCATTGAAAATACATATACCTTGGGTGCACCATAAAGTTTTATTTCAGTTATTTAGAAAAGTTTTGGTTTAAATTTTACCCTTCAGTTTTAAACTACTTATGAGTATAAACCATCTGACAGAGTGGATATTTACAGCTTTTGACTTGTAAATTATTGAGAGTAAATTATTAATTTAGGGAAAAAAATATTTTTGCAATCATTCTTTCCACTCAAACTATTACAACTACAATTCTTTTTCCAAATTATATAAAATTATTTTTATCCATGTATTGGGCAACAGTGAATGGATATCCAGTAAAAAATTGGGTTGTACCCTTGAATGCAGAAAGAAAACAATCTACTGCCATTAGAGAGCCTCTTCTTTCGCAATAATCCATAAACCATCTGTATTTGTTTTTCTACCACAAGAAATTGTCTGTGTGCTCTAAATAGATAACAGTTTCCTTTGGTGAAATGTTTATTTTTTATTTTTTAAGTCTCAAGATTTCTCTTCTTTCCTGTTTGATTTGTGTTTGTGTATTTGCCCAATAATTAGATTTTAGTGGATTATTTTGCAGCAATTAATGATTCTTTTATTTTTCTGCAGTTTGTTACATAGGACCATAGAATTGTTTGGGTATGAGGGGACCTTTAAATTCCATCTAGTCCAACATTACCATGGACAGGAATATCTGCAATTACATCAAGTTGTTCAGAGGCCCATCTGACCTGACCATGAATATTTCCAGGGATGGGGCATTTATCGCATTTTTCTGTGATATAGGGCAACCTATTCCAGCGCTTCATCCTCCTCACTGTAAAATTTTTTTCTTTATTTCTAGTCTAATTCTACCCTCTTTTAGTTTAAAACCTTACTCATGTCCTAGTGCTACAGACCCTACTAAAAAAAAAAAAAAAAATCTGGTTTCCATAGCTTTTCTAATGTCATGGTGAGTGGTTTAGCATGAGGGAATATTTTCTTGATTTTCTCGCTGTCCCTCTATTAATTATATTTTCATTATAGTAAGATATTATATTCCAATACTTTATATTTCTGATTTTTAGGATATTCAGAATATGCTTCCATAGTGCAACTGTCCTTCTTTTTTATAGTGACACCACTCCTAATTTTGTCCAACCACATTTTATTGTTTTACTGCCACATCATTTTCCCAAGGCAGTTTAATAGATCTACAGCATGCACATAAATATGCCTGATATTGAAACCTGTGATGCTCTGCTACCCATCCCATCTATACTCCAGTTTCCTCCTTGAAGTTATATCTAGCCTTGTTTTTTCACCCTCTGAATATGTTCATTTATGCATTTAATCCATTCCTCTAGCAAGTTTACTGACTGGAGAAATTTTTCATTTGCGCATGAAAATACCTTTTAAAACAACCTATCATACTCACAGGACACTTTACATTTTAGAGGATTTTACAGATAGTAATTAATCAAAGATGTCTCCATAGAACAGAAAATAAAATTTGAGTATCTCAATTTTAAAAAGACAAACCTGAACAGGGAGATTTAGGTGAGTTGCTCAAGGCAACAGTGAAAATTATTGGAAGATTCAGAATGATGACCCAATATTTCACAGGTAACACTTCTTTGTTCAAACATTTGAACACGTCTTAGTTCAACATTTCCTCACTGTGCTTTGATTTCAACACACCTACAAGAACTTCCTTACAATTCGTCACATGGCCTTGAAGACATATACAATGATTTTTCTCCTTGTCAAATAATTTTAGCATTGTCAGTCTACAGAAATCAAAGCTTTATGTTGTTGGAAAAAAAGAATTTTCTGGTCTCCTTTTGAGAATCAGAAAATTTATGAGCAGGTGCGAGAGACCTCATTTTATTGGATTTAAAACCTTTGGCACATGTAATATGAACTACATATATTTTCTCTTTTAGAATGTATGTTTTTGTGCACATAAATTTGAAAGGATGAAAAAAATTAACTAATGTATTTCATAAAAAAACCTTCTTCAAACAAGTGTGATAAGTGTGATGTTCTTCAAAACACACATCTGAGTTCAAGATCTGCAAGGGAGGAAAATTTATCAGTATGTCCATAACATGAGCACATAATAAAGGTAGTATGTCCCTTCTCTCAGGAATTGTAGCCCTCTTGCTGTTCAGTTAGCTGAACAGTAACTCTTCTTGGCAGTTAGTGAAGAATAAGACATAGGAACACCTTGCCTAACCCAATATTCTCTCTCTAGCAATGGTCAGCTGAGAAATAGGAAAATACATTAGATTCTGCCCCCAGAAAGACTTCATTCTGTTAAGATTTCATTGATCTCTCAAGACTGAGGATTATAACTGCTCTCAAAGCATTTTTTTAGCATTAAATATAATAGTTCTAGTGCCTCTTCTTATCAATAAACCCAAGCATTTATTTCTCTAAGCCTAAGTTTACACTTAAAACTGTTTTCTGGGAGGACTGTGACCATCTTAAATCAAAGTTCTAGGGGGAGAAAAAAACCCATATCCTAAGAAAAATAAATCCCATTTGAACGTGTTTAACTGAGTAAGGAAACACTTGGATGAAAGTGTTTTCCTGCTGGTGCACGTTGCTTATCTACTACTGGGTTCAAATACTCAATTTAATTTGAAGTGCAGAAGTGTAATGGTAGATTGAAACTGAACAGGTATAATGGACAACTTCTTTCAGAGCAGAGTAGTGTGCTTGAAGGGCTCCACTGCAATAAACTTTAGCCCCTCTTTTGTTGATTTCCATCCTAAAGAAAGGAGGACCGGAAGTGGAACAGTGCACATATTTCTTGTTCTGACACAGTATTTGCAAAAGGCCAAATTCTGCATCCTTGTGCAGGAGGCACAAAGCATTCACGCTCCCTCTCACAAAGTTCATTCACCTCCTCCTATACAAATATAGGATTTGGCATTCTGTGGCAAAGTTTTCTCCCAGCTAAATAGGATGGACATGGAAAATATGACATGTTGAAATCTGTTTGTTTTAATAAACAACTTTTTTTTTTGTTTTGTGACAAGACCTTTGTCGTTGTTCTGTGAGAAGACATACACTTCAGATGGTTTCTCTATAGTGTTTGAATTTGTCTATGGCTCATGGAAGAAATTTCCAGGCATATGAAAGGCATAAAGGTGGCTGGGAACAGTCAGCATGGCTTTTGACACAGTGTGCCATAACAATTATGTGATGACTTATGGTTAATATAAGAAGACCATAAGTCAGGTGGAAAATTGCTCAAAGATATGTGGTTAGAGGCAACACAATGTTCTGAGCCTTCCACCTCTGTGGCACCACATCAGCTGGTCTCCTCTGCTCACCGTGGTTTATGGAGAAGGTTATGCCCACTCCACCTTCTAGACTACTGAGCTTGCAATCTCATTTGCTGAACATTTACAGTTGGCTTATTTAGAAAATTTGGATATACAGGGCAAGAAGTGAGAATATAATTCCTCCTATGCTCTGTATATTTCTTCCTGTACCAGATACCTGTTTACTCTCAAAACCTGAGGAGAAATTAACCAAGAGTTAACATCTGTTCTCTACCAGAAGAGAATTGTCGCCATTGCTGTATTTAGATACTGAGGTGGGCAACAAGCAACGAATGTATTCCGTAGAAAAGCCATGAAGCAACAAAGGGAGATTCAGTCTCAAAATTGTCTCTGAAACATAGTGTCCTTTGGGACACTCTAATCAAACCTGTGGGGAAAAAAAAAACAAAACAAAAAAACCCATTGTATGGCTTTATAGCTATGAAGAAAACCACTATGTGATCTGATAGCTCCTAATCTCATTGTAGAGAGATGGCTTTATTAATGAATGCATTGTATTTTAGTCACACACTGAATTTTTTAGGCAATTAACCACTGGGGGAAAAAAAAGGAAATTAAAAGCAATTGCCTTATTTTTGTTTGAATGTGATTAACTGAAAAGATGATATAGTATACAGTATATTAACAAAAATATCCTATGAATATTTACCAGGCATACTTAATCAACTGAGAATACATGGAGTCAATGAATCAGTCATTTTCTGAGACCTTAGGTACTCCTAGAATAATGTACTGAAACAGACTGAACTATTGAGATGTTCTCTTGGGTCAATTAGCAATTTATCATAAAATGCTAGTCTTCATGTACACAGTAGACAGCAACTTGAAACCAAATTTTTCAGTCTGTTGAGTATATAAAACAAATTTAGAAATGTCCTGAACATGATAGCTTTATAGATACCATGGGCAATAAAGATTTTCTTACAACCTGGAATATGAAACACACACACATTCACACACAGAATCATAAAACCATAGGATACCCTGAGTTGGAAGAGACCCTCAAGGATCATCAAGTCCAGCTCCCAGCCCTGCACATGATCAGCCCTAAAACTGAATCTTGTGCTGATTCATGTACTAGACCGTCACGTGTTCCAAAAAATTTTGTGTGATCTCCTGGATGTTTACCACTACCCAATTACCCACATTTACCAGAGGAAATGGTAGTAGATGTTATATGACCTGCAAACACTAAATCTTTCCACTGCATTAAATTCATGATCCTCATCAAGTTACTTGAATTTAAGAGTGTAACAGCTGGTAAAGGCACAACTGAGTACCTGTGAAAGGAAGGCAACTGTAAGACCAGAGAATTTGTCGCTTCACAACAGGATGCTGCATAAACAGATTAGGCCCTACAGAAGTTAAAGCAATCCTCAGGTCTTCAAATATATTCTAGCTTTTAATAGAAGTTATAGGTCATTATGTTAGGAAAACATGATGGATATTCATATTGTAACTTGCTTAATCTTTGACTTAGCATTCACCATCAGCTGGGTTTAAGTGGCTAGTAAAGTCAGTGAAGGTCCAGCCCTGATGACTTTGGATGAGTGATGGTTCTCTCATACTAACAAATCTTTGACTCAATCCATCAAGACAGCTTTCACATCCCTTCCCAGTGCTGAAACCTTTATTAACGTATGAGAAGTTTTTGTCAGAGCTTTATCTTGCGTGCCTTAGTTTCCTTGTGCTGTCAGCAATACCTATACCTTTATAGCGCAGCTACGTAATATGACCGATGGGTTAAATTTATTAAACTGAGATAAAGGGCTTGCCCTAGTGAGTACTTGCCTGGAGTAACAATGAAAATTGATGCCTCTCAGTCATAATGCTGATATATCCATATGCACGCTTTAAGCTTAAATCATAAATACCCTTTGGTCCTGCTTTATGACAATGAATTTCAAAATCGTATGTTTTTCTCTAGAGCTAGCATTCTAAACTGTAGTGGAAGTAAAAAGCTGAGGAAGAGAGTGACAAAAAAAGAAGAATTATCCTCTTTTGATAAATTAACTAAGAAGCACAGAGCTGCTTCTGTTATCAGATTGTATCATCACAGGTGCATAATAATTTCCATTGCCTTCAGCTTCCAGCATTAAGAGGGTATTCCGTTCATACATGAGTTCAAAAGTGTACATTTTACAAGATTGCAGTAGTATTTCCCATGCTGAGGTACACAACGAAACACGCAGTCAATCAAAAACCACCAAAAAAATTAAATAAGATCCTACTTAGAAACACATTATCATTTATACTACCTGCAGTCAGATGCACTTTTTACAATTATGACATGTAATAAACCCAGTACAGTATCAGCACCTGAATTCTGACTTCCAGAAAGACCTTTCCTAATTCTCATTTGCCTCAGAATATTTTGTTTCTACCCTATTACCAGTTACAGATATCTCATGAGAAAATTGAATGTATTGATAGGAATCCTTTGATAAAAGGGTATTTGCAGGAAAAAAAAAAAAGATTAAGAGATAGCAAAATTCCCATGGGAACTTCAGAATTTGCTTTATGAATTCAGAAAGAGAATTAAATTTAATGAGACTTAGCTGTTGAAAAGCCAGGTAGCAATAAAATTCCATTATCTTTGTGAAAGCTTTCTCAAATTGTAGAATCACTAAAAAACAGGGTTAAAAAGGAATTCAAGGGATCATCCAGGGAAAAGAGACCCAAGGCAAGATAAATTATTGCTGTGTCTTTTGGATAAGTGATTTTAAGCTACCTGTGAAAGATAACTAATGATGTAAACTGAACAATTTTAAGGCAATTAATATTATTATTATTAAAATATTTTTCCTTATGTCCAGTCAAGATTTTTCTCCCCATTCCTTGTCTTAGCCTCCATAAATTTTAAGCACAGGTTAGTTCTTCCCTTATTTCAACACCTTGCTACCATATATCTCAGCTGAAATTTTTGTAGATGCACCAAAAATTGTGGTTTTTTTCTGTTTTATTGTTCATGTTTTCTAGATCTTTCTTTTTTGCTTTTTGCTTCAAATAGGTCAACTTACTGAAGTGCAACGCTTGCTATCAGCTCATGCTCAGGCTGAGGCATTCTCAGTGCTTTAGTGGAGTGGAAGTGCTGAGTTTAAGCTTCCTGATTCTTGCTGTATATCAGAGCTCTGCTGCAGTTTATAAATGTTAATAAAGAACTTACTGTCTGCTGTCACATGATGACTGCCTCTTTCTTACAGCCTTCAGATATTCCTTGAAGAACTGCTGACTAATTAGCCATTCACCTTCCTCTATTTGCCCTTGTTTTCTGCCTGAAAATAAAATGTCATATTTTCTCCCACCATTATTTTTCCCCCAGGTTATTTCTTCAGTTTGGAAAGGTAATTTTTGAATATAGTTTTACCTTAAACATACTTAGAGTCCCTCTCAACTTTTTATATCTGCATAATCAGTAAGTAGGCTGATATTATGATCCAAATTGTTAAGTTTGATGCTGAACACTACAGCATTAGGATAGACCCTTGAGAAACCCAGTCAAGACTGATGTTAAGTCTCATATTGCCTGATTTATTCCATTTGTCCTACATGGTCTCTGAGAGTGAGCAAGACCCTGGAATCAGACCTCCTTGCTCAGGACTATGCTCCTTCTGGAGCTGACGTTACAAATTTCTTTCATAACACGGGATGTGGATGGATGCACTCACCAGCTGCCCTCATTTGTTGATCAAAGTTCTCTATTCTGCCACAGACCTCTCCTGTTTAATCAGCTCCACGTTTCCAGGGGTATTGAACAAGAAGCATGTGTATCTTCTTTAAAAAATTAATAGACTATCATCATTTTTTATCACATGGATGATTTTTCCACCAAGGTGCTGGATGGTCTGTGGAGATCCCAGATGCTCCCTTTGGACCTTTTTTTTAAAGATATATTTAGCCAGTAACTGCATATAATTTGTTTAAACAGAGCACAAAAATGTCTTTCAGATTAATCCCCTCAAGAGCATATCTTTTAAAAAAAAGTTCTGCCTAGACTCTACCTGTGAGCACTGTTCTGTTCCTCTAATCACCATTTCTGCCATGGTCTGGTGAAAGTAAGACAAAATCAATTAGTTATTATCATCATCATTGTAAAATGCACATATGGGGTGAAAGAAAAAAAAATATGCTATATTTAATTCTGGTGTAAACTTTTATTTTTAGAAGATGAAGACAACTAAAAAAAACAGATGACTGATTTTTTTTATTCTACATTTATCTATTTTGAAGATATTTTTTTCTTTAGAAATATAGAAGTAGATATGTCTGCTCCAAAGTGTTCCTAAATTTTAGGTTTGATGTGTTTTATTTGGTTATTTATTCAGTAAAAGGACCTGCTTACCCAGCAAAATGTCTAGGTTGTTTTATTGATTGGAATACTGGAAACACTAACTCCTGTGTGAATAAGGAAGAAGGCATTTACTAATTATGAAATATGCAAGGTATTTTTAATGTAATTTCTTCATACAAGCAGATCCTCTCTCAATTGAAACATTTTTTAGCTGAATACTGTAAATTTCTCAAAGTCAAAATATTAAAAAACTAGATAAGCTAATAATGTTTTTAAAATTACTTTGAAAAATAAGCATAATAATAGTTTTTACTTTAGATTGAATTTGAATATTTGGGCATATATTTTTAATCTAGAGAAACAGTTTCCAAAACTTGTTTTAGATACCATGTACTAAACAGTAAAATAACTCTTCGAACCTATTTCAAACTGGTTTCTAGAAACTTCCTCAGTAAATGTTCTTCATACCAATTCAGTTGTTAACCCTTTGGTGAATTTATGTAGACATGAATGTGGTGGGCTTGTAATATAAAAAATTAAAGCAGTAAGTTGAATTCCCTTCCCTCTGTTACTGTTGGTGGTACAGAGTGATTTTTGGCTTGCTCCACTGGCTGTATCAAGTATGCTGCTCTTTCCTGTACCCAACTTCTTAGCATCCAGTTCCAAAGTCAGAAGCTCAAGTTTTGGTCTCTGCAGATGGATTGCAATTGGAATCATAACACTGCAGAATGGTTTCGGTTGGAAGGGACCTCAAAGATCATCTGGTTTCAATCCCCCTGCCTTGGGCAGAAAACCTTTATAATAATGCCTTCTGGGGCAGTCACAGATACTGAGTTTTTTTCCATATTTGGAATTTACCGCCCTACCCCAGATTTTCCAATTTTGGAATTGTGATACCTGCTAGTAGTGCTGTTCAACATCTCCAAAATACATTTGGATTTTTTCTTTTAAATAAGTATGTTCTTTTGCTGGAAAGGAATGAAGTATTACACTCTCTTGCTGTATGGCAGCCCCGAGAAGTTTGGATATTTTTTCATTGTGATCTTATTGAGTTTTTAAACTATTATTTTAGGAAAAAAAAAAAAAGAGAAAAAAAAAAAAAAAAAAAAAAAAAAAAAAAAAAAAAAAAAAAAAAAAAAAAAGGTGCCCAAACAAACCAAACCAAACAGGAAATCAGCCCAAACACTTAGAATTATCAAATATTCTTACAGAATAGAGAAGATCAACATATATGGTGAGGTGGCTTATTTTGAATGACTGATAAAGACTAGTTTAATTTTGTCTAGTCAAGGGGTTTCAATAATTATTAGTAAGAAACAATGTTTTAATTTTATTGTTTTGACACACTTCCAGTTGCTTACATTTGTCTGACCAAAACAATCCTGGAAGATACATTTTTGAATGACACAGTCACATATTTATACACTTAAAATGTTCACAGAATACCATTTGTTTCAGGTTGATGGGTCAAAGGGCAAGTATGCAGCTCTTATTGGTGTGCAGCTAATGGCATCATTTCAAGAAGGATTTCAATTAGTTAGTAATGAAACCATTCTACCTTAAATACAAAAAGTGATTCTCCTGTCTTCCAAGGAAGTCTTTAGCAAGTCAACAGAATATAGTGTTTCGTAGAAAAATGTTTCCTTTTTTACTTTACATTTTCTTCCTCCCTAAGGTCAAGAATCCTGATGATAACAAGTGATGATATATTCAAGAATACTCTAAATAGCTTAAAATGTGATGTTTAAAAGAAAAGAGAGTAGGGTTTCCCTTTTGTGCTGGTTTTGCAAGGAAGTGCTTTTTCCAAGAAAGTTACAGCAAAACCAATCAGTGACGAGGTTTGAATATTGACATCTGGTGTAGACGCTTAGAAAGGTGACATGCCTCTGTGAACACACAGGGTTAGAATCGGAGGAATCCAGGGAAAACTCCCTCTTTTCTTCCAACCTTGGAACAGGTAACACGGGCCAGCAGGGCTGGCCCTGTTCTGCCGCATGGCCCCTGGACCCGGCCAGGCCCTGCAGGCCCGGCCGGATCGGCCCGGCAGCACCCGGGCAGGGGGAGGCGAGGAGAATATGCCCCGTTCCCTGCAGGATCTATTCAGCAGCTCCCGGGCAGGGGGAGGCGAGGAGAATATGCCCCGTTCCCAGCCGGATCTGCTCAGCGGCTCCCGGGCAGGGGGATGGGAGGACAGTATGCCCCGTTCCCGGCCGGATGGCCCAGCGGCTGCTGACACCCCGCTGGCTCAGCTGTGACCCCTGGGAGGCCTGGCCGGGCCGGGCGGCCCTGCTGAGGGGCAGGACCCTTCTCCCCGCCATCGCAGCCCACAGGACCAGGCCGGGCCCTTCCCCATCGCACCAGGGATTGCGCAGCTGAAGGCAGAGGTGGCTCCGCGCTGGGCCCTGCAGCAGCCAGAACCCCGAGATCCTGGCGCGGCCACGGCGGGGCCTGGTTTTACCACCTTTGGCCACGGCCCAGGGAAGGAACACCGTGCCCTCTGCAGACCCGCGAGAATGTTAGCGCTTTCCTTGAGAGATGAAACTTGCAAAACACTAAATCCTCTCTGAGTGAGAGAAAAGACAGAGTGGAGCCATCTAAAGAGACAATATGAAGACACCAAAGTCAGTGAAGGAAAAGTTACATCTTAGTTGGAAGAGAATGAGAAGATGCCTTAGTTTTAGGCTGAAATTCTTTTGTAAGCCATGGTAATGGACTGTAATATACAAGAATAACACTTAAAATCGTGGAAAAATATGCACTGGGGAGATGAGAGTATTCAGATTGCAGATATAAGCAAAGGTATTTGTGATGGACTAAGTAAATACTGAAATACATGTGATCTTATGAGAAGCTTGAACAGAGAGAGAGGGAGATGAGATGGAGACGATGATCTGCCCCTAGAAAAAGATTTCTGTTCCTAGAGATGAAGAAAAACTTTTGTAAAAGGAGAAGAAAAAACAGTGGTAAACTGACCTACAGTTCCAAGTTTTGTCTTTATACATTGTCTGTGAGAAAAGAAGCTGTTGTGGGAGAGGAGAAGTGTTTTGAAGATTTTATTCTTATTATTAATTTTTTCTTTCTTGTAGTTTTGTTAATAAACGTGTCTTTATACCCTTCTAAATTTTGAGCCTGCTTTGCTTCTTTCCTAATCCTA
>VYXD01005452.1:1991525-2012671 GCA_013397195.1 Hylia prasina
GCACCCGGGCAGGGGGAGGCGAGGAGAATATGCCCCGTTCCCTGCAGGATCTATTCAGCAGCTCCCGGGCAGGGGGAGGCGAGGAGAATATGCCCCGTTCCCAGCCGGATCTGCTCAGCGGCTCCCGGGCAGGGGGATGGGAGGACAGTATGCCCCGTTCCCGGCCGGATGGCCCAGCGGCTGCTGACACCCCGCTGGCTCAGCTGTGACCCCTGGGAGGCCTGGCCGGGCCGGGCGGCCCTGCTGAGGGGCAGGACCCTTCTCCCCGCCATCGCAGCCCACAGGACCAGGCCGGGCCCTTCCCCATCGCACCAGGGATTGCGCAGCTGAAGGCAGAGGTGGCTCCACGCTGGGCCCTGCAGCAGCCAGAACCCCGAGATCCTGGCGCGGCCACGGCGGGGCCTGGTTTTACCACCTTTGGCCACGGCCCAGGGAAGGAACACCGTGCCCTCTGCAGACCCGCGAGAATGTTAGCGCTTTCCTTGAGAGATGAAACTTGCAAAACACTAAATCCTCTCTGAGTGAGAGAAAAGACAGAGTGGAGCCATCTAAAGAGACAATATGAAGACACCAAAGTCAGTGAAGGAAAAGTTACATCTTAGTTGGAAGAGAATGAGAAGATGCCTTAGTTTTAGGCTGAAATTCTTTTGTAAGCCATGGTAATGGACTGTAATATACAAGAATAACACTTAAAATCGTGGAAAAATATGCACTGGGGAGATGAGAGTATTCAGATTGCAGATATAAGCAAAGGTATTTGTGATGGACTAAGTAAATACTGAAATACATGTGATCTTATGAGAAGCTTGAACAGAGAGAGAGGGAGATGAGATGGAGACGATGATCTGCCCGTAGAAAGAGATTTCTGTTCCTAGAGATGAAGAAAAACTTTTGTAAAAGGAGAAGAAAAAACAGTGGTAAACTGACCTACAGTTCCAAGTTTTGTCTTTATACATTGTCTGTGAGAAAAGAAGCTGTTGTGGGAGAGGAGAAGTGTTTTGAAGATTTTATTCTTATTATTAATTTTTTCTTTCTTGTAGTTTTGTTAATAAACGTGTCTTTATACCCTTCTAAATTTTGAGCCTGCTTTGCTTCTTTCCTAATCCTATCTCACAGCAGAAAAAGAGTAAATAATTCTAGTCGATACTCAAACCACTACACATAATTTAGGAAATAGAAATAGGTGAACTTGAAACCACTACACCTGCCTTTCTGAAAAATTGTGAGCACTTTGTGGGATGATGGGGCAGGAATGTGTGTTGGTATTATCTGTTTCTTTGAATAGGAGCTGCAGTTTTTACCATTAAAAAAAATATATATTTCCAACTTTCATTAAAGTGTCATAATTTTTGTTCTCCTTTAAAGAGGTATTGGAAAACCAGCTGCTTTACTGCCTATTAAGACTGGTGATCCATATGGCAACTTTGTATTAAACAATTCACAATTTTAGACCAGACAACCACTGAAAATTAATCATCCACAGAGTGTTGAACTGAACCTTTGACTCTTCACTAGTCTATTAGACCTATATACTGTAATTGCATTATATTTAACTGTAAAATTTATAAGCTTTAAATTAGATCAACTATCTAGTAGGCTTTATAAAAATGAAAAGTTATTCATCAGATTAAAAAGTAATAAAAAAGAAATCAACCGTATTTGGAATTTACCTCCCTACTAAATAGAACAATTAGGATTTTAGACTTTTAAGAGCAATGGATTTAGCTAGTATCATCTCTTTGGATTTTTACAGTAAGTTGGATGGGGATGTCCTATTTTGATTCCTACAAATTCTGATATAATTCATTGTGATATTAAGTCCTGTATAACTTTGGATAATTTGACATGTTCCTGTTTTGCACACATAAAACTGGCAGATTAACCAAATACAATAATCTTCTTACACAAAATCATAATAAGAATTCCAACATGTCCACTATACCATCAGGTAGATGAGTCCACACAAAAAAGTTGTCAATCCAATTTCGGACTCTTAGGAAGAAAAAAAAAATAATTTTGGTCTAGTTAAAATCCAAACCTTCCGGTAGATCTTAGCTTTGCTTTTTGAAACACAAAGTTGAGATACCAAATACTCCAATAAAAAAGTAGCTCTAAAGTAAGTGCAAAGCAGGAACTATCCCTCTCAAAAAAATTGACTAACTTTTAATGGATAATTTAATTTCAATTTTTCTGTTACTATATTTTAAAAATCATCTTGTGGCTAGGTACTTACTACATCCAGGTCAATTACTGGGTTTATGTCTGGATTTGTGGAATTTCCAAGCCCCTAGTTATTGGACTGGGGAATTTTTATCTTTTACACAGGGACAACGGAAGTCCATTTCCTCATGACTATGAACTTACACTCTATGAGAAGAACTCCTTTTTAAATTCTGCCACCAAAAATAGAAAGAACAGGAGAAATTTAAGGTCTCTGAATACAATGTCTATGGTAGAGCCAATAGACCTCAAGCTATGATAACACACATGACAAAGGGCATTCCCTGGTGCCCCATTCAATCCTGAGGAGGCTCTGTCAACACTGATATCAACAAAAATCCGTGAGAATTAAACATCTAATATTTGACAGCTGTACAAAAGTAAACCGTCTTAAGACAGAGAACTCACCCTTTAAAAACAAAATCAGTGAAACCAAAGTATAATCTTACTAATAGCCCCTTGTCATAACAACCATACTGGGGAATGTTGTTTCTGGCTTGTTTCCCCTCAACAGGATAACCATGCAAGCGACATTCTTGAGTTAATGTAACAAGTGATCAGTGATAGGAGTTTGCATGGGAATTTTTATTTGTTACAGAATTTATCTGAAAACAGTGCTGACAGGATAGTCCCTCAAATACTTAAAACAGCCCCTGGGTAAACAACTTTGCTGTCTAAAAGATCACACATGCATATATTTCATGGGTTGGAAGTTGTACACTTAATCTTGAGAGCTCATGTTGTTTTCACCTAAATTTGTCATATGAATTTGAAATGTAGCAATCTGTGTCACCTTGGCATGTTTGTATTGGGATGTTTTATTGAAACTCTAGTCTGACAGGGAAGAGATGAAGTATTATCTTATATTTGTAGATTTTCAAGGCAGGAAGAATTCTACCATCAGCTAAAATGTCTTCCTGTGTATAACACGGGACCTGCATAACATGAGGAGCTATAATTTGGGCAGGCTGCCTAATCTGGCATTGGTTTAAACTTGGCAGTGATATGACCCTCATGCAGCCAGACATTTTGCCAGAGATGTTAAAAATATATATTGTTCAGAATTGAGACTGACAACATTCAATCACTTTTATGGCTGATAGTGAAATAAGATTGTTGTCTTTTCAATGATAATGTAACACCTGAATGACATAATAATTTTAATATGTTGGAATAGGTCTGATATTTAGGTTACTTTGAGAATTTTATATTAACCACTATTATTCTGATTTTTTAAACATGTTTTATGATTTTTCTCTTAATAGAGATTAGTTAAAATAAATGGAGGGATAAATCTATGTTTTCTATGAATTTCTGTGCAGAATCAGGTTTGGAACCTGACAGATTCCTGAAGCAGAACACTGAGATAAGAGAGCACTCTGTGACTCAATTGGGTCATATAGAATTGTCCTAATAGGTATTTTCAGTAACATCTATGATGACATTTTAAGCACAAATGTTTTGTATTAATTACTTTTCCAAACAACAAATAGAAATTACAGACTACTCTGCTTATTTGTTCTCAATTTCAAGTTTTCACAATTGGAAGCTCAAGCATTATATTTTTATCACACTACATTATGATTATCTGTTTAAAACTGTTTTTCATTTTCTCTTTTCCCCCTTTCTGTATGTCTCATATCCCCAGTTAGAAGTAGTCATGCTCCTTATTAAAGACTACATTCTTTACTAGTTCCTAAACACCACAACTTGTTCCCTTCCAAAGTGTAATGAAGCAAGAGATTGGAAAAAAAATTATAACTCATGGGTTGAAAGCAATACAGGCAGAATAGACCCCCTGCAATCCATGAGGAAGTGGTTAGTGGTATGCTGAGTTCAGTGTTGGGGCCAGTTGTGTTTAATGTCTATCCGAGATCTGGATGAGGAGACGGAGGGCACTTGCAGGCAGTTCACAGATGACACCGATTTGGGCTGGAGTGTTGACCTGCTGGAGAGTGGGAAGGCTCTGCAGAGGGATCTGGACAGGCTGGATCCATGGGCTGAGGTCACTTGTTTGAAGTTCAACAAAGCCAAGTGCTGGGTCCTCCCCTTGGGTCACAGCAACCCCTGCAGTGCCACAGGCTGGGGGCACAGTGGCTGGAAAGCTGCCCAGTGAAAAAGGACCTGGGGGTGCTGGTGACAGCAGCTAAACATGAGCCAGCTGTGCCCAGGTGGGCAAGAAGGCCAAAGACACCTGGGCTGTATTGATAACAGTGTGACCAGCAGGACCAGAGGAGTCACCCCTGGGCTGGAGAGGAGCTGGTGAAGGGTCTAACAAGGAGCAACTGTGGGAGCTGGAGGTGTTCAGTCTAAAGAAAAGGAGGCTCAAGGGAAGAGGTTGCTCTCTATAACTACTTGAAAGGAGGTTTAAGCAAGATGGGTGTTGGTCTTTCCTTCCAGGCAACTAGTGACAGGACAAGAGGAAGTGCTTTTAAGATGGGCCAAAGGAGGTTTAGACTGTATTTCAGAAAAAATTTCCTTTCCTGCAAGGGGTTGTCAAACACTGGAACAGGTGGCCCTGGGAAGTTGTGTCAAAATCCCTGGAGATATTTAAAACACATGCTCTTAAGACCATGGTTTAGAGGTATATTTGCTAGTGTTAGGTTAATGACTATTAATGGTGTTAAAGATCTTTTCCTTTCCAACTTCAATGATTCTATAATTATATAACTTATTTCAAATAGATGACAAATTATTGCACTATGCAATGTAGTAAATTGTTTTACAGGTAATTCAAACCTTTTTGTTTCCTTTTTGTTGCTCTTATCTTTTTTTTTCTCCTCTGTAGTTGCTTTTACTTTTTTCCTACCTGATACCAATTGTGAATCAGGTGTGCTTTATTACCATGCTTTTTCAAACCTTTTCTGTCTTCTTAGTGATTCTGTGTTATATATTATGATGGGATTATTATGATAATGTTTTAGTACTTACACTTTATCTTTGTCCTTCTATTTGTTCCCTGTTTGCATATATTTTGCCTTTCTGTGTATCTTCTCTGTATTGTTTTCAAATATTATTCCACAACATAGTTATTTGGCATTATTAAAGATGAATTTTTAAAGTTGTATTTGTATCATGACCATGATATATCACACATATCAAGATAATATAATTATTGTATTACATTTGTGTATGTTTAAACATCATGATTAGAACTAACACCTCAGTGAATTCAGAGATTTCCTTTTAGAGACTTCAGGATACTCTTTTGTCTTAGCTTTTAATGTTGCATTCTAACTCATCTTCTCGTTTTATATTTGCTTTTGATAGGTCAATCCACATAGACCAAAAATACTCATTAACATGCTTTATGGCTTTCCCACACAGTTTGAGATCCTTCTCTTTTATCTCTGTTAGCAAGATTTTGGTAGTTTGCATATTACTTGCAGATTCTGAATCCACTTACCACATGCTTTCTGTTCACTGCTCATTATCCCAATAGGTCTATAAAGATAACAATAGCTAATGTGACAAGAAAAATAAAAGCTCATTATCCTCACAGATTGCTAATACTCAGAAAACTGTATTAAAGCTATGTTAAATCCTACTTTTTTTACTTTCTTCTTCCCTTAACAACTCAGTCATTGAAGAGAACACCCATGACTGCAGTGTAGACATCTATGTTTCAGCCAGCCAGTCCAGACTCATTTTATAATCAACACAGAGAAATGGGCCTTTCTAGGTATTAATTTGTCTTGACCTAGTTTAGATATATGAAGGAGGAGGACACGAATTACAGTCTAGCAGTGCCCATTTCTCTCAGACCACAAGGACAATGTGCAGGACTAATTGAGTGAGTGTATGGAGGTTTGCACTAGAGATATAACATCAAGGTGAGATGAATCTCACTTCCAATAGTAAAAGGCAAAACCCCAACTTAGAAACATATGCATATCCAAGACATTTGAGAAAAATGTCTTGGTTATGAAGAACTTCATACTTTGACAAATGATATTTTTGAAGAATAAATAAGTGTTTCTCTTGCTTTTTGTAATCTTCATGAGCTTTTGTTCTAGTTAGGTACATGTTTTTATCTCACAAATTTTGCCTGTAAAATGTGGTAATCAGGGAGAGGACAATTTGAAATTTAAGAAACAAATGTTTGCGCTTTAACATTGTTTTTCACATATATTTTACTGGTGTATTTGCTATACATTTAAACTGCAGTATAGGAGACTTATCCCTATGCATCAGATATTTGCATTTGCCCCTTTTGAACTAGAATATTGGGCTCATTTAGTACATGGAAGAAATATTCATATGCTTCAGAATGTATTAATTTTAATGCAAGAAGCAATAATTCTGATCATTTAGTCTGACCTACTGCTTTATCCGTGCAAAGAATTTCTCTGAGTTTCAATATTTTTTGAAATAAACAGCACAAATGATGGTACTCAGCAATAAGTTTGATGTAGAGTTGACTTGTAGATACATCATTTTTGTAGATCTTTATGCTAATGCAGGTATCCCAAAACAAAACATAAAAACCACATACAATTGGATCACTTATTTGTGTTACCTCCTTAAACAGTCTTTCCCTCGCCCTAGGGAGAAAAATCTCACCCTGCTTACAGCTCACTCTGCTACAAAAGCATTTTCCAATCACATGGGTGAGATCATGCAACTTTCCCCTAACCCTTCACCAACTCCCCCTTCTCAGATACCTTAAAAATGAGCTAGTGGTGTTTTCTTCCAAGACTCTTGTATTTTCAGTCTATCACTTCCGTCAAACAATCCCCAGACTTCAAGTCCTTAGACTAGTTTTGGCCTGTTTGAAAGACCTCCACAGTGCAAGAACTAAGAGCCTGCCTGAAAATTTTCTTCATCCTTTAATATCTTCATATCAGAAAACCAATATTTATTTCCTGTAATTTAAGCCAACTATTTGTCTTTTCTACCATGGTTATGGAGTGGGAAGGAAAGATTGCTCTGGATTTCTTGATATTTAGGGACTATTACAGTTGCTTCTTTAAAGACAATATCTGGGCCATGTATTATACACCACACTCTAGACTTTCTTCAAACACCTAAATGCTTTCCTTCTTATTGCCTTTTAAGGCTAGAAGAACTCCACAAAGAACTTGTCTCATTAAGACCTTCTTTTAGCCAGGCTATCAAAACAGCTACCAAGCGAAAAACAAGAAAATTTGGCTGCTCAACCCTTTCGGCTGCTGTACTTCAGAGTAAACAACTTTTCTTTCCATTCATCTTCTTACCTACAAATATATTTATCTGTCCTTCATTTTTTCCCATGTAGAAAAGGAGTTCTCTGTGGCAAGGATCATCTGTTTAGTTTGGATTTAGAAAACTTTACAAAAGAGATACTTGATTCTGACTGAAGGCCTGAAGCAGGATCATAGTGCAATTCTTACAGTTCTTACAATGTTCTTCTTTATGACTTGTGTTTCTCTATAAGGCAAATAATCCAAAATATAATTAGTAATATCTATGTCTGTGAGCAAGTTTGATGAAGTTATTAAGATACTCCTAATGGAATGACATTAATGCCACAAGAAAATTCACTGGTAAATTTATAAATGGGCATATATATATAATCTATGTATTTTTGAACAAGAGTCTGAATTTTTTCAGCATGTGTTAAGATTTGGTCCATTAACAACTCTACTAGTATAAATAAATGATAATGATAATCAATTACTTTTTGCTGTCTGTCTTGAACTATTGCTCAATAAGAATATGAAAAATGGTTTGCTGTGAATTTGGACTTATGTACTAATAAATGTATTAAAAAAGTGGATTTTTGATATTCGTAAAGATGTAATGAAGATTATCCCTGACACCTGAAAGCAACTCATACTATAACCTGACTCATTTAGCTGTATGAATAGGAAAATAATCCTGACTACTGGTTTGTCATGCAAAAATAAATGAATTTAAACTGCTTCTAAAAAAAATATAAGGCGGTGTCAGCATTTTGTGAAATGTGAATGCTTCCTTGGAATAATAGGCATGTCAAACTGCTGTTTCCAGTAAAAGAAGTCATAGATAAAAGCCATTCTGTAATATGTCACTGATAGTTTTGGCACACTGTGCTGGAGCCCAGATTAATTTGTGTGTGTATATATATATATATGTATATATGTATACATATGTGTGTATCTATACATGTAATATATGTATGTAATACATACATATATATCAAAAACCAAGGGCTTTCTGTGCTATCACCTTGAATTTTCACTGTCTGAAAGGAAAACTGATTGACCCTCATGGTATTGCTAAGAGTGTTTGCAGTAGTTTCAAGTATGAATCATGTGATGGGAAGACTTTGCCACAGCTTTTGCCTAAACACACTATTAGGTTTGTTCACTGCATTTTGGTTGTCTATCCCAGATTGTCTATCTAGGTTGTCCAGATTTTGATTTTCTCTACTATAGGTATTATTTGAAACTATTTGACAAATTCTGAAAAAATATTTGAAGGGAAAAAAAAAGAAATTGCTACAGGGTTTTTTTTTATAAACATCCTGTCTATGAAGTATGATTGTAATTACATTGGTTTGGGATTTATTGACAAATCATATGATTTTTTATTTTCTGATGTCTTACTGTATGACACATAATTTAGTTTCTGATTAGGAACCTCTTGTATGCCAGGAAATAGCTTTAACCCAATATTCTTCCTTGCAAGATCTTTCCATCAATGTTACTTCTAGGTAGGTACCTTTACCAAACTTTGGAAGCCCTTTTTGCTCCACCAGCTTTATTCACTGCTCTGTGAACACATGAAGAAGGAGAAGTCAACCAGGACAAGTGAGTGTATTCCAGCTCTTAACAGGTGAAACCTGTAATCCTGATGTTTTTTGGTCTGAATAAAAAACCTGGGAGATCAGTGCTCTCAAGTCATATCATAAGAGAGCTGGAATAAGAGGATGTGTGTGATGAGGTGGTCAGTACCCAAGTGCTGCATGGATTCTGTGGGAGGATGCTGAGGATGCGTCCCTTGAAACATATTATTCAAAATACGCATCGTGTAAACTCCCTAAGCATTAAAAAAAAAACCAAAAACCCCCCTACTTGTCTGTTGGATGCACATATTCATATATGCTTGTATAAACACACCCACATTTGAACTTAGAAGAATTGTTATAATAATAAAGTTTTGGCCTACTCATTCTGCTTATTGAGTCCTTAGTCATTGAAATGAGATTTAGGGTTCAAATCAGATTGACAGTAACTTTATCTTTACTGATCTATAATAGAAAGGCAGAAGGGACAAATATCATAACATGCAAAAATGTTTCCGGACTCTGTAGTCACCCTGTTGATTTAATTCATCTCATTGAGGTACTACTATAATGGCACAGCAAGTGGTGGAAAGTTCAGAGACATTAATCTTCTTATCTCTGCACTGGAACTCACTCTGAAAAAAAACGATGAAGGAGGACTGCTAAATGCTGCTTCATTAGAAGAATTTTAAAATGCAATTTGTCTTCATGAAAACGAGGGATTACACATTTCCAGCTTTCCCCTGTGCCTCTTAGAAATATTTTTTAAGCAATAACCTTTGATGCAGAATAGTCTTTATGGTAGGACAGTAATTATTATAGAACAGAGGTATGTCCTGGTCAATCTGTTTGTGAATCACAGCAGTGGAAAATCTTAAACCTGCAGATTCAAATTTCCTAAATATTATTTTGTGATATCAGAAATAAAAATTCCTTTTAACTAACTTGGCTCTATGTTCAGTAGATTACACAGAAGATTTTCATAGTGCTTAAGGCAAATGGTGCAGGTGATGAGCTAAAACTTGATTAATCCTTGAAATGTATTTTAATCCAGGAATTAAAGAATTTTTTCCTAATAGAATATTGGCTGTTAGAATAACTTTGTAATAGAATAATGGATACTCTTGCAGTTACTCATATATTAAAATCCAGACTTCCTAAGAGCTTTATCACAGGATTGTGCAAAATATGGAAGAAAAAATGAACAGAAAAGGTGCAGGGAGGACATCTGGAAATAGAGATCAAAACCTGTCTGGGCAAATGCATCTTGCTGGGATAATGAGATTTCAAAAAATTGCATTGACTGATTACTCATTTCCTGCCTTAGCATGTATAACCCTTGAACATAGAGGGATCTGAAACCAAAGCCACTGAAGCCAATGGACAGATTCTCATTAATGAAAATATGTGATAGACTAGAACTTATATCAGAGTTTAAGACGATGAGTGGTGGACTTGGCAGCACTGGGTTAATAGTTGGATTCAGTGATCTTAGAGATATTTCCTAATTAAAGTGATATTGTGATTCTAAGAGAATGCCCTTGTCTGAAATGATAAAAGTTCTCTGTTTTCCACCTTACCTGCACTTGCTTGGATTGTCAGCCTTCTGCTCAGTGGTACCCTTTCCACATTAATCTGCCTGATTCCACTTACAGCACTCTCTAATAGAGATGCAGTGGAAGAAAAGGCTAAGAGAGGGGACACTAATCCAACTCCTCTGCTGGAGTGGGTTTTTATGTCCCTCTTCTGCTCTGTATTCTTTTTTTTTCTTGGGATTTTTCCATGTTTTGTATGCTCCCTTTCAGTATACCAGTTCATATAAAAAAACCAAAAAAACCCCACCAACAAACAAAAAAGAAAAAAACCCAAACAAACAAACAAACCAAAACAAACCAATCACACTGGCTCTGCTTTGTATTTTCCCTACTCCTTGTGCCTTTCCAGCACATTTTGCTTAACAATTCCACAAGCTGAAGCCTTCTCTTCTAAAGGCCGGCGTGTCAATGCTGCTTCCCAGCTTCCCACCTCCCTCTTGATTTCACCTCAGTTTGAAGCTCTTGTCCATGACCACTGTCACCATGGTTGTCCCCATGTGTGCGAGCAGTGGGTCAGGTTCATTATTCCTGACTGGTGCCTCAAGCATTCATGTAAGGAAGCTGTCACTGGTGTGATCTAGGAACCTCCTAAGCCATCTAACCAGTTCTAAGCTGTCTCCCCACAGATGTTCAGATGGTTCAAATTCCTTTGTAATGTGAAGGCCTGAGAATGTGAGACAGCTGTTAGTTGTTAAACTCTCCTATGTCCTCCTTGTGAGGCTGCATCACCATCTTAATATTCACTTCATGACATTTCATCATTCTTCAGTTATAGAAATCTGGTCTCAAAGGGTCCAAAATTTCAAAAAGGTAAGCTGCATTCTTCAGATTATTTCAGTGGGCTTTGAGTCAGGCTGCTCCAGACATCGTTAACTGTACCGGAGAAATGAACCTGCCACAGACTATATTTTTAATATGACTGCCTCACTTATTTTACCTTCACTAAATTCTTCCTCTCCATCTCACTCCTAGTACTGTTCCCCCAGTGTTTAAGCCTAGGCAGTATTGGAAAGTAGTTGGAAAGATACTGCAAAAATTAATTCAAACTTTTAAATATGGGAAATGGAGTGTATTATTGAATAGACAAAAATTATTCCAGACCTAGGCAGAAAGAATCTGAAAACAAGATGTAAGCAGCCATGCATAAAATGTCTGAAACCACAGAGGAAACAGCCAACAAGATGAGTGGTAACAAGGTGAGTAACATATCAAAGTGAAAAAAAAAAATCCCTCTAGAGAAGACAAGATGGATGAAGGGAGAAAGTTTCTGTATTTGTGAGAGTGTGTTGAATACACTCAGCTGTGTAAGACCTTCAGGGAAAAGATCACTGATGCTATCAGAAAATTCACTGTTATTACGGACTAATGCTCCTATCAGACAAAGGACACAGTGAAATTACAGGTGTATCCTCTCCCTTTCTACACATTCCATAAAGTCTCCCCATGATAAACTTCTGCTGAATCTCTCAGGTCTAGAACCATCCAGGGAGTTCAAGAAAATGTAGCATGTACAGGAACATAGCCCACCTATGGAAGTGCTATGAAAACACACCGGAGATGGTGGGGGCCTTCTCTGTCTGTTTGCAAGGAGAAAGGCAGCAAACAGATGAGGATACGACTTAGCAAAAACAGGAAGCCTGGTGAAGCACATATCTCTTTTCTTCTTTGCCCCATATCATGCATTTTTATCTAAAATTACCTAATGTGGATTGTTTAAAGCTTGGGATGGTTTTTGTACAGTTATGGTCAATATTACACTACATAATATAATGTCTTCCACTAGTGCAGTCATCTTGCTGTGTGGATTTGAGCTTCAGAAACTGTGAGGATTATGGCAGGAGCCCAAAGACTGTGTCACCACTATGATTACATCACACTGTGCATATATAATTTGCTTTGATTAGGGGCTGTTTCAAAGCTCCCAAGGTTTGACTCTTTGTAATGCCACGTCTCTGAAATGAGTCAACATTTGTGAGAATTGTGACTCCTTGGTAATTATAAAATTAAATTCAGAGCCACATTCATTACAGACTTCTTTTTCTCATAATTTAAAATGACTGATTTAGAAGTAAAGCAGGGTAGGAAACAGCTCACCTTAATCATAGATACTTTAAAGACATCTGTTTTTAAGCTGTTCAGGAAGTATTCGGTGGAGATATTCCTCTCTTAAAATAAGCTGCTAAATGTATTGGGTCTGGCTGTGATAGGGTTAGTTTTCCCCATGGCAGCCCTCATAGGGCTGTGGTTTGTGTTGGTAGCTAGAAAAGTGTTGATAACACACCAGTGTTCTGGCTACTGCTGAGGAGTCCTGGCATGGCATCAAGGCTGTCCCCCCTGACCAGTGGGTTGGGAGTGGCCAAGATCTTGGGAGGGGGCACAGGCAGGATGGCTGACGCGAACTGACCAAAGGGATATTCCATACCATAGGATGTCTGCTCACAGTCAGATCTAAGAGAAAAGGAGGAGGAGGGAGGACATTTGCCAGTATGATGTTTTTTGCTGGATCAGCCACTACATGCACTGAAGCCCAGCTTCCTAAAAAGTGGTTGGACATCCCCAGGTGATGGGAGATAGAGAATAAATCTTTTGTTTTCCTTTGCTTTCACACTGTGCCTTTGTATATGCTTTATTAAGCTGCTTTTATCTTGTCCTACAATTTTTTTTCCTTCTTATTTTCTCCCCCACCTTGTATGATGAGGAGAGAGTAATAGAGCAGCTTGGTGGGCACCTGGCTTCCAACCAAGGCAAATCAACTTCACTAAGTTAGTGAATTACCCTCTAGAAATGATGATTCTTCTCTGCTTTAAATATGGCTCTAGATCATTAGGTCCCAACACAAGGATCTCATATTAAAGACACTCATATTGAAGCAGGATTTTATCTGACATTGAAATATCTACATTTTAGTGTCCACCACAATTCAGCACTGAAAAATACAAGAAGTTTGACCTCTAGTAAATCACAGAATTATAGAGTATCCTGAGTCTGGAAGGGACCCACAAAAATCATCAGGTCCAACTCGTGGCCCTACACGTCACCCTCAAGAATAACGTCATGTTCTCACATGTGATTTCACACCATGAAGTCAGAAAAGCCAGAAGAGAGATTTGTCTTAGACCAAGGAGATAAGTAAGAGGTAATTTATTGGTTGAGATGCCCCAAGGTCACTGAGCTGACAGGTCTGACACATGAGTTACATAACTGCCCCAACATTGTTTTGACAGCTAGAGGCCATATAATACATTCCATGATGGTGTATAAAAATGGACACTTAGGTTCAAGAAGCTGAATCCTGCCTCTAGCATCCACCTAGAAATCTATATGCAGACATTTTAAAGTAAGCATTTAATCTCTGAGTAAATCCTCCCTCCCTTAAACTAAGGAGATAAATCTTGCTTTAAACCACCAAAATTAAATTTAAGAACACAACCTTGATTCTAAACTTTGGCATATATTTTGCTTACACAGCAGCATATTCCCATAATTTTAGCTTATGATATAAACTGAAAGCCAAAATAACACCTATATACTTCAAATTAACTATATATGCAAATTGGGTAGTTAATCTAAAGGGATGATGTCAAAAATCTCAAACTGCATAGATTCCTGAAATCTGAGTCCACATACACCCCTAAAATATACTGCTAATGACCATCACACTCTGAGACACAACTGTCCTGATATCACAAGACAAAGGAGCAGATCAAGCTTAATTTGAAATTAAAATGATGCTGGTGTACTCCCAATCTTCAGTGTGGCAATCTACGTCAACAAAGCACATTGTCATCAGAACATTCTCTTAAGGAAACATTGCCAGAAGGACGGTGAACAAGCTGGAATTCCATCTGCCAAAAAAGGCTTTGGGATTTTGTCAATGGATTTTTCTTACTCTGCTGCAGATTGGCTGCAGGCACTCCATGATCTACATATTGTTTGCCTTCTGCCCATATGTCTGCCCTGTGGACAGCCTGAAGATTGACTGCAGAGAACTTTTCCAAATAGTTCTGCTGGCGTGCTAGTGAGCAGTGGGCTCTGCAGCATGTGTGGCCCTGTGCTCTGGATGTGGCTTCAGGCTTGCTTCAGGCTTGCTCCACAGAGACATGAATCTACTCGTGAAAGGTAGCCCCAGGATACTGATAAATGGCAGCATAGGCAAATTGGCTTTCTAGTGTCATTTAGGATGTCCTGGAAGATCCCAGGCACCCACACATGTCTGGAATTTATAGTACAAGACTATCCTTCTTGACCAACCACTGGAAGACAACTGAAAAACTTCATCACACTTGAAATAAAAACATTGGACACTTCTCCTCAGGTAACTATATCTCAAATGACCACTGTTCTTAGAAGAGGTGGCATGTATAAAATTAACACATATATTTGAAACCATTATAGGAAGATGTCAACAACATGCTGTGACCCAAATCCTCTGTCTCTCTAAAGGTGGGTCTTAGTTTATTTTCTGCTGTCACCCCTAAGAGAAGATAACAAGGTCTACTATGTTTTTTGGGGAGAGAGTGATAAAATAAAATAGAAACTTTAAAGCTTGTGTCACCACTGGCCTTAAATATGCCACAAAACTCCTACACTTGGATACTTATAAGGCAAAAGGAGAAAGGTGGGCAGATCCCAGTATATTTGAAATGTGTAGATATAACTACAATTTAATATAGAAAATATAAGAACATTGAAATAATTTAATTGAAAAGTAATGTAGCTATCATAAACTAAGAAATAGCACAGCTGGAGGATTTTAAAAGTGATTTGGAAGCAAAATCCTCTCATTGAATTAGAGAATAAAAAATTCAGTTAGGGACCTTGTAGAATAGCAAAGCTGGTAGAGCTTCTATAGCTAAGGGCCTGTCAGCATTTCTATTACAAACCAGTACTTTCTGGGGATTATACTTCATCCAGAAGAGTTTGATGTGGAATGAACTTGGGATAAAATGTCTCAGCATTTGAGTAATGTAATAGTAACTCTATTATAAAAAAAAAAATCTGTATTCACTTTGTAACTGTTGAATGTACCGCATTGCTACACTACACATTTTGATTTAAAGATACCTGAGCTGATGCTGACCTAAGGAAATATGTCCACATAATAGAATTCAGGCAAAGTTTTTAAGACAAAATAGCTCTTCTGGTATGATGTTATGCACAATTTACTCAGCCAAAATTCTCAGCCTGGTTCATTTTCTCAAATGAGCTTTTTTTCACCAGGGATATTCAATTCTGTTCAACTTGCTCGCAGCTCATCTGTGGTGGTCCTCTATATAATCAAATAAATGGGATAAAAATAAGGTTATAAGTAAAACAGTTAAATGTTAACAATAAAAAGCAAGTCCTCTCTGTTATAGATGTATTTAGGGAATTAAAATGGAAAAATTAAGAGAAAATTACCAGTAGTGGGTAATTCCAATCCCATATTAACATTCCTTAGTCTTAGAAGGAATTAAGAGATGTCAAACTTAGTGTGCTCTTCTCTTTAGATTTATAAAATCATAGAATCGTGGAATGATTTGGATTGGATTGGATTGGCAGGGGACCTTGAGGATCATCTCACTGTTTCCAGTAAATTTTTCTTATCTCAGCTGGTGACCTTTGCCTTTTGTGCCTTCGATTCTCTTCTCCATCCTCCTGCAGGGTGAGGGGAAGAAGGGAGGGTGAAGTGTGTAGTTTTAGTAGGAGTTTTAATGTGGTTTTAGTAGGAGAACTACACTGGAGAATACCATTCCTAAACCACAACAGGTCTGAATTTACATTCTAACTGTCAGTGGTTCATCATTTCATATGACCAAGCAAATAGCTTGGGAACAAGTGTCCGGTCTCACTGGATTTGGGACAGCTCTGTCATGGAGCTTCAGCACTGGCAGGGTTGCAGAAATCATGATTAGTGACAAGATTATACAAGGTTTTTAGAAGTATTTGAGTACTGGAGTATTTGTCTTGAAAAACAGATAGGATGTGGGAGCAGAGGAGGAACTAAAGATTCTAAGAACTTAAGGTCTATTCTTTCACTTTTTTCATGGTCTCTTTGTATTATAAAGGTTAAAACTAAAATTTTGGAAGTTGTTTAGAAATTTACTGAGGATGAAAAGTGAAAGGAGGAAAAGATAGATAGACTAAAAAGAGAAGGAAGACATAGGAGAAAGCAAATAATTTCTACTGATGAGGAAAGTAGTTGCATGGAAAGATGAATGTGATAACTTTAGTACATTCCCCTTTGGGGAAAAAATACTTTGCTGTGGATTCATGACACCATGGTTGGAGAGGAAAAAGTTCATTTTTTTTTACTTTTTCTTACTAGTATGCTACAGACTAACTCAGAAATAAATTGCCTTAACTATGAATTCAGTTTACTTACCAAATATGATTTTATAGTAACTTATTCATTCTCTTTTGCTTTGTCCATATGAATTTTTCATATATTTTTTTTTCCAGCAGGTATTTTCTCCTCCTAAACATATATGAAAAATTCCAGGCTAATTCTTACCAGTTTTCCCAGGTAGTAGAAGAATTTCCAATCAAGGTTGTCACAATTGTTAGAGAAAGCAATATTTAAAAATTATAAAAATAATCTGACTTCAGACAAAATATTCAAGAATTAAAATTCTCTGGGGACATTAAAATCTCTCTTTGGTTAACAAAATAGCAATAAGATGAGCTATATTACCCATGAAGTAGTCTCATCTCTGACTTTCATTCCTATCAGCCTCACATCTCTGAATCCCAACACTTTCTTCACCCATAACTAATATTAACAAGTTCTCGTCTTGTTAAATATGTAACGTGTATAGTTTTCCCTGGAAACAAATGTACTTTTTTGCCAGACTGATAAAACAACATTGCAAGTAAGGTGGTTTTATTTTTAGGGTGGGGTGGCTATCCTGGTAGTGGGGTTTTCTTCGGAATTTTTTTGTTTGTTTGTTTGGGTGTGTGTTTTTATTTTTTTGTGCCTTTTTTATTGGTGTGGTTTTTTTCTCTTTAAGGAGGGCTTGCAAAAGCTTTTCTCTGTCAGAGTGCTCATTAAAGGCCTACATGTTGTTTCAGAGAATAATAAAAAAAAAAATTAAAAAAAATCTATGTTTTGTTCCCACAGTAAGGGAGAACTAACCTTTTCTTGCTAACCTTTCTCTATTTTGAAGGTTAGTGACTAGCTGAAGTAGCTTGCGAGGGAGTGAAGTTAGATTCCTCAATGACCCCTTGGTAAGAACATGCACTATGAATACAGAATAATTGCTTAGGTATAAAGGTAGATTTCAGAGCAGCCAAGATTCCAAGTCATGAATCAGTGTTGGCATCTGGCACTTTCTAGCCTTCTCATTTAATTTTTAATATGTAAAATAAGAATATAATTTGTTATCAGATTCAGCAAAACAATTATATTCCTCTGTGTACTGGCAGTTTAGCTAAGATGGGACAGATGCTGTCTCTGGCCCCACTATGAAATAAGAAATGACACGATAAAACATATCTTTTTCAGCTATTGTATTTATATCCCAAAAGTGGAGCAATTTCCACAGAAGAAAGGAAGTGTTCCATTTATGTACATGCATTCTCATTGCTGTGCAGTCTGCCCAGCCAGAAAAGATGTAAAATGAGAATACTCAAACACCTTTATGAAGAAAAGGACTCAAAGACTATATTTAGCATATTCTGAATGATCATTTTAAATCTGCAAGTATTTTGCAAAAACATGATTGGAAACTCCTCATGTTTGATTCACTTCAGTTAGCCCTGGAAAACCACTTGCTTAGGACTTTTCCTTCAGAAACACAGAATTCCTTCTATTTATTGTGGAGAGACTGGAAGCACTTAATGTGCTGCCCAGAGTGTGCCTCTGAGGTAAGGTGTCCTGGCTCAGTACACAGTGAACACATAGACCAAGTTACAGTGCCTAGAAGACCAAACACAAAGTCAGATTAGAAATAAAGCCTATGTATCTAACAAACAGAACAACTGAACATGAGAAGAACTTACCAAGTACTACTGTAGATTGTCCATCACTAGAAATTTTAAAGTCAATAGTGACTGTGTTCCTAAGACATATGCTCTACTTCAAAACAAGACTAATTCTCAGCCTTTATAATGGCCTGCATCATGCAGAAGCATACACCATTAAACCTCTTTTGGTTTTATACGCTGAATCTTTGAAGGCAGATGTTTCCATTAACTGGAAAAGTAGAAAAGAAGCTTTTGACAATAAAAGCAGCGGTACATGAAAGCAGAGGTTTAAATAAGAATAAATGGGACAGTTCATCTGCTGCTTCTTCTGTACTAAACATAGCAGAGAAGATGTTCATGTCCACTCTGTGGACCATCTGTCCTTTACTCATTATGTTATATTCCTGATAAAGTGAAGAACATTCATCACCTCTGCCTGGGGGCAGAAGACAGCTTGTAACTTGTCTCCAAAACCTAGAAAGCAAGTCCTTTTCCTTCCACCTCTCTCCTAAATAAATTTATTTGAAACATGTAATGAATGATGGAAAAGAAAATTATTAAAATGTGGAAGTTAAAAGTGACAAAAATTACTTCAAGATAGTATATTGAATATTCAAAAATATACTAATTCATAGCAAAAATAAGACTGTAAATTGCTTTGGAAGAGAGAAGAGAGAGAGAAAATAAAAGAGGGAAAGAAGAGGGACAAAATGAAGGAAAACAACCTTGAATTCACAGTAAACTAAGATGAAGTTTTGCTAATTTGCAGAGGCCCTCAAAAGGCTGCCCATTGATGAAATAAATAAGTAATTTACATACAACCATCAACAACTCTATGAACACAGTGATGGGATCACCAGACTTTTAGCCTCCAAATTATGAGTGACTAGAATCTAGAAAACTATTTAGATTAAAATACCCCTTGACACAACAGATACTTGATCTTGCAGGTTTTGAAGAGGTGTTTGCTTTCTTTTATCAATGTCTATATGGTCATATACCAGATTACAATTACCTGGAGAGATATTAAGAATTTTATAGATGATACAGCCAATATATTTTTATTCATCACATAGCAGAAACAAATGTGTAAAGGCTCTATTTCCAGAAAAAAAGCAGAAAGTATGATTATAACTCCTAAAAAGTAATAAAGTGCCAAGCCTGGTTCAGCATCACATATACATGAGAGCATTAGTGAAGAATTATTAGTCCCTGTGGAAAGTAGGTTTGGGTATATATTAAGATCAAGATTCTGTCTAAAGTTATTTTGCTCCAATTTAAAATCTATCTGTGTACTGTATTCCTAAACAGGTCTGGGAAGAAATTGTCCTATGAAATTATTTTTTGATGGAAAACTAAGCTTATGAAGAAACAAAATACTTCTAAATTGGAACTGTGTTCAGTTTAAATACTAGTGAATTCAGAAAATTCGATTGTATATGACATGAACAAGGCCAATGACAAGGTCATTATAGATAACATCTATATTGATAATCTCTGCCCCCACCAAAGGGGGTTCTTCATTTTATGCTCAGCAAATTACTCCTTTGGACCTGTACTATTTCAGGCAAAATTAAAAATAATTTTATATTAAAAAAGTACCTTGATTTCTTGTCAAAATTCTTAAAAATCACCCTAAATAGTATTTTTCCTCCCTCTGCCCACTACCCTTCAAAAATAGAGCTCGTCATACTTAATTTGGGAGGAAATTGCTTTCTTGCATTCTTTCCGTTGCATTTTCCTAAAATAAAAGAAAATACCTAGTTCTAGTGTATGGTTTGAATGCTGCTGTAGTCCAGACTTTGAAAACTTCTTTCCTCTATTTCCATTTTATCATGCTGAGTGTATACACAAAGCAGAAGCTGTACTAGTGCTTGATTTAGGTTAAGAAAAGGAAAAAAAATCCAGGTTATCTGAAATAAGGGAAGCAGAATGTTACTTGTCGGATTGTCTGAACAGCACAATAGGTGCACTCTTCCCCTCTGTGTCTGTGTGTGTGGCACTTCAGCTCCTCAAAGAACACATTTCTTCTTCACAGAGAAAACAACTATTTTCTTCCCTGCAAGAAGAAAAGATGGGGCAGAGGGAAGGTTACGCTTCAGGGAAGAAAAATCTCTTCTCACACTTGGAATAGTTTTGCAAAACCAGGTGAGAGTAGTTCATAACGCTTCAGTGTTAAACGAGTCAGAGAACTGCTGAGCTGCTTGGATGTTCATGAATCCATGGGCCCAGATGGGATCCATCCCAGGGTGATGAGGGAGCTGGCAGAGGAGCTTGCAAAGCCGCTCTCCATCATTTACCAACAGTCCTGGCTCACTGGTGAGGTTCCAGATGACTGGAAGCTGGCCAGTGTGACACCCATTCACAAGAAGGGTGGGAAGGAGGATCCTGGTAATTACAGGCCAGTGAACCTGACCTCAGTACCCTGCAAGGTAATGCAACAGTTTCTATTGGGTGTCATCACACAGCACTTACAGGATGGCCAGGGCCTCAGGCCCAGCCAGCAGGGGTTTAGGAGGGGTAGGTCGTGTTTGACCAACCTGGTCTGCTTTTATGACCAGGTCACCTGCCTGGTGGCTGCAGGAAAGGCTGTGGATGTTCTCCATTTGGACGTCAGCAAGACCTTGACACTGTCTCCC
>VYXD01005452.1:2022448-2190618 GCA_013397195.1 Hylia prasina
TGGCAAACATAAATCAAATGTAGTCTTGTTTTACTGGCATTTTGAACAGGTTTAGGTTTGTTCTGGCTGAGCTCTGGGATCAGCCCAGACCTGTGAAGATGTTTTTGCAGTTTTTAGACCAAACTGATAAAACATATCTAAAGCATCAGTCTGGACCGAGCACCCCTCTAGCTCTTTTCACAGTTTTTAATTTGTTCAGTGCAAAAACCAATTCAGTTTTGCCACTACTAAGGAAAAAAAGCCAACAAAAATCCCTGCAAGGAAAAAAAGTAATGCAGTGATGCCTGTCACAGGGAAAAACTCCTCAGTTCATGTAGTTAAAGCAAGAATAGGATTGAAGCAGTTTATTGATTTATTAACAGCATGTAATTAACTTGCAATCAGTGAACTATGTATTCAGGATCTGTATCAGCGAGACAATTGACAAACCACAATAGTAGACACAGAATGTTAATGGACACCGGCAAAATTCTAAGCAATCTTATGAACCAAATCCCAAGAAGCTCTAATCACACCTGTACGTGCACAAACACATGAACATCCACATGGCTCCATGAATCCCCCCAGGACACACCTCATGGGCTGTGTCCAGCACCCCTCTCTCTCTCAGGTGCAGTTCTTACATCCTCCCCCTTCCAAGGGAAATGCAGATGCTCCAGTACTACGTGTTGCTCCCTGCAACCCCAGTGCCTGTGACAGGAAGGAACCCCTGTGAGGCTGTGATCCCCTGTGATCCCCGGGGATCCCTGCCCACTGCTCTTGGGAGCACACACATTTACGTGGAGATCCTGTGCAGGGAGGGTTTTGTAGTGGTTAGCTGGGGCTCTGCTGGTGCTGGAAGGACATCAGCACCTATGCTCAAAGTGTTAGTGTTTATACTGGGAAGGGCTGCAATGACATCAGATTTAAATTTTAGCGATTTTGTCTAGGGGGTCACACTTCCATGATCATCTGTCCTTTGTGCATCTGAGCAGATTACTCACTGACTGTATTTTTGCCAGTCTCTGGTGTTCAATAACATACTAAGTTGGCCCTTTTGCATTTCTTTGTGGGATGTATTTGAAAGGAGCTTCTTTGTGGTTTTCATATGCATGTTTTTGGAGATGTTTCCACTGTTTTTTAAAGAAGTGGGAGAAGAGACTGAGTAATGGTTTCCTTTTAACCCTCTGGAAATGGTTTAGGATCTATTCTTGTCATTGAAAGAAACTGCTTTAACTAATGCTTCTAATTCCTTCTAACTCCTCCCAGTTGTATTAGATCATACACAAATGATATGCTAACTCATACTTTTGTGTTGGATTATCTTATTGAAAATCACAAGATTATTGATTATCCCTCTTTTTAATTTCTTTTTATTTTTATTGTGGAGGATTTCCAGAAGTATGGAACATTTTCTGGAGAGTTTTTTTGTTTTGTTTTGTTTTTTTTTTTTTTTTCCCCTGGTGAAAATATAGTTAATTATTCATTAACAAAAAGAAGCTTTTTCAGTGTAGGAAAAAAGTAATTAAGAGCATTTTCACCTTCATTAGATCGTTCATACCCCGCACCAGCACACCTGCTTTTCCAATAGTATTTCTATGTTTTTTCTAGGTTTTCTAGTTTCATCAAATACAATTTCTGCAGGCATGCTACCTCTGAATTGTCAGTTTTTTACTTTTGCTCTACTCATCTATTTTCTTTTCCTTCACTTTCAGCTAGAGGTCAGACAACTTTATTTGCAACTTGCTGCACATACCATTGCAATTTTTTTTTTAATCTTTCAAGTCTACTTTGTATCAGCATTCTCCTCCCCATAAGCACTGGGGTTAGACTTTTGTGTACCAGGCATCAAAGAGGTACCTGCTGGGTCTTTTATATTTTTGTAATGTTATTATCCATAGGAAGAGCAAGCCAGGGAATGTAGCCTTGGCTTAAGGCATTGCTTCACTTCATCTATTTTACAACTCTCAGCTTGTGATTGTCTCACAGTATAATTAAGAGGAATCATGCAGGATCACCTGGTGGATGATAAAACTAGAATTTACTGTCAGTGAAAAACAAACGTAGTAATCAGTAAAAGAAGGAAAGTTATTGTAAGACCCATCGAGTAGTTTGATTTCTTCCAAGAGACAGAATCACATAAGAGGGCTGGAAGTAGTCAGACGTTTGAAACTGCTCTAAAAGAGTGTCTTAGAAAGGCTAGTACCCTGCTGACCATGTGTGACTGAAAGTAATCTGAGATTAAAGAAGTGAAGGGGTCTAAACCAATAAATGGCTCAATGATTTCAATCCCCACTTTTGTCATTAGAGTCAAGAGGTCAGTTAAACTCAGTATTTCACAAATTCAAGATCAAACTTGTGGAGAAAAATGCCATTCTATGAGACAAATTAAGAGCTCGCATATTTAGGTTTGGTGGTAAAGGAACCTGTTGGTGAAGATCCCCAAAAGCATCTTATTTGGAGAGCTATGTAATCACTATAATATTAGTACTTTCTTGCATTAACACAGAAAATATTGGGAAACAAAATTCAAACATACTCACATAATTCTTAGAGATATGAGTGAGTGTATGCCTATGAAAACACCTGAACAAAAGAAATGGAAAAAATCAGTCTCAAATATGAACCCTTCATGGTCTAAATCAGTGTGCTGGTTTTGGTTGGGATAGAGTTAATTTTCTTCACAGCAGCTTGCATGAGGCTGTGTTTTGGATTTGTGATGAAAGCAGCATTGTTAATGCAGGGTTGTTTCAGCAATTGCTGACCAGTGCTTACATGGCATCAAGGCCTCTCCTGCTGCTCTCACTGAGACTGCACACGAATTTGGGAGAGGGTACAGCTGGGCCAGCAGCCCCCCCGTTCACCAAAGGTATATTCCATACAATCCCATGGTATTGTGCTCAGCAAGAAACGCTCAAGGAAAGAAGGAAGAAGGGAGGATGTCCAGAGTTATCAGCATTTGTCTTCCCAATTAATGCACAGTGGAACCCTGATTTCCTGGGAATGGCTGGACATCTGCCTGCTGATAGGAAGCTGTGAATGAATTCCTTGTTTTGCTTTGCTTGTGCATGTATATTTTCCTTTATCTATTAAACTGTCTTTATCTGAACCCATGAGTTTTCTGATTTTTTGCCTTCTGATTCTCTCCCCATCTCACCGAAGGAGGGTCAGAGGATGGCTGGATGTGGCTGAGCTTCCTACTGGGAATAAATCACAGCAATAAGGCAAACTAATGAAAATTTGATTTATTGCTTTTTTAGATACAGGGAACTGGGACCTAAAAAGAGTAAGTGTTTAAATTTAAGGATCTAGATACTTTGATAGGAAGATAAAATTAACAACATTGGATTGTATCTGTTCATGTGAGAGAGGGGAGAGCCGCAAAATTTAACCTTTGAAGCAAGGAACAGTTTAAAGCATTAAAAAAGACAATGATAAAGATACAAAATATGAAAAGGTAAAGAGTAGGCTGTTCTTTAAACCTTACATAACACTTTTTCAGCAAATGAGTCACTGATTCATTATGGGACATACAAACTCACTGAGTGCCAGGATAACCACAGTGGATGAGTAAATCCCAGTTATCCTACAGACAGAAAGCCAGCACAGCAAAGAGCTGTTGAATTTGGATGGAAGTTCCTCTGTAGAGCTGTAAGTTTTGCCACCCAGATTTGGTACTGATGTATCTTGACTATTCTGGTGCTTTCACATTTCCTTTGCAGTACCTTATCTGGACCAAAGGGACATTTAGAAGTTTATAGCTGCCGTGGGTTGGGGCTGCTCCTCAGCTTTTGGCAGTGTAGTGCTAAGATAATAGGCTAGAGAATGGGGATTTATGTGAGTACACTTTCATGGATTGTGCTCATCCTAGTCTGACAACTCTGGTTCAGAGAGGCTCCTTGGGATGTGGAGCTGCCTACAGATGAGCCTTGGTCAGTGGTCTGTGCTGCTCCTGGCAGAGCCCCCACATGGCCCTGTGGGAATGGTGGTGTTGGGGTGGCAGAAAGAACATCCCCAGACAGGAGGACCTATGACAGCATCCACTGTCAGCATCCACTCCTTCCAGAGAAGGGAGACAGATATCTGGGCAAGCCAGGGATCTGCTGAGACAATGCTGGACCTCCAGAGAAATCCTCATTTTTTATGTGTACTCCTAACTTTTAGCTATACCTCTACCTAAAAAATAGCTGAATACTCTTGCTAATCTTTTGGGGCACTTGGAGATTTAATCATCATCTCAGCCAGCAGAGTTGTTTATTTTGAAAGGAGGATTTACCACCCTCAAGGATTTCCTGAGCTTTCCTATTTTTTTCTTTCAAAAACTAGAGGTAATCATTCCTTCAATCAACAGCCTTGTGGAGATACTGACCCTCTCCTTTCATCCAATGTTTCAGGTTGATAGAGCACTGAAGATCTGGAAGGCCTACATTCAATAATTACCTGTCTCTGATAGTTAATTTCCAACAAGTTCCATATTAAATGAAAGTTCCAAACAATAAGTCATAACTTAATTAGAAAGAAGCAGAAGTAAAAGGAAAATTGTTCCTCCATAAGAAGTTGTTCCCTTTTATCTCTGAACTCCGCATTCATTTCAGAAAAGTGAAAGTGAGCTCTTTCCAAAGGGGAGCAAAAGTTTCTTTCATTAATAAGGGAAGGAGGAGAACAATTTTCCAGTGCTGTTGTTTGCATATTTTACATAAAACATTAAAGCAATAAATTAGTTAACTACCATTTGAGGAAATGGATTTGTATCCAGGTCTTCATGCTCGGAGCAATACATGCCCTATCTATGTTATTAAGCTGGCAAAGGCAGGAAATTTTTCTTGCTCTTCTTGGCCTCTTGAATGACTAATTCTTCAGTGTCTTTCAAGAGAGACTGAGACTAAATTCATTCTTGCTTCCTGGCTTTAAGATACACCTCAATTTCTGGAGCACTCTCTGAGAGTTAGGGAACTTTAAACTCTTCGGACAAGGGAGGCCCCATCTTCAGTGCCTGTTTTAGTCCTTGAGTGCACAGATAATCTGTTAGGGAAACATTCCTTTCCCTTTCCCTTTCCCTTTCCCTTTCCCTTTCCCTTTCCCTTTCCCCTTTGGCTGCACTTTTGGTTTGGAGAAGAAATTATTTTTCTGGGGACATGAAAAGGTTTCAGTTTCAGTCAATGTTTGAGTGTTCCTTATGGCCAGGATTTGGATACATCTGCAAACCCACAGGGCTAAAAGAGTTCTGATAACTACAGCATCAGCAAAGATTTCAGGTGGTTTTTAGAAACCAAACTTCATAAATGACTTGATGGGATTTTTTTTCCTGTTGGTCAGTAACTTAGAGAAAAGTCATAAAGGAAAGCTATCAACAATTATAGTAATATTTTCTTCATACCATTGCCCAGATTTTCCCACCAAGAAATCTTTTTCTTTGCAATTATTTAAATATTGTTAACCCTCCACAAAGCTAGACTAAATATGAATGCAATATGCTGAAGCTCCAGCCCCAAATTTAAGTATTACTCTGTTAATCATTCTGTCAATTGATGTCTCTTTTGCAAAAAAAAATTGATACAATTTGCCTGAGAATAAAACCCCAGAAAAAAAGAAGAAGCAAAAGAAGAGAGAACATTTTTCCTAGACTGGTTTAGCATGGGCTACTTTCCCTTGGGAGTTAGAATAAAATAATTATAAAATAATGTTTATAATTATCACACTGGATCAAGGTCAAATAAAAGCCAAGCTTTATTATAGTAACTTTATTTCACAAATTAAAGAGAAATCAATACAGTTCATTAACAGTGAGTGATTTAGGGCTCTGGATCTCTCTGAGGTGCTTATAGGTCCCGATTAACACCGTGTCTGAGCACTTACTAATCTTTAATGTATTTATCTTACCAACACTGCTGCAAGCTAGATTTCTAATCTTTATTTCATTTTGCATTGGAGCATATCCCAAAAGTTGTGGGGAATTGTAAATGAAGGAGAGAAATTAAACCATCCTGTGTCCTAGGACACTGCCATTAGTTAATGTAATTAACTGTCATTAGTTAATCATTGAATCACAATGGTGCACTAAAGCAGATTGGAAAGACTCGCAAGAAGTCCAATGCTCAGCTCAAAACAGGGTCATCTTTGGGGTCAGACTAGGTTTCTCAGGGATTTGCACAGCTGGATCTTCAAGATCTTCAAAGATGGACACTAGGCATCATATCTGTCTATTTTATACCAAAGCCTCACTGTCTCATTCAGGAAACCTCTACCAGTAGTAGGCTCTGAACTGATGATGCTGTGTATGACATCCTATATTCTGTACAAGCTCTAAAAGTTTAACGTTATTTTCTCTCAGGGAATATGGTCAAAACATACCTATATATTTGCATGGAGCTCTAGTGAGAGAGACTGAGATTGATTTTTAACTCTGAAGTTAGAATTACTCATGTAGGAACCTCAGGGTCACAGTCTGAGAAGTAAAAGGATCAGTTTCAGCCATTTAAGTGGCATTATGGATGGAGCTCTCCTAATCCCGGGGAAAATTTTGTAAGTCTCACAGCATGGTGACCTACGTCTATTTTATATCATTCCACTCTTCATTAGTTTAAGGTGGAGATGGAGCTCTCTGACTTCTCAAGATCCTTTCTGCAGAAACTTTTATTACCCCAGTCCTGGCCCCCTTTCTCAGGGAGGAAAATTACACAGGGCAATAACAATTGCTGAGATTTCACACTGAGCAGAGCAATGCTCAAGTGCCTTGAGCTTTGTGCCAAAATGATTTGCCCATGGGGAGAAGCACTGCCCACCAAAGCTGTTTGGAGAAAGATGGTGTGCTGTGCAGAAGGTCATATTTCCCTGCAATTATGAGCCAGAGGTTTGACAGAGCAAAACCAGTTTTTGTCACATCATGAAGACAAGGAACCCTCGGAATATGTGGTTGTGATAATTGTAAAATATTTAGCCATTTTTTCCCTTTGCATGCCCAGAGGAGGACAACAAAGAGGAGGATGCTGAGGATTTACGACAACAGCTTACCCTGCTGTGTGTGTAATTTTTTTAAACACCTCTATTACAAAGAAAAATAAATTGAAAACATTTTAGAAATTAAAGGAACTTTTCTATTTCAAAACACATCCCTAAACATGTGTTCTTCTATTTTGATTTTTATCAATTATAAGGATACTCAGGGAAAGGCAGAATACACACAGTGTGGACAAAAGGTCACAGTACTACCTTAGGAATTCTTTATACAAGAATGAGGTAGACCTTAAGATGGGTGGAATAGTTGTCAAAGAACAAACAGAGAATTTATTAACTTTAAGGTACACAGGTTCATAAGCCAATATGTCACTGAATTGTAATAGCAGCCAAAGAATAAAGAAATAAAATAAATAATAATAAAAAAGTCACACAGCAAATGTCAATAATAAGAGGTGAACATATAAAACATAGGATTTAAAGCGACAAGCATCTCACCAAGAAGGCAAACAACAGCTTTGTGTAAATAATAAACTTGAGAAAAATGCACCACAATTCAAAACTATACCAAGAACAAAAATACCACTCCTCTAGGAGAAATGATTCAATTCCTATTTTGTTCTCAAAAGGTACACTTTTGGGGAGATAAAAAATAATTTTAAAAAAAGAGGAAAATTGTGATAAAATCTTGCTACACAAAGAAGTTTTCTGGAGCATGTATTCAGGATCCTCTGCTTTGGGACCATTTATACTTACCTACAATATTTCAGAATGAGATCGCAAGAAAGTGTTTGGCATCTAGTCCACTGCTACTGGCCAGTATTTGGAATCAAGATGCACTCACAGAACCTGGAACAGAGCAGACTATAGATAAGGTTTTGGGTACAAATCAAAAGAGAAATCTGGCCCAGTGGTCCCAAATTTCACACACAACATGCTAAGAGTCAGTCACAGTTGCTGCTTGGAGTTATTTTCTATGTTATCTATGAGATCACCACACCTGTGACCCTGTTAACTCAACCAGCAGTTCTCAGCAAGACTTAATTATTAAGAGCTTGGTTCCCAAACCATAGGCTGGGAGCTGAAAAAAAAGAATGCAAAGGCTTAGAGCGAGATGAGTAGATCCATGATGGTTTTGGAACAGGAATTAAACCAGAGAAAATCTAGCAGTGTTTTATCTAGCGCTAAAATTTAGATCATGTTAAATTCAGATTCAGAAAGCAAAGATGGATGATGCTGTACACAATATTCTATTTTTCCTGAGTTTGCACATATTTGATATCCCACTGGCCAGACGGTTTTTCAGAAAGTCACAGATTTTTTTCTGCAGACAGTATGTTGCACACAAATGCAGTAATTTTTTGATGATGCAGAAGAGAGTAAGATCAAGACAGATTATTTTTTGCAGGATAGAGGGTGAAAAGCAGAAGAACATGACCAGAGTTTCCTGTCAGCTCTGACAGGGTCAAGCTTACTGGACTAGCACAAAACAGTGAAAATTTAACATGTGAAATCCACCTTGAAGAGATGTTGACACAGCAAGGTGCACATAGAGATCAAAGGTAAAGTTCAGATAATCATTAATCTTGTCACAGTAGGCAATGGAAGGATGCAAAGGCTCCCAGAAAGTAAAAACAAAACAAAACATTTCCTCTGCAGCAGAATGTTACAAAAAATGCCCAGAGAGACAGGGGAGGATTCTGTTCTAAATGTATAGTCTGGGAAGCCAAAGGAGTTGATTAATAAATCCACAATCATAAATGACCATGAAATACGTGTTGTCCAGAGACTCTACTGAGAAGAAAACTGACATCACCTTTTCACATCAATATAGCCAAAACTGGAAAAGAGTGATTTATGTATCTTTACTGAAAAAGGATACCTCAATTGTCAAGAAATGCAGAACTATTAAGCTTTAGTATATGGAGAAAAAATTTATTCACAACAAACTTGAGTCAGATGGAGTTGGCCATAAAATACTAAAGTTTTGGTAAAAAAGGACAAAGACAATAGCTTATGTTTATGACTATACTAAATTAATCGGTGGTCTGTGGCATATATAGAATAATTTATTGTTGCCTGTGACAGCCTCTGTGCTGCAGGTGACAGAAGAGCTGGGTAAGGGCGCCTTCAAATGTTGGTTCTGACTGCTGGCTGGAGCCACTGTCCATTGCAAAGGGCCTTGTGTTACATGGAACATGAAGAGCATGCATCAGGATCATTGGCAACCTCTAAACATTGCTAGAATTACTGAGAAAGGGAACAAAATATAATTAAATCCAAGTCTTTGAGCAATGCTTAAACTGCTACATAAACCTCCCTGCCTTTGGGCTTTCAAAGCCTAGCTAGAGCTTGATAGGACAGCACTGCTGTGGGTTTTTTGTATTTTTTTTTGTATTACCCCAATTTATCAGAGGAACAGAGACATAAAATCTCTGCTTTTCCACTCATACAGAGGAAAAGGTTTTCCATCAAATTATGCTTGGTGAAAAAGTGGGAGTAATGACTCTACCTGCCCCCTTTTCCCATGGATAAGGTAATAGAATAAGGACCTTGTCTAGACAAACACAGTAGTAATGAATACAACAAACTAGGAGTAAAACAAACACAAAACTGGCAGTTAATTAATTTCTGTATTTCCAGCTGAAGTGTCTAATGGGACAAAATAACTAGTCATTATTGTTTTGTTGTTTAGGATTAGAGATATGTGCAAATACTTGATTTAGTGGTGAATTTTTTTGATTTATGTTTTAGTGAAGATAAATGTTATAACTTCAAAATTAGGCAGTATTATGGAAACAGATGGGATTTGAAATGAACAACAATAAAGTTAAGTTCCAGCATAGAAAGCCTGCATGTCAGCTCTCTAGCTGAACTATTCGGGATCATTATTAAGAATTATAACATTCTTAAATATGCAATCTTATTGCATCAAAATTTCCTATGGGCATCCTCTTCAATCTAAGCTTTATGGATCAAGCACTGGTTTGTGTTAGAACCCTGCTGTTATTGAACAAAAAGTATGAGAGAAAAATGCAAAATTCTGCCTCTGATGGTCTAACCAAAAGTAGGACTCTGTCTCTCCATTGATATTGGAGCTTGTCTTTCCACTTGACTATGTTTATTGAATTAAACTGAACCACAGAATGAAAATATCTATGCATGACACACTGATTTTGTTTACATGGCAGGAAGGAAATTAGTCCCACTGGGTTCTCCTCAGATTTTTTTTAACCCTCATTCTACACACCAGAAAATGGTGTTTAGCTTCAGTCACACAAACACTCCCATTATTTAAGGGTATTGTTCAGGATTCCAGGGGGAAAAAAAAAAAAAAAAAAAAAAAAAAAAAAAAAAAAAAAAAAAAAAAAGAAAATGCCTTTGTGGAGAAAGATTTTTTTAGGTTCTCAGTCTATGTAAAGAACTGCAGGTCATATTTATCACTTTTCTAAGCATAAAATTTGCAAAAGCATCAAATCTGTGTTTTAGTAGTTATCAGACTTGACGCAAATCAATTCTATCATATGCAGACACCCTTGAACTTTCCCAAAAGTAAGAAATTGGAGGAAAGCATTATTTCCTAAGATTATATCTTTGGACTGCTGGAAAATATGGCAATTATGTTCTTTGGCCCTTTCCTGGCAGTAATAGCAGCAAAAGCCTTTCATGAATTTGTTATCATAGATACAAACACAAGTATCAGCCACATCACAAAATACAGAAGTAAAATTACAACTTATGGACAAAAATAAAAAACCCTGAACAAGTAAATTACTGGAATTATGTAAGATTAACAACAACAATAACAAAAGATTTTAAAAAAGAAAAATAAGGAAAAGCCTAGCTCTTTAACCTAGTCATATAGGAGTTATTTTTGAAAGGATAGAATAGATGTAAGAAACAGACCAAAACATATCTCTGAAAGAAAATCTCATTCTAAAGGAAATAATCCTACTGGCAAATCAAAGTAAAAATATGTCTGAGTCATTGAAGATTAATTTCAAGTTTTAATTTACTTTCTAGTCATCTTGTAGTTGTTTGAAATATATCTCAGCTAGATCCATAATTTGAAAACTACCACAAGACAAAATACCTACAGATTCTTGAAAAACAATTGAATATTTCATGTCTCTGTATATATATTTATGTGTATTTATAAGGCAAGTTTCAACTGATAGAAAAATTCAATGCACTCTTTATGGCAGAAGTGAGCCAAGATGTCTTAGTTTCTAAAAACCTTAACTTTCCTTACTACATTTTAAAATATACTTCATCACTGAGTTCATAGAGCTTGTTCTGATTTCCAAACAATTCTTCTGGAAGCTTTTTGTGAATCAATTTTTATTTCTTGTTCTTCTGATGTTATCATAAGTGATATTAAGGTCTTTGTTTCTATTTACTATTTGTATTGCAATTATATCTAGAAGTCCCTATTATAACCATATAAAACCCAATGATATCCTTCATGTTGAACAAACACATATTTTAGAATTATGCCTGACCCAGAGGATTTGCAGTCCAGGTACTTCTATTGTGTTTAAGACATTTTATATACATTAGCTGGAGGATGATATTAGTCTGGGTTACACTATTGATTGAAGTACTACTTAGAACAAGCAATTTTGTTCTCCTATTTTTTCTCAAAACCTGGAATGAGAATAGCATAATATTAACTCCTCTTCTCCAGGAGAGTGAAAGAAGAAATCACTAGTGAATTCCTGTCTAGATATTTAAACTTGCGAAAAAGGGTATAAATTTTTGGGTTTCTGACTATTAAGATTTAATAATCATCCTTCAAAACAATCCATAGGAGGCATAGATGGAAAAATAATAATTATATTTTGTCATATGTTGAAGTTTTCAAATTTAATTTTGCTCTCTATGTTTAGAATGTCTTCTTTTTTTTTTCAAATAATAGAGCCATTCAAAACCCATGGGGTTTGAATCTCAGTAAGCTGTGCTTCAGGTAGGTCTTGCTATTGTTCTTTGCCACCATTTTCTTTACCTCAAAACCTGTCGTAAGGACTAATATTACCTCTTGAAATTACATTCCTCTGAAGTATTTGTACTATTTGATTTATGTATTTCTATTTTTTTTTAGTTTATCTCCCTCTTGACTGGATAAAATTTTCCTGTGATCTAATTACAAAATCTCTTGTCTTCAGCTGACTCCAGATGCACCACATCTTTGTTTATCTCCCTGTGTATTTTTGTTCTACTGCATTTATAAAAAGAATCACATTTATATTAAGGACAAGATACAGTGTGTTTTGTTTTGAATAGGTTATTTGTAGCATAATAATCCTGTGAATTACCAATATGCTGCAAAGCAAGGGGAAAATGTGATTGTAAAGGGCATGATGGTGATTCAATTGGGTTTGTGGTCATAATGCATCCTTTCCAAATAGCATTTCAGCCTTTGTTCTGTCTCTGTATCTATTATTTACTTGTTCTGTGTATCCAGACAATCTCTTCTGTAGCAGCTGTGCACTTTTTCTTTCATAAGAATGGTAATCACCCAAGTTTGGAGTTTGTTAGGGACAATGTGCTTTTCTGTGTGATCCATCTCTTGCCAGCAGCCTTGAGAGAGTACTGAATTCACATCCATCACACTACCCCAGCATGAAGGACTTGTGTGGTCCCACCTCCCCCTATATCTACTGTCATGTTGATTGCTGTCTCGTATTTATGGACAGCTCAGCTCAGCTCACCTTGCCTCAATGCATATTTTCTTCCTTCTCCAACAAAAAGTTTATGTTTCTGCAGCTTGTTTCTTTCTGTCATATCATCTGAATTAAATCAAAATACTTAAATGCTGACATAGTCTATACATTTGAGGGATAAAAAGGGACATCTCCAAGAAGTTATGTTAAGCTAGAAATCAGCCCTCCTTTCACTGACTGTGGATGGAGTCCATATAAGATCTTTACTCTAGAACTCTGTAACTTTACTCTAGAACAGTGTAAATGAGCATGGCTGATTCACATATCCTCTTCCCTTATTGTATTTCAAAAATGCATTTTAAAAATTGCATTTGTAGTTCTTTTCTGCACCCCAGTCCTTGAGACACTGTTTATGCATTTAGGTAAATTCTTACCTGAACCTCAGAATTAAAGATGTTGAGTTCTTATGGGCTTTACTCTTATTCACCTTCCTCTTGCCATTGCATGGCACCATCTCATTTTCTGTACAACCTCAGGCAGTGGTGCCAAAGCAACTCTAAGCAGACACATGTCACTGTTATGTTAATGTGGCTGAGGGTGTTGACAAAGAAAAACAACTGGAATAGGGACAGTCTCTCACAGCAGTTACTTCAGAAGCTGGGAGGATATTCACCAGTCAATGGTAAAATCTCAATTTTTTTGTTGAGAGGATTTTGGTTTATTTTATTTTATTTTTCTTGAAATGAGTGATTCACCATATCCTGAAGTTTCTGCATCAGATTTTGTGTAGTCTGATGACAGGATAGAAACTACTGTGTTGCACTGCTCCTGTCATATGGTATCAGACATTTTTCTTTTCTTGGCCCCTTGTAGGGGCTATGGATGCTTTTGATTTGCTCCTCTCATTGCAAGAAAGTGCCTAATTTCAATTCAATATTCAGCAGTACAATACTTGAAAAGGTATTTTAATAAATAGCATATGCTGGTTTTCATCATTTCTAGTTCAGCCTTTCAATTAGCACAGCTGTGTGGACAAGCCAAGGTGAAAAAAGACACAGAATGAATGAGGGAACTGGGTTAGTCCTGCAGCTTCCACTAGCTATTTTTAATCAAATAAGAATGATTACATGGAGGAATAAAACTCATTGATTAGGTCTATTTAGTAGTTAAAAACCTTTACAACTTTTTCACCATGGCACAGTAACGTGCGAGGAGCAAATTGGCTTCCTGTTCTTGCAATAGGTGAAAATATGAATGTTGGGTTTGAGCACAGTGTTATTTATGCACTAATATCAAAATTACAGCTATGTGCTGCGTGTGACACTTCACAGTTGGAAATCAAATTATACTCCTGCTGGAATATTGGCACATTGGTATCAGCTATAGCAGCTGCTTTGCCTTCTCTGACTTTTCTTACTGTTGCTGCTAATGAAAAAGGAGGCTGCTGTCGCTGCTCTTAACAGCACTGTTTTTCTCTTCACTTGAAAAGCAAGCAGACAGTCTGGGTCTTCTCAAGGCAGAAAAGGAAAGGTACATTTAATTGCTGCTGAAATGCTTGCACAAAAGGTCACCAAACAATACAAGTTCTTATTTAGTACTGAACTTTGAAGTGAAGAATTATGGTTTGTTTGAAGTGATCCAGCAGTTAGATTATGTACCAGATCTTCAGTTCATGGAAAAGAAGGAGAGGGAGAGAGCTAAATTTGATGGGAATTTCCCAGCAGGCCAGGAACAAGCTTGGCATCCATCTGTAATGGAGGTGCTCGTGAGGCCTGTTTAGGGAAATCATTGCAATTCCTCATCCATGGCTTCACACAGGTACAGAAGGAGGAGCACTGAGCGACTGACTATGCAACAGCTGTTGGTATTAAACCCAAAAGAGTTATGTGTTGATAAATACACAGCTTCTCAAAGGTGGCATGAGGCATTAACTTACAAATACCTAAATACTTATAAGGCTTCTAAACACATTCTGGCCCAAGGGAGCAGTGAATATGAAGAAAGTCACTCTCCAATTAAGTAAATTCCAAACCTTCTGGTTAAAGGAATCATTAATTAAAAACATGGACTGACTTCATCTTGCAAACAGTGACAAAAGATAAATTGAATTTCTTTACAAATATGTAATTTAAAATTCATGTTTACCATAAAAAGAAACCTTACCTGAGGGATTTTGTCTCCTTATTAATTAAAAAAAAATCTATATAATAAATATCATGACAACAAAAATTTTGTCTTTTGGCATTGAAATTTTATCTTGAATTAAGGAAGGATTTATTATTATTATTATTTTACTATTCTTAATATGTGTCTTTGTCTCTGAGATGCCTTTACTGTATTGCCATTGCTTTTATTTTCCTTAGGAGTTGAGAGACAAGTGACATATGATTAGCATTGTATGTTTGCTATAGTAAAAGTATATTTTCAGAAATAAAAGGCTTATTTTGTTTCCAGAACAAATCAATCCCACAGTTTCTCCAACTCACAGAGTTTTTTCTTTCTTCCTTATGTATTTTCCCTACTTAAGGGTTTTGTGATGTACTGTATCTTGGCAACATGCAGAGAAAGAAAGGTAAGGTCTTAACTTGGTAGGAAAAAAGCTGTAATCATTGGCAATGTTCTGATTCGCACCAAGTACTTAATATAGGAAATTGAGATGACTCTTACTATTTATTTACCCTCCCATCTGCCATCAGCAGATAGGTTGATATTCCTGCTTGTAGAGAAGGCAAACACGTTTAGCAGTTAATGCAATGCCTGCTTTGTATTAGGAGACCCAAACAAGGTTATGCCTAGAATTTTGTAGATCCACATATTTTGCACATGATATGTATTAAACATGACTTTTTCTCATCTTCTTAACCCAACTAATACAGATTTTAGAAGATGGAATCAAGAATACGATATATTAATTACAGGTCTTGATCCTTTCTGATGACTGATCTGGACTTTAGTCTTACCAATTATTTTAGTAGAACATTTAAATCCATATGAGCTTCGCATTTGCAGCTCTCTGCCCTTGAATCCACTTGATGAGTGGGCAATTCATCTTGATCTATGCGTGATAAAGTCATACAGTTTATAAGTGAATAAAATTAGCCACCTATATGCAAACTATCCTCAATAAAACATTTTCAGGCATGAGCAGACTCATGAGACAACCACATGAAAAATGACTTGGCTTTCATTCTGTTAAGGTGGGTATGAAAGGAATCTTCTGGAAAATCTGTAGGAAATAGGAGGATGAATTTTAACCAGGGTAGAGAAAAAAGGTTTCAAATGAAATTCACATTTGCTCAAAGTTTTATGTTAGATCTAAACCAAAGTCAGTCCCTACAACTGATAAAAGTGTCTATATTTCTAGAACCCAGAGAGTCAACTCTGCAGAAAACTTCTTTATTCCTCTCTTATGTTTCTCTATTATTTCTGTCTTCCCCAACTTGAATAAACAGTTTCCAAGCAGAGAATAATATTAAAACACCCACCAACTAAATAGCTTTATCAGAATCTACTTCCCCTTACACCCAGGAGGATGACTCTAGGTGTATATTCTAGAGAGCTTGTTGATCTTTTTAATGCTAATTAGCCTTTGATTAGAATCCAAGAATCAAGGTAACAGGACTAGAATTTCCCACCATTGATTGATGAATTAATTAAAGGCATCTATATGGAATTTAACGCTGGAAGTGTGCCATGTTGGTTGTCCTTTAGCATTTTGAAGGAACATTTTCAGCATTATCAATCTAAAATTGTTGTACAAGATTAAGTCTTTAGGACACGGTTTGAGTGGTGGGCAGGTATCTGAAAAGGCAAGCTCCTCTGGGGGAATCCAGCACAGGAAAGAAATAAACCTGCACAAACCCTTGCAGTGACCTGATTTTCAGAATGGAAGAAAACCCACTGAATTTTGGATACTCACCTAGAGAAAACAGCACCTAGCATGATGAGAACAAAGTGTGTACAATCTTACATGAAGCAAACACCTCTATTGCTGCATCCTGTTCTGGTCTAAGGTCACAGTTCCATCACACTTATAGATGTTTTGACAATTTATGCAAGAAAATAAACTTACTTTACCAATTTTCCTTCTTGAAATTAATCTATAGGCATTCCATCATTCATCAGTTTTGGGTTTTTTTGTTATACCTTTTCTGACACAATTACTAATTGCCTCAAGATAATAGAAAAATTTTAAGAAAAGGTTATAAGTTGAAAAAAGTGCAGGAATTACTTTTTCTTCCAAAGGTGATAAAGACAGAATAATTTACACCGAGAGGCAAAACAAAAGCTACATGACTGTTTTTAAAATTGCATATGTGGTTTTTCCATTTTAGAATAAAAAGATGCATCAGCAGGTGATAATCTTGTACAAATAACATGCATTTTGGCACAATAGGATTGCTTTGACTGGCATGGATAAACAGTCAGATCTAAATCTAATCTTATAAAATAAATGAAACCATTATTAAATGATAGGTGGATACATCATGGGTTAAAAAGTTGGTGAAAAAGGTTCTTCTTCTGCTGCTTTAAAAAAAACCACATAATGTTCTATAAAGTTGCCAGAAGAATGGTTCTTTTTTCTTACTTGATTTAGTCTGGCTGTGACAGACTCATTCTTGATATGATTACAAATATCTTTAGTATCCTCAAAGGATATTTTAAGGAACTGGAGTGTATTTGCTATAGCCATAAAACCCACATATTTTTTATACATGACAGGTGAATACATCCCACCTACCTTTATCAGTGGGATTAATCTCCACTATCTCTAAACATCTTCAGTATATCTGTACCTGAAAAAGTTACAGGAGACTCAAAGTGTAGCCAAAGAAGAAAAATCAACACTGTTGGAGTGTTTCATCTGTATTGTCTGTCCTCTTTTAGAGAATCAGTGGTGGATGGGATGAATTGTCCCTTGAAACTGAAGGGAGAGATCCCAGCTCAACTGCAAATAAACAGTGAGGGATACAAAATAGAAAGGTAATGCTCTCAGTTCAGCTTTTATACTATCAAATATGATCAATTTTACAAAAATCAATCCTGTCACTGCTGGTGAGGGATGACCAGTGCAGAAGTAATTTGGCATAAATATGAAAAATCATGGATTTTAGGAAACTGAAAAGAAGGAGCACAGAAATTTGTAGTATTTTCTTTATGATTGTGAAGAATTTTTACACAATTTAAACTACTGAGCAAAACTTGACTCTAAAAATATATGCAACTTTTTATTTTATTAATACTAAAATAAAGCTGGTCAAATGTACTTTATACTTTTGTGGTCAAATGAATAAAAATGGGAGACTGTTCAGTTTTTCTTGAATGGAATATAAAACATGTTGGGTTTGATGCTTTCAGAAATCTGAAAATAAATTGGATAATGAAAGATACTGTTTCTACTAAACCAAGATGTTTCATTTCACATCAAATTTATGTAGAATATTTTCTCAGGTCTCTTTTTTTTTTTTTTTCCTGTTAAAACTGTTTCTAAGCAAAGTATGCCTTTTGAAAGATCTGTTCTTTTAAAATGGGAAAGGTACTCAATTGAAATTGTGCTACTTTTTGGTGCTTATTGCAAACTGCAGAGCAGAACCCAAGAAGCTCCACTTGGTTAGGGGAAGAACCACGCTTGGTATCAGCATTAAGGAGATTTTCTAGATACTGCATCTACTTCCACAAGCTTTGCAGTTACTGTGTAAGGCTTTCATATACTCCAAGGCAAAATTATTTTATTTTTAGGCCTAACTGATAGCCACTGTGTAATTTTTTTTTAATCGAAGAGAACAAGAGAAGAGTTTCAGAAAGAGATCACAGCTGACAGTGTTTGAGTTTGGAAGGGACCTTGGGGAGTCCCTGGGTCCAACCCTCCTGCTCAAGCAGGGCCACTAAGAGCCCATTGCCCAGGACAGCTCCCAAATGCCTCCAAGGAGCATGACTCCACAGCCTTTTTTGGGAAACCTGTGCTGTTGGTGGTGCTGGGGGCAATACAACCCTCCGGGATTTGAGCCACTCCTTTCACTTTCACATAATCAGTAAATTTGTCCACTTTACTCCAGTAATAACATTTAATGTTTAAACAAAATAATGTTTAATTGCTTCTATAAGTATTTTCCATATCGCTATTCCTGAGAATTTAAATTTTTTTTTTCATCCCATTGAATAAGATTTTTTTCATGGAGTGATATATAATGTAAAAAAACCCTAACAAAACAAAATAGGGGAACAAACAAATATATGGGAATGGAATATGGGAAAAACCCCAAAGCTGAGGTTTGGTCTGGTTCACTTAGTTCACTTAGTCAGTTACTTCTCTTTCAGTCATTTTTTGCATGGCTGCTGGAAATGTCTTGTTACCTTATTGAACATTGCCCTGGAACACTTGTTAAAATCTGAAGATTTTATATTACTATTTTTGCAGTAAAACTTTTTCTTCATAAAATCTTCTTATTGCATTAGCTCAAAATGAATACTGGTAGCACAGTAAAGATGACATATTATATTGTTTCCTGTATTAGATATCCTAAGTGTGCTACAGATTATGCTGTAGCAGCAGTAGCAACTGGCAATATAAAATGAAAGATAGGTAAAATAAAAAATTTTACCTGCAAGAAATGATATATATCTTCATTCTGTAAGGATAGACATGAGGAAGTTCACAATTTTGTGGCTGAAATGGAGAAAACTTTGTTTTTTGGTTTGCCATACTATTATATTACCTAAATTGTATGCTACATTACTAGTAATCTGAATATATATGCACATATATACTGTGTGAAACTCAGCTATTGTACAAAGGGTTAACTGCAAACATTAAACAACTTTCACATTTACTTTGTCATGGTTCTTGTTTCAGCTATACATTCCCACCATTACTGAGGTGCAGCGTGTTGTCTTTTTTTTCCCATTAAGTCAGTAATTAATGCTTGATATGATGCCTTAAAACATCAATAAGTAATTCCCCTAAAATATCCCAGAATCACTGGATCTGGAAATGTTTTTAGAGTAATAACTTATTTAAATGCTCAGTTATGTGATGTTATACAATTTTTCATACTTCAGGAAGAATTTCTTTTTCAGATCATTCTGAGAATAAAGAAGCACCCTATTTACTTCTAGTGATCAGCTAAAAAGGTGATTACAACAGAGAAAAATAATATTTTTATAATTAATTACAAAAATATGAGATGAGATCAAATACATAGACTTTAAGTTTCAAAAGAATAACTGGCTGATAGTTTAAATCATCCTAGTGAACCAAGTAGTGCAGGCACTAAATTCTGTCATCCTCACAGAGATTATCACAGTACTAGTACAAAAGTGGCTCTGTGTGGAGAATAATTTTATCATACTGCAGTGTATGTTCTGACTCAATGATGCTCTTCTTCATAGTGTAATAAAGCAGAAAGCAATGTAAATCATTTAGTCCAATAAAAGTGTAAAGAGAGAAAGGACAAACCAATAGGCAGGATGAATAAGAATGACAGCAATACATTTTATTTTGACAGATTAAACATAATAAAATATTTATATTGGAATATATGTGAAGTGTGATATAATCTCAGAAGGAAAAATGATTTTCTGAGTCCTCAGGAAAACCTTATTAGCAGATGCGAAATAACCTTTGAAAATGCAAAAAAGATAACATTTTATTAAATATTATTCCATTAAACATATTTTGTTCCCTTTTAATTTATTCAGATCTTTGTTCAACAAGTAAAAGTCAAGAAACTTTACTGTACTTCAATAATCCATATGAAAGAGTTTAAATTTATCAGCCTTTCTGAGTTTAATTTAAAATAGATTAAAAATCTGAGTTTCAGCAAGACATATTCTATTTAAGAACCTATTTGTTATCCAGCTGTGACTTAGAAAATGTGACCTGGAAGTTTTGCAACAAGTTTATTTGTGAAAATTCTGAATCTGAAACTTTTTAAAACATTGTATTGTACACCTGAAGCACAGACCTAATACCAGGGAAGGCAAGGACAGTTGAGGAGATTACAGGAGAGAACATTACTCCTTGGAGGAGTGAGGATTCATGATCAACCTACTTTTAAAGCATGTGAGAGATAATTATTAATTTGGAGAAATACAATAAAACCTGAAATAGTTGTAATGTTTAATAAACTAATGAGACATCACCTTAGCTTTATGATTCACCAAAAGTTTGGATCACAGAAATAATTAACTACATATCAGATTATTATTTGAAAAACTTCTCTATAGAAACTTCTATCATTCCCAGGAATATGATGCATAGAGTAATATGCTGTATGAGCTCTTTAAAATACACTTTTTTTTGGAGATTGGAAACAAGATTGGTAGAAATTAAGTATGAAATAAAAGGTAAAATACACAGAACACAAAATGTCAAATAAGGAAAATTTTAGAATGATGAGAGCTATTATAATTTTCAAATTAATTTTGAAGGAAGTAATTGAATTTCTAGCACTGTAAAACTAGATCAGAGGCAGGGGGAAAGTATAGCTACACACTCAGATTCAAGCATGATAGACTCAAGTGATGAAAAAATAGTTTGTATTTTGTGGCTAAAATACTCAAGAACTTGTCAAGGACTGAGAACTATGCAGGAGAAACACAACTGGAATAAGTGCTAGTGAGATCAGTCTTTGTCAGTGTGGATGTAATCTGGGCTGGTGTTTGACAAAGAGGAAGTTCTACTCAGCAAAATCCTCCCTTTCTAAGGTATGATTATAGGATTTCAAGCTCTTATGTGTTTTCCTTCCCTACAGTTATTCTTCCCAAGTTCACTGGGACTGTGCAAGACACCACTGTATGTGATGAAAGCAGTAGGGGACTGAAGAAACTGATTCTAAGGTATTTATAGTGGAACTTTAATGAAACCTGTAGAAAGAAAAAGGTGATGTTCTGTTAAGCCAATTTATCTTCTATCTTGATTAAGAGTATTTTTTAAAGCTTTATCTCCTGCATGAAAGTGAAGGGCTAAAGTTGAAAACAAATCTGGTCTTGTGGCTTTTTGCTAAGAAAAGAAAAAATCATGATATATTTGTTGTATACGAAAAGTATTAAATAAGATGGCAAGAATACAACTAAACAAGTATATTGAAGGAAAAAAAAAACAAAGAAGAAAAATAGCAAGATATGTTAGATCATTCTCCCAAAGGTTTTCTACTTTTCTTCACTCTATCAAAGTGGAAGATCAGAGAATAAGATAGATAAAATATTACAGAATAGAATAGGGAATTAAAGTATAAAAGTTAGAAATAGCCAAAGTACTATATGAAAGCTTTTAAAATATGTATAAAGAACACTGAAATATGCTGACTGTCTGTGCTTTGTCCATAATATATCCATTTTCCTGCAAGACACTAAACTCAGAAAATGGAGTTTTGAATATGAATGAGAAGCCAATGGGTCGTCAGATCTGAGGGGTTTTGCTGCAGAAAATCTGAGTGGGGTACAGAGGTTTGTTCTTTAAGTAGAGCTGTACTTGGAGAAGTGACTATCTGAAGTACTTACAATTTCCCATTTCTGCAGTTAAATAGTACTTCACAATTTTTAATACTTTTACTATCAGAACATCTTGGAGAAATTGTATGGAAATCTTGTTCTACGTATATTAAGACAGGTGAAAAGGAAAAGAAAACATTTAACCACACTAAGATAATTTTATTTTGGGACTTGGTGCTATTTATAGATCACTGAATTTTTATCAAATTCCTATGATGCGTTGAACTAAAGCCTTTTGCCTAGTCTTAGCAGTATAATTGCCTAAAGCTAGTTACTCAAAAATTGTCCTACAGTGAATAGAGAGAAATCATTTACAAAGGTCACTACCTGTCTTACTTATTCAGGTAAGTAACACAGGTGGGATGAATCAGCCTGTGACAATCTATAAAAAGAAGTTAAAATATCCATGTGTGATTTTAATGGCTAAGTTTCATATGTGTAGAAAACTATTCAGTTTCTTGAGCAGAGGTATCTGGTACCATTTTTAAATGCCTGAGGGCATGCAAGGCCTGTTGCAGATACAGCACAGGGTCACAGGATACCATTTGGAACCAACAGCCAAAGCTGACAAATGCTGCATGAACAAGGACACCATCTTCAGATGGAAAGGGGATGAACTCACCCGAGGCAAGGCTGGGCCAGGACAATCCTCTTCCTGCTCAGACTGGGCTACCACAAGATTTGAAATCCCATTATTTACAGCTCTGATGAAAGAGAATCAAGAGAGAGAGACACCCCAAATGAGTCAATGAATAAAACCATGTAATAGGTTTGGTACTGGGGACTGGAACCTGAGATCCCTCCTGGCCATTTGTTCCGGCATCCCGGCCCCAGCTCTGGGAAGGACTGCCTGAACTATTCACACTCTCAGGTACAACTCCAAATTCTCCTAAAGCAGATCACTGCTAGGCCTCACTCTTTAAGGTGGGTCAGCATAAGTGCTGAACAGGATTTGGTATCAAGGCTCCGTAGGTGTGTACTCCACTTTTCCAGGAACACCCAAAAATCTGGAGAGCATGGCTCACACACCACATGCCTGTTTTGAGTCTGAATTCTAATAAGAGTTCATGAATTATGTAGACAACACAATGAGAACATTTGAAATGGTGTTTGCATCTGCTATGAGACTTTCAAATTTAATGGATTTTTAAGTAATTAGCATGAACTATTTACCACACTGAGTTATACTGTAGGAGTAACAGAATATAAAAATAAATATGATAATAATATGCATAAAATGCTCATTTCTTTCAGCCTTATATTTTATTTTAAAAAGGCAGCACTTATCCAAATTGACAGGAAGAGTATGAAATAATGCCTTTCCTCTGTTCTTTTTTTTTTTTTTTTGCAAAAGAAATATTTTGTTATTTACAAGATGGCAGAGTAGTTTTACAGTATCTTGGATGTGACATAAGGCAGCACATCCATAATCTAGTTTGTCACAGCCATTTTTAATACACATGGTATATGCTCTGTTAATCTAGGATGCCCAGTGAATGATCCATTTTTTACATTTTCTTGTGGGGAGCCCACAGCCCTGCAGTTAAGGAACAAGGGTGGAAGTAAAAATTGTCTGATCTTTGTGCCTTTGTGTGCCATTATCTGGTTCAAAAGGACTATTTTCTGTATAGAGACAGGCTTAGAAAGTAAACACCAACTAGATAAATAAAAAATATTTTAAAAATATTTATTCTTTTTTAAGTATGAAGATGATAAACTATTAGGCAGAACTGGAACACTGGTAAGTTCTCCTCCTCTTGTAATAAGTGATTCTTTAAAAATGTCTCTTTCTTATGATGGGCAGTGAAGTCTATATAATAAATGACAAATATATGATGAATCTACATAAGCCAAGTGGAGATTCCATTACTGTCTAATGATGGGCACTTGTCAGAGCAACGCCTTCCAAGCAAAAGCTGGGAAAGATATCTAGAAAGTGAAAGGTCTTGATTCCAGTTTGACTCTCTGTCTATCAGATTAAGATAAGTAATGGAGTTACTTATAGACATATAAAATAAAATGTAACATATTTGACAGGAATCTAATATTTGGGGATCTAGATCCTTTCTTATTTTTACAATTTAGACTAGGGAGTCTCTATATGAACAATATAAGCGTAAATCAGGTCCATCTGAGCCCACTGTGCTGCTGTTTTCCTCTAAAGATTGACACTCACAATTTCAACAGGAAAAGTGATGAACCACAAAGTAGTTTTCTGCTCTTAGGGCACCTGATTGCAGAATGAGTGAAAACTCACTGGGGAGGATCTGCCCCTCTCCCAGGAATGCCATTTCCAATGCAAATGTGCTAACCTGTTCTCCATGGCAGCAGAACCACCAAGTTGTAAACCCATGATCCCTAATTAGAATTAGTCAAAATATGATGATAATGATGATGATGACCACAGAGTCTGGGTTTATGTAACAATTTAAAAGATGCTTCATCAGTTAGGGATGTTAAGCTTTCACAGTTTCTTAAAATGTTTCAGATGAATTAAGGAAAATTTGTTAATTACTGAAATAGGAAAGATTTCTGTAAAATTGTCCAGTTCTTAGATAGATCTTGAATATATTAATGCAGAAAATGATTCATTTATTCTAACAGTTTTGATTCAAATATTGTCAATATAAATAAAAATATTAATCACGCCTTCAAAATGTGCAAGTCTTCAATATGAATTCCAGTCTTCATGCTTAAAAAGATTATATAGTAAAAATTGCCCTTATGGCAGTTGAAGGAGAGTAGTAGAAATTCCAGACGACTTGAAGAATTGTTCCTATCATATCTGAAGATAAATTCTGTTCCCATTGGTATCCAGTGCTCTACAGGTTCCCATAAAATTCGGTCAAACATACATTTCAAGGCAGTTTGGCACATGGGTTTCCAATTTTGTGATGTTTATGACTTAAAATGTTTCTTCTTTATTTTCCTTGGGCCAGAAGGAACAAATAACACAATGGAAAGGTGTGCTGGCCCCAGAGGGCTAAATGCTTTGCACTCTTTCACAGAGACCTCCTCTGAGGGACACTGGCAGTGACACTGGTGGGATTTAGGAGGAACTATTTTCAGCTGCCTTACTTGAGCTGTAAAGGTGGAGCTACCTTTTGTGTAGAGAATACAAAATGCCAGTGATGTATTTGTGAGGATGTCACAGAATCCTTAAAATGAGGATGTATCTTCAATATTCTCTCAAGTGCTAAAGACATCCTTAATAACTTTATCTTCCATGGACAAATAAATAATATGCCTGGAAATAATACAAAAAAAATTTACTTGTCAAGGTCAAATGTCGTGATCTAAGAAGTAAATAAGGCATAGTAGTAAGTAAGTAGTAAGACAAGATCTATTCCAGATATTGTTTTCTATAGTATCGTATTTTGAATTTTATTGTGCTTTAGATGTACATGCTTATTTAAAGAAGCAAGAATATCCCTAATTGCCTACCTAGCAAACTTGGCTTTGGATATCCAAGTTAGGCCAGCTGGGAAGACTGAAATGACTTGTAAAATGCTTTTGTGATTTTAGCACATTTTAGTTTGTCAGCAAAAGAGCTTGTGTTTTAATCTGAAATGTGAGTGCTGGAGAAAAAAAGATGGTATTAAATTACTCCAACATCTGAAAGATATATCATCATAACAAAGCCAAAGAAAATGAGTGGTTAAAGAAGCAACTCCAGCCACTATATCATCTCTACCACAGCAGCTTTTTGCCCCAGGCAAGCAGCAAACACCCCAAGCAGACTGTTTTGCAGGATGCTGCAACTGCAGCAAGGTCAGGTGCAGGTTGTATGTCACTGCCTTGGCACTTCAAGATATTTCCAGGCAGTGACAATTAATTCAGACTCTTTCAGACTATGTTTACAGCTGCAAATGAAACAAGCCAGCATGGACAACACTGGCATGTTACATTTTAACCAAGATCATGTAAATTGTTCTGGTTGTCTGCATCTGAAGGTTGTTCTATATGACATGGGAGGATAAGGAGTGTGGAATCAGGGAGAGGGATCTTTGCTCTGCAACACGTCCTCTCTTCCTGCAATCTGTTCCCTTCTGTAAAGGGATTTAATCAGCAGGCACATATTGTTTTTCTTCTTTATGAAACTATCTTCTCAGAGATCAAATGACTCTCAACCACAGAATATATTAATTAACTAAAATCAGCCTTTCCTCACCACAAGAGGCTACAGAGCAGAGCTCGACATTTTTTGTTTGTAAACAAAATCTCAGCATCTGTCTTGTCACTTTGACTGGGGTATTGGACTAATTTTTTTCTTGATTACTACCATAGTTGCAGGCTGGTGACTTTTTGACCCATGAGAAAAAGACAAAGTGTCACAGAAGTGTTTAAATAGATCCCAGGCTGAGGATTTGATTGATCTACTCTGAGTTGGAATTAATTATTCCATTTATTAAAGTTTTCTGTTGAGATGAAACTCTGAAAGCTGAGGATCCTAAATTAATTCAGATTGAACACAAGACATGATTAAAGCTGTGACAAAGGGTCCAGCAGAAAGAAGGTAACAGCTGAGCCTCCATTTGACAGGTCCATGCATATCAGATGTTGAGTGTGGGAATTTTTCTCGGGGAATATTCTGAGCTGTTTATTATTTTAGGTTTTTTTCCCACCTTCACATGTTCATTAAAGAAATGGCACTATGAGGGAGAACATGTTCCAATACATAAAGTTTTCTTCAAAAGCCTGGGACTGTGGCAGTGCCATCAGTTTCGGCCTGGGGAAAAAAAAAAAAGGATTAATCTAGGAAATCCCTCTGCATTGCAGTGAAAAAGGTTGGAATACTACTAGAAGTCAGAATGGTACTCCCAGTATAGATCTCTTCATTTCTTATTTTGAATCTGTCCTACCAGTTTTTTGCATTTCTTCTCTAATGGAGTCAAAAAGAGTTGCAATGCTCAGAGAAGTAATAAACTGATACTGTAGGGAGCCTACTTGGTTTTTCTCTTCTCTTGTCACCTATTGTTGGGTACCAAGGGGTCAGCTCCCCTGATAGCTGCTCACATCTACTTGCTAGATTTCAAAGAAACAGTCCCTGGCTACCTCTTCAGCTTGGGAAAAGGTCTTAATGAACAAAGATGCTTTGTTTTTTTCCTTTATATCCCATCTTAAAACTTTCCTTTGTCATGTTGGCAGCGATGATGCTGAGTGCAGTCTCTGGGGCACAGGAGATAATTTGCCTCAGCAATTAATACAGTTTGCATTTATCTGATTTTTGATGAAAACCACCCCTTTTCTGAAAGCTTGTTTAAGTGTAACTGATGATCCTTTAGATTTCCTTCATACACAAGTTGTTCTTGATGCTTTCAGAGACAGTCATTGTTTTAGGACTCTGGATTTGGCACTCATATGGATGTTGCATAAGTTACTGAGTTTCTAAGATTTTGGTATGGGTTCACAATGTTTGGAAGAAGCAGTCAGCAGAATGGAGACCTCTAGATTTATCAGCCTAAAGGTCCAGTCCCAAATTTAAGCAAATGTTACAAAAGAAGCATAAATTATACATTTAAATCAAGCACTGCCATTGGGCTTGGTCTCCATTCCTCTGGAGATATCTTTTAATTCTGCTAATGAAGTTAGAAGTTCTGTGCCTGGTTCCTAGAACCTCTTATCGTGACAACTGCATAGTTCATGCTTGTATGGGCCAACTTTTAGCTCACTGCAGTAATTCATGCTTATGAGGTAAAGAGCAAGATAGTGGTTATTGCCTTCCCTCCCCTCCTGCAAATTTCTGTGCTAACCCCATTATCAAATAACCTAAAAATTCTTGACCCCTCTGATATGACTTATTATCAGCATGGTAACCATAATAGTCACTCAGTAGTTGTAACATTGGAATTTTAAGTCCCATTTAACCCATTTGAATGTCTCTCTATAAACTTAATGGGTTTAATTATGGGAATCCATAATTAGTTAACATGTTAAAGAAAAAGACATTTCCTTAAACTTCTTGCAATACATACGTTTTTAGAGATGTCTTTTCTGAGGTATCAGAGTGCAGAGTTGCTTAAGTGGGTGCCTTTCTGTGAAATCCTGGATTTTCATTATACCGTTTACTCTAAGAGCATACCTTGACAAGAGAAAAAATGATGTGAAGATTCAATATCAGCTGCTGTAAGATTAAATAAAACAGCTGCTATGAAAGAAAACCCCTAAACCTACATTGCCAGAGCAGAAGGGGTCAAACAATAAAATACCCATCGTCTCCTGTCAAAGTAAATCACACTAACAGCTTGCTGTGGCACAGGCGTTATGAGATACTTGATAGCAATATTTTTTAGATGTGAAATCTATATTATCTAACAATAAAGGAGGCATGGAGAGAAGTGTTTATCTCAGGTTATGAACATGCATCTAGGAGAAGGTAGATGACATGTATTGCCTAGCATGTGGCTTTAATTTCCTGTGATCAAAGTTAGGTCTGTATTTTTCTTCTCAAATTCTCTGATAAAAAACCCTGCTTGATAATGTTGTCTGCTTTGATCCATAAATTTAGCAAATACTTTTTACTAGTTCCTATGGGCCTCATGGTAGCACAGGGATGGTCTGCATGGGTCCTGCTAGAACTGAGCTACCAGCTGGGCACCATCCATGAGACGACTGCAGCCCAGTCAGTGCACTCAGGGCTTCCACAAATTCTGTGATGGATCATGAAAAATTCCTTCTCTATTCTCCCTAACCTGTTCCATGTGACAGACTCTCTGAAGGTGTGAACTAGTCAGTCCCCATAGCCTAAGTCATAGAGGGACCAACTTAATCTCTGATCCATGAAAGATGCTTGAGTAAGGGGAGGAAAATTGTTATCTCCTTTCCTCTTCATTCACAAGCAATTTGGCCCTGTGAAGCCAAGATCAGGAGACAAAATACCCTTTTTGTGTGTGTAGTGGTGAAGGTACTGGAATAAGGATAAAAAAATATTTATTACTTTCTGGATTAGATTCAATACCTTTGTGTTTTACTTCTGGGTGATGTTTATGAGTGACTTTAATTTGCCGGGGCCCAGGGTAGTGTTTCCTTTCTGGGGAAGGCACAATTTTGCCATACACTTCCTGCTCTACACAAAGCTCTTAAACCAACCAGCCTTTAAATCAACAAGTTGGTTTAGTCTTGGTTTCCTCTCTGTTTTGTTTCTACATACTGAGTACAATCAGAATCCGTTCTGGTCTTTAGGCAATGATCTACTACAAATAATTATGAAAGTCTTTTATTATTCTTCTGCCAATGAAGAACGAAGAACATCTTGTAAGGAAGACATTGTAAAGGGAGGAAGAAATGACACAGAGGGAATAGAATTGATTAAATATGCTGAAACACAATGTCAGCTTTCAACCTGCACCATTTCATTATTGCAATAGCTTTCTTTTTTTTTAAAAAAAAATTTAAGAGTATACTGATAGTAAGCAGGCAGTGAGCTTGTATGTGCAGTCAGACTTTCTAATTGTAAAATTATTCTTTTTTGATTTTGCTCTCTTTTTTTTTTTCTCCACACTTTTCCATTTTCACATCATATTTTTCACTGTTCTTCTAAAACTTCACAAAAACTTCTGAGATCTCCGTTCTCCCATTCCACGCCTCTTGGAATCTGCACGTCTGAGCAGAACCAGAGTTTGCATTGCCAAAAGAGCAGACATGGAAATGAAACACTTCTGATTTCTCTCACCCAGAATTTTTTAGCTAGAGTCCATCTGCTCACCAGTGCCTGTTTAGGAATGCACAACACCTTTTTCCTTCCTCAATAGCAGCCAAACTGAACAAGAGTGGGTGGAAATATTAAAATGACACTTTTGGACCAAACTGTAACTTTTTATTAAATGAGAGGGGGAGAAAAAGGGACATATCTCATTTATAGATTCTGAGCTCTAGCTGAAAAGGAAAAATAGTCATGGCTATATTTTCAGTAGTAAATAGAATTTTGCATCTGACATCAGAAAATATTCTCTTGAGTAAATACCTCATATTGACTGTAGTCCATTGCTTGAAAAAAATGATCTTTAATGACAGAAATAATTTTTACAGGGATTGCAGATTTTTGCTTAAAGATGGAGGGCATGACTTGGTTCTGCTGAAGTCTAGAAAAATGAAACTTTTAAAAGTTAATTATCAAGTGATTGACTCAAAATTATTGCATGTGATGTTTCACCCAAATAAAAAATCTGAATGCAAAATTTGGCACTGATTATGAAATGGCAGTTAGAAGCAATAGTCAATGGGCTTGAATTTCAAATGTACATAGCTTGAAGAAAGGAAATATTACTTATTATTACATTTCTTTCAGCGGTTCATTATATCACAAAATTCAAGCACTTCCCCACCTTCTGTAGTGAAAATTTTACTCCTCTTACCTGGAATAACGTAACTGGCATTACACAAAGCAGCTGCTTGACATGTTAATTTACTGTTGTTTTCACTTCAGATTGCAAAAACTACTGTCACATTACCCTGCTTTTAAAGGCGCACCTATTTTTTACTGCTGGCATGTCTGTGCTTCTCATAAGAGGTACAAACCACACTTGTGGTCATAAAGAATCTCATTCAATCAACTATTTACATCCCTCTATTTACAACTATTTACATTCAGCACCTACAAAGAACTTATGAATAAAACTCCTACTGCTCTGAGTATTTTCTGAGGTCCAAGCAAGAAAAATAAATATTTTACCCATCACCTGAAATGTGATGTCTCCAAGTTATCATTAGCTACACACCTGGAGATCAACAACCCCCAAATCGTTGACTATTTTGATGATGTCTGTTGAAGATCAACAGTGATAGAAAAGTGAGCTAGATAAACATATGTAGCACCTGTAACAATGATTAATACCAATAGTAGCTTTGAATACCTACAACCACTTCAGATGAGAATATTAATTTATTTGACTATTTTTGCAATTTCACCTTGAAAATTGCATGTGAAAGATCCATGTAGCTTGTCTGTAGGCATCATAATATGATGCAGGAGGTTGAAAATAAATAAAATTACTTCCTCCAGTGATTCCTTCCATGAGAAATATTGTGTACATCCTCATATAATGAAACATTAAGTAAGGAATCTGTGTCTGGAATTTGAATTTGAAAGCACCTAGAAAAAGATCTCAGATTTTAAAGAAGAATGCAGAGGTTTATTAGTAAAGATAATCAATCTTTACATGCACATATTTGTTTTGGATGCAGAAATTTGTGGTATTAGGCACTTGTGTATAGCTAGGAAGTTCCGTTTGTGTAATTGATTTCCACACCAGAAACAGTCACTCTAATCTGTTCTTACAAAGCATTCAGCCATGGGAGACAGATCACTCTGTCATGATTCTGGTTGTGCTTATTTCCCTTCACTGGTTGGAGAAGAAGACCAGCTTGACTGGTCATCAGGTGGTAAAGTCTGACAGCTCTCCATGGTAAAGCTGTGGAGGTCAATTCCACCTACAATGCTCCTAGTTTCCTTAGACAAAAAATGGTCCTTTTTAGCCAATTTATTTGTCTAGAAACATACCAAGCAGGTCCACCTAATATACGTCAAAATTTGACCTCATTGTTTAATAGTTGTAGTTCTTCAAGTATCATTTATCCACTGACTCACCAGATATGTGCAATACATTCCTATGACTGGGTAATGTATCCTTTTTCCTCCACTCAAAGCTCGATCTTATAGCAAAACAAACAAACAAACAAACCTACAAACAAGAAAAAAGGAAAAGATTGCATTTTATCCAGTGAACTACAGACACCTTAAAGGACCCTGAAAAAGACACTTTTCTTATTAAATACACAATCCCTGCAGTTCTGGCATTATGTAAATTGAGGTAGAATTGTTTGTTTTGAACTGCCCTTTATTCCATTGTAACCATTCTTTTTATTTGCTCTTCTGCATCAAATGCCAGGTGACAACTCCCTGACATACTTCACATTAGTAACTAAATGATAAACAGTGGAAGCTAAATGATCTCCAGTCTTTCACTGTCTACTTTAACCCTTTGAATAGGATGTTTTGCATAAGTTGCTCTTTCTGAAGGTGCCGGGTTGCCATTCTTCTGGCAGGCAGGACATAGTCCAAGTAATTCATATGCCTCTTGAGCTTATGATTGAGTGAGTGGCTGTTTTTTTTTCTATGTATAAAATGATATGTTGTGATAGCACCGTTATAGAAAGGCTTGGATAGAGGCTCTTAACTCTTACTGTGGGTGTCACACTTGACTGCTGCTGTACCCAGCACTGAGTCCCAAACCCACCATAGTGTGTTGGGTCAGAGATGCAGATGTGCATCTCTGCACTCGTTTGCTAAAGATTTCTGTATAAAGGATTTCTGGCGCCTTGCCTTGCAGATGTGGCACCTCAATCATTCTCCTTGAATCATGAGCTGACTACTAGACTACACTTGCTGGAAAATCTGTCTAAGCACTGTATGAGGTTTTTCAAATCCTAATATCTCAGAGCCATGGAGTGACAGACCTTGAAAAGCCTACAATTTTTAGCAGGAGTTCCTGTTGCCTTGGAAATGCAGGGAAACTGTTGAAGCTGAAAATAAGTCTGATGGTATCTGAGAAAGGGTTGGTGTCTGTTAAGAACTTGGAGTAATAAGGAAATTTAACATTTATACCACATGTTCATTTACAGATATGTCAAGATTACTATTGTTGCTAACTCCATTTTCCAGAAGAGAATATTAAGCCTGCAAAGTTGAGAGACTTAAAGTGAATCTTTGGAGTACATACAAATCCTTGCATAGGCAAATTAAGACCATACTTGAAAATGTTATTCTCTTAAACATTCAATAAACTGTAACATCATATATCAGCAAATTAAAAAAAAAAGTGCAACATAAGTAGATTTAAATATCAGTACTTACCAGATGATGCAAGGATTTCTGAACTTGGGTAAAGCCTAGTGTTTGACCTCCCAAAGGAAAAAACAGAGTAGTATGGGTGAGAAAAAACCCAAATTATCTAAATGTGCATTTAGGCTTAATGTTCTCTCTGTATTTAACAAGGAATGTAAGAACACTGTGCAGGGTGGCTGATTTCTCTGGCTGGCCAAGGCCAGACACATGAAGATGTATATCTAAGCCCTCTGCATTTGAAATGTTCAGGTACAAGAACAGAACAAGACACAGACAAGCTCAAACATCTCCTGTGTCTTCTATCTGGATGTTTGATTTCTGTGTATTGTCTCTGACAGGCCCCTCATCTTGATAACAGGAGAATGAAGCAAGATTGCATGTACTGTGGAACACTTTCACAGGTGTGTTTAGAAACAGACCATGAGAGTTCAGCACTTCTACCACTCCTTGATTTCTTGTCTGTCATTTTTGGCATGATTAACTTCAGTTTAGACACCTAAAACTTAGAGGTCTAAATCTGAGCTAGGCACACCACGCTTCCCCTGCAATCACTGGGGGAAAACTAGCTCCAATGTGCAAGTCAGCTGAAGCTAGGAGATGTGTCTACAACAAGTTAAATTAACTATCCTATGGAGGATCCTATTTCTCTACACTGACTATGAAAGGGTCTGAGAATGACTTGTTGAAATTCACTTCCCATATGTATGTCTGAAATTAATTGCGATGAATCCCATGGCTTAAGCTTTTTTAATCCAGCCCTGACACCTCAGTTGGATAAATTCTGGGATCAGTGTTTACCAAAGGTACAGAGATTATAGCAGCTGTGGTGTCAGAAAGTATACCTCAAATTTTAAGGACCAGCAGACTCTTCAGAGCCCTACCTCAATTCTGATTTCCTTTCTGTCATTCTGCTGCTGTAGCCTCTTGATGGTGCAAATTCCCTGACCTCAAGATCAGGAGGCCACAAACTATAAATCAAGATAGGATTTCAAAAAAGCTTTCATCTACGAGACCAAATTACCTTGCAGCTAGTGTTTTCAGAGATAGGATAGGGAACTTCTTTCTGTTTCCTCATTTGGAAGAAATGGTTGAATCAGAACCTACTGTTATCCTCTGCCAGACTACAATAGCTTCTTAAAAACTTTTCTATTTAGTAAAAAAATCTACATGAAAGAAGCCTTCTGTTTCCTAGTTTAGTATTTTACCCTATACCTTACTGATTTAAGTGAATAAGTGACTGCCGTGCCTCACTGTCTACTCACAGCCAAAGTGTTTTCAAATTGCTTTAGTAGTAAAACATCCACAGACAGCCAGGAAAGTTTTAAACCCATAAATAAAAATGTAGAGTTCAAAATTTCAATTACATTAAAATAATACAAATACATTTTGGCAAATAGAATTTCAAAAACCCTCACCAAAAGAAACAAACAAAAATAACAACAAAAGAAACAAAAAACTCAACCCCATACAACTTAATTAGTTTCTCATTGTCTTGTCCAATTTTACCTTTTCTAATGTTGATTTTTCTTCAAGAAAAAAATACATCTTAAGAAGAAAAACTTAACAAAGTTTCATTAAAAATGTCAAAACGAAATGTTATGACATTATGAAAATGAAACATTTAATTGAGAACAGTTGTAAATATAACATTTTTACTTTTAAAATTGCCTCTTTTTTTGTGCAAAATTGTTCACGTGAGTTGATAATCCTTTATACAGAGAAATTACTATTCAGAAAAAATTGTCAGTCAATTCTACCAGAACACTTCCTAGAGAATAGGTGTATGCCCCTTCTTTTCCACTGGTTTATCCTTCCTATTTCTGATGTTTCCCCACTTATCTCAGTGCTTTCTGCAAATCCCAATCTTATCTGCCTGAGTTATCCATCTGTCTGGAGTGTTGATGTTTAACTCAGTTGATACAATACTTGGCAATATTGTGCTTAAAAATGGGTGTAGCACTCCTCCTCATTTCATTTATAGCTGGTTGTTCTGGAAATATGGAGAACATTGCCAACTCATTGAGACAGTGCAGTTAAAAATTATTCAGCCAATGCAGAAGTTCAAGTTATGTGAAATTACAGCACTGAGAATCTTGCCCACCATTTCTGCTGTGAGAGGTCAGTCTCTGAAATAAATATGGTCCTTCCCACAGTTGTCTGTATAATGAAAATGTCGCTATTCTACTGGCAGTCATTTGAAAATATTCCTCTTTTCTAACAGTCAGCATTTGGAAGGCTGGGGCCAAAATTTTGCATAGAGAATTTTTTGGAATAATACACTCTGCTTTCAATTCCCTGGGTGTTGCAGAATTCTGTGTGGAGGATGACATTTTGTTTTTCTCAATAGCTAACAGATTTTTATTCACATATTATTCCTGTGAACTTTCAGTTCCTTTTGCTTATGGAATGAGCTGCCACTCACATTTTTAAATGACTCATTCTCTCCTTGGGTGAAATGGTCTATTTCTTACACTGCCTGTTAAAAGATACAGCCCCTTTTAGCTACATGCCATCTAATCTTTGCAAAACTCTCAGATGCCTGGTTTTCTCTTAGCAAGAATATTCATTACATTTTCCCCAATAAAATACTTTTGCTCTGTCCCAGATTTTGTGATTTTAAACTTAGCTGTAGATCGGGGGATGCTATGGCTATGTATCCAGTTGCAAGAAAATCATCAGATAATTTTGAATCTCCAATAAAATAGGCCCAGTTTGTAGTCAGTAGAGGTTTTGAATTGCTACTTTCCTTTTGTGAATGTTATACATTATTCATGCAGTAAATATCTACAAAATGAAATAAAGTAGCTGCCCAGACTGTTTACACAATCCACCTCCTCTTCCTGGACTACTCTGGTACATTTGCAAGAAGACAGCACTTGTGATTGATATTTCCAGCTTTTGTTCTCTGCACAACAAATTTTGGAACAGACACTATACCAATACCATTATATTTATAATAACAAATGTGTTCACTTTGAAGTTATGTGGTACAGTTTCAGTGTTTATTAAACAGTCAGGAGTTATACAGCTATAAACTGGCTGATGGTACCTTAAACAGTATAAAATGTTAACAAAATATATGTTTGTTTTAATCATTACATTGATATGATGATAACATCAGCAGAAGGAAAAATTAATGGGAATCAGGATAAAATGAGAAAAGGCACATGATAAAATGGAAGGTGATTTGATACAACCAGCGCAGTTTTACCAAGGGCAAGTCCTGCCTGACTTAGTGGCCTTCTATGATGGAGTGACTCCATCAGTGGACAAGGCAAGGGATACAGATGTCATTTATCTGGAATTCTGTAAAGCCTTTTGACACAATCCCCCACAGCACCCTTCTCTCTCAAATGGAAAGATGTGTATTTGATGGGCAGACTGTTAAGTGGATAGGGCAGTGGACAGACCATCACATCCAGAGTGTGGTGGGAAGTGCTCAGAGATGGACATCAGTGACAAGTGGTGTCCCTCAGGGGTCTGTACTGGGACAAGTGTTATTTAATATCCTCATTAATGACACAGGTGAAGGGACCAAGTGCACACTCAGCAAATTTGCAGATGACATGAATTTGAGGGGTGCTGTTGGCACACCTGAAGGATAGGATGTCATCCAGAGGGACCAGGAGAAGTTTGAGCAGTGGGTTCTAGTCCAATGGGAACTCATGAGGTTCCAACAAGACCAAGGGGAAGGTGCTGCATCTGGGTTGGGGCAACCCTTGGTATCAGCACAGGCTGGGGATGAACAGACTAAGAACAGCCCTGCTGAGAAGGACTTGGGGGTGCTGGGGGTGAGAGGCTGGACATGACCCAGCCATGAGCACTCCCAGCCCACAGAGCCAAGTGTGTCCTGGGCTTCATCCAAAGCCCTGTGGCCAGCAGGGGAGGGAGGGGATTCTGCCCCTCTGCTCTGCCCTGGTGAGACCCACCTGCAGTAATGTATCCAGCTCTGGTGTACACCAGAGCACAGGAAGGACATGAATCTGTTGGTGCAAGTCCAGATGAGGGTCACCAAGATGATCAGAGAGATAGAGCACATCTACTATGAGAAAAGGTTGAGAAAATTTGGATTGTTCAGCCTGGAGAAGAGAAGGTTTCAGGGTGACCTAATTTTGCCCTTTCACCACCTGAAGGAGCCTACAGGAAGGATGGAGAGAGACTATTTACAAGGGTCTGGAGTGACAGGACAAGTGGGAATGCATTCAGACTGAAGGAGACTAACTTTATATTAGATATTAGGAAGAAATTCTGTATTGTGAGAATGGTGAGGCACCCAAACAGTTGTCCAGAGAAATTGTGGCTTCCCCATCCCTGGAAATGTTAAAGGCCAGGTTGGATGAGGCTCTGAGCAACCTATCTATTGGAAGGTCTCTCTGCCCACAGCAGTGAGACTGGAATCATTTAGGTCCCTTCCAACCCAAGCCAATCTGTGATTCTATGAAATGCTAAAAAGGATTTTGAAAACTTAGTCTGTCCAAGGTAGAATTTCACCTTATTAATTCATAGAATAGGGTCGATACTATTGTCTTTCCTTCAAAAAACAGCCTTTAGAGAACACGCAGACATTTCTCTTAAGCACTGTTCTTTCAGAAAAACAATTATTTCCTCTGGGCATCACACTTATTTGTTGTGTTTGTAGGCAGTAAGGGACCAAGAGAAAGGAAAGGTTGCCTTTCTCATCATCAGTCCTAGTTATAACTCAAATTAGTTTTTAAGAAGTGCTTTCTGGTCCAATCCAGACCAACCATCCAGGCAGTGGGGGTTCCCTGGGGTGAGGGTGCCACCGCACCAACGTGTAGGCTAAAGAAAAATTGAAAAAATTGCTGTAGAGTAAAAGGAATTTTACAGCATGTCCTGGTTTAGGGAAGAGAAGATATTGTATATCTTGCCAGACCAATGAAACAATATTTATTTTATCAAGCTATAGAATTTTATGGCAAGATATCTGCATAGCTGTACTATGTGCTATGAATCAGACTGATTTTCAGTTATTTACAGGCAGAATACATTATTCTCAAGACAGAAGACTTGGGGACACTTGGAACCCCTATAGTTAGGCAACACCTCAAGTGTTTCTAGTATCTGAAATTTGAAACTCAGGTGTTTATATTCATTTGTAGTTCTAATGCTTTATCTAGGTGAATCCTGCTGCCTGACCCCAGATCTTGGCAGGACATATTGACCTGATTTCAGTTGGGTAAAACGCTGGGAATCAACGAATACAAGGGGTTTGCCAGGAGAGTGAAGGGCAGCACACCACCAAAATAAATATAGCAGAAATAGCTGAAATAAGCAGTAGAGGCAGGGTGTTAGGTGTGCTGCACGTGAAGGCCTTCAGATTTGGATTCTCCAGTTGTCAGCATGAGGTATATTCCTTTTGCAGCCTTACTCAAAAGACACTGGCGACATGGAGACTATAGATGACTTGTTAGGACTGGGCCAGTGGAAATAAATCACAACAAGAAGCTCAGGCTTGAAATCTTCATGGAATTAATTTTTCTTCTAGAGGTAATACCGATCCCTGGTGTGCCTATCATTAATTTGAGAGGTGTAACTAATCCCACTCATTGCAAAAAGTGTATTTTTGAAGTTTTTGTAATTCTGCTACCTTCTGTGGGACTGCACACCTGCTTAAGATGAAACACATGCTTCTGTGCTTTGCTGAATATGAGCTTTGGATTTAGTAAAAGCTTAAAGACTGACAATAATAATAACAATAAAACTGCTATAATTAAGACAGTGACACTAAGATGGTTACCGCTGTGGCTACACTGAGCCATATATACGGTAACATACAGCACAGTAACAGTAATTACACACTTCGCTAGTTTTTATTGTAATGTATGCTATAGTGCAACCTAATTTCCATCCTGTGCATATTAACCCAAGATACATTTAGAGTGTTTACTACCTGGGTCGTTTGAACAGGAATGGGGATTATGTGTTTAATGTGCATGTAGAATAAAAATAACATTTGCATTACTTATATGGAACCAGGAGTTATAACGAAACATTGCACCTCCTAACCACAGGACTTTTGAATATTAACTTATTGAAACAGCCTGCTTTGAGACTGTATTCAAGCAAAGTTTTCACTTTACAACCTTATAGCCTTGAGTTCCTAAAATATTGCTTTTGTTGTCAGACCCCCTTCAGGCAAAAGCTCATTATGTTCAAAGTCTAATCAATGTATATAATTCGAAGGCAAACAATGCTGAGCTACAGCATTGTCAAATTAAACCCAATTTTGAATACTGTAACTAGTTAAGTACTTGAGTGCTTCAGCAATTTATGTTATATAGAGTATCCAAGCAACTTGGCTGCATTTAAAAGAACATCACTGCTGCAACCCCCTTTTCCATCTGTGGGGTTTATAACTCAGCTGTTTTAATGTGCTTTGGGCTGAGCAAAGGTGGTATACAAGCTCTTGAGCCAGATGCTGTAATTCTCCCTCCCTTAAGCCCTGCAAAATTAAAAAGCTGTGGGTCGGGCTGCTTTTGAGAAGTTTTTCCTTATAGAATAGGAATGGATAATTTTGGCCAATTTGGGATGTTTCATTCATACCCATCAAATACAAAAGTACATTCATTTTGCACACTAAGGTTGTGCAACTCAGCAGTCCTACTTAGTAGCTGGCGCAAAAATTAAGATGCAAAACATATAAACCAAGATCTTTGCTGGTACTGGTGGTGGTAGCTGAGTTTCCAGCTCAGTTTTACTCCCTGTTGGCTACAAAAAAACACTTGGCCATCTCATTTCTTCAGTCTCCTCTGTTTCTGCTTTCCCAAACTGTTACTTTCTTTATTTTATAAGAATCTGTGGGTTTGTGCCAGATATTTATGGCTTTGCCTTTGTTCTCAAACCTCTTCTCATTTGTGTTTATTGATTAGAAACCATGAATCAGACGTTCCCAATTAGGACCAGGGTATCTTTGCATGTGCAAATCTGATGACTAAAAACAATTTCTGGGGTTAATGGTCAATTATGTTTTCTCCCCTCAGTCATCTGGGAGACTGATAGTCCCAATAAACTCAAAAAATAATGTACTTTTAAATCTTTGGCATAGACAGAATTTGAGGTTAAAAGTGACCATGTGATCTTCTAGTATTATTTCCAGCTCTATAAATTATAACCATGTGTATTTTAATTTTCAAGAACATCACTGAAAAGGGCAGATGTCTCTCTCTCTCTTCACTTCTTTTCAGACTATTTTTTTCTGGGTGCTATTAAGAGTCACATTCTCCTGGACTTTTATTTATTTGCTTACTTTTGAACACCTTCTGATTGGTCCATTATAACTAATGGAGTAGTTCCTACAGACACATTTACATGCAGTTAATGTGCATCATACCATCTGGAACTAATGATCTTGTAGAGACAGCTTACTTGCTAATAAATCACTTTCAGTTATACTTACACAGGCTTAGAAGTTTTGTTTTGTTTTGTTTTGTTTTGTTTTTTATCAACAACAACAATTTTTTAAATGATTTGCTAATTTTCCTATATCTTTCAAAAATATATTAGGGTTCAATTTTGCCACTCTTACCCATGCAAAGAAGATTTAACTGTGGCAGTAACACCACTGACATCACTGGACTTGTGGGATACAGAGAAAATTCTTCATTTGATTTGTGATTCCACATTTGAATCCATGCAATTATTTAGGTTTATATAAGAAACTGATTGTCCTCACTTTGGCACAAAACAGTGTATACCCATTTAAATACGTTTAATCTTAAACATGAGAAGAACTAATGCTGCTATGAATAATCATGTTCTTACAGTGTCTTAGTAGATTATGTATTCATTCAGGTGTATCTGTTAAAATTTTCAAGCAAAATTTTGCCTTGGGGTTTACGTTACTAAATAAAATAGTAATTTTACCTTTTTTTTTTTTTTTTTCTTCCTTTTCTTTCTTCACCCCATAAAGGTGGTAACAATCTGGATGCATTTGTTCCAAGATTTTAAAGGAAATATCTGGTTTAATTCTGATTTGTCCTTCATGACAACATCTTCATCTTTTTTTTTGTATAGAAACACATCTTTCTGCGCTTGCAGTATATGGTCCCAGAGATGACTGATCTAGGTGGGGGGCTGAGAACTATGTGGTCTCTGTGAAGCAGAACTAATTAGCACAAATATAAAATTGTACTGAGGCTTTCAGGACCCAAAAGTACAGCTTTGTAGGCTGCTGCCCAGTGCCATGAAGTCATCCATGTTCAAGGAGTCTTTACCATGGTGCAGCACCACACTAGGTAAGCACAGGTGTTCTGCTGAATTTGTGATAGTACCACCAACAGGTTTCAAAATAATTTTCTTACGTTTTTGTCTTAGCATGGTACAGAAAAATAGTGTTCAGGCTGCAGGTGGATGACTGTGTTTCTGACTTTGTACTGGCTTAATGTTAAACTAGCTGTACAGAAGTGAAACTGTTTGGGAGTGACACGAGTGGTGACAAGGAGATATGGGAAGTGAAAAAGTCGGTCATGGAATGGAAAAAGAAAAAAATCAGGCTTGAGATGAATGTGTTTAATGATTCCTGAGGGTCAGCCCTGCCCCTAATCACTGGGGGACAATAAAGCAAACCTGTACCACACAAGTCAAATATGCTTCTGTGACCACAACTGGGAAAGGGGGAGGCTTTTCCTGGATGGCTGGAAAATGCTGGATGGAAATCTCCAGCCACAGAATTATCTGCTCATATAAAACAAGTACATAAGACCCAATGGTCCTAATATAAGTTGTGATACAGTAGTAATAGACTTATATTGACATCAAATTTGGTCCTCAAGTTTCCAAACTTTAGGGATGAAGCAAGCTTAACATAGGGATGTCTGAAGTTTCATCCCCACCTCTGTGTTTCTTCCTCTCATGTATCTGTCACCTTACTCATTCTCAGTATGTAATATTTTCCCTGTGTAGACCAATTTTGTACCCTTTCTTCATTTTCTCTTGCATTCTAGCCTGGTTTCTCCTGTGGAATTAACTAATCATATTTCCCTTTTGCTAAGGGTAAGGGCTTGTTCTCTGAGACTGCAATCTTGTAATTAAAGAAAGCTTACAATGCCAGTGTCAATCACACAGCTCTGAAAGTGGATAGCAATGACCTCAGCTATGTTCCATTATGCAGCACCTTTCAGACTATGATCAGGAAAGTAATGCTTTAGGGACATGGATCTGAGTCAGCCTGTAACTTAGGGTTTAAATGGTGCTCAGACTTCTGCTCCCATTCTTTTCTGTGCTTTACAAGATAATATCCACATATGAAGAATGTATGAAAGACTAGATTTTTCTATTTTTGCTCAAAACATACTGTGCTAAAAATGCCCCTGTAAGATCTAAATGGAAAGGAACCATAGAATGGTTTTGGCTGAAAAGGATCTTTAAAGGTCACCTAGTTCAAACTCCCTTGCAATGAGAAGGAACATCTTCAACCAGATGAGGCTTCTCAGAGCTCTATCCAACCTGACTTTGAACATTTCCAGGGATGGGGCATCCACCACATCTCCAAGCAATCTGTTCCACCATAAACAAAAAAAATCTTGCTTATATCTGCTTTAATTCTATGCCCTTTTAGTTTAAAAACATTACCCCTTTTCCTATTGCATCAGACTCTACTAAAATGTTTGTCCCCATCTTCCTTATAAGTCCTTCTTAAGTATTGAAGGATTGGAAAAAGGTTTCCCCAGAGCCTTCTCTTCTCCAGCCCCAGCTCTCTCAGCCTGACTCCATAGGAGAAATGCTCCAGCCTGTGACCATTTTCATGACCCTGCTCTGGAGTTTCTCTAGCAGGTCCACATTATTCTTGTGTTGGGAATGCCAGAGATGGATGCAGTTCTCCAGGTGAGGGCTCATGAGTGCAAAGAAGGGGAGAACTACATTCCTTGACCTGCTGGTCACTGTTCTTTTGATGCAGCCCTGGACAAGTTTGGCTTTCTGGAGTGTGATTGTGCTTTGCCAGGTCATGTCCAGCTTTTCCTCTACCAGCACCCCTAAGTCTTTCTCTGCAGGGCTGCTTTCAATCTGCTCATCTCTACAGTGCAAAAAATTTTAAAAATCATGTTATATGTTACAATTATGGTCTTCAGCCCCATGATCTAGAAGACTAGGATCAAAATAGTCATACCACAGAATTTTCTAGAAAAACTAAAACAAAAATGCAACCCAAATAATATCGGAAAGTATTTTAACCTGCCCTTTTACTTCCTTCAATTCTATAAAAAGAAGGGTAAGAAGACATAATTTTCTTGTGCTGTCTTTTAATATAGCAGTTACTTTTCACCCACCTCAAGTGAAAGTTATTCTCAGAAATGTTCATTTTTACCTCCAAACTATAAAAGTCATGGTTAAGGAACTACTATTTATTAATGCATCCTTCCACTACTACACTTTTAGCACACATGTAGAGAGTGATTTGAGCCTGGTGTAAAGACAGCTAAGGCAGGTGGATCCCAAGTTGGTAAATCTGCATAAAAGCGTGGGAATTTGTTGGGTTGGGGGTGAGGACCATCTACATGCATTAGTGTGATGCGTATGTGAAGCCTTGTTTTGTGTTTTTGTGTTCTGTTTCTGAGCTGTCTGCTGTGGTACAGGCTCCAGTTGCAGTGTTGATGTGATATAGGGTCTCCCTGAGAATCTTAAATCCTTTCTCAATAACATACACTATTTGAAAAGATTGCTTGTGAACACATTATTTTCTGAATCGTATCAATTTCTTAGCAGCCACGTTAATTGTGTAATTTGATCTATCACTTCAGTCCTCTCCAAACACAATATAACTGTAAGTGGAGACATGATTTTCTAAAGGAAGAGACATGAAATTAGTTTCCTTTTTTGAAAATCATATAAAGATGGGATCCAAATGCCTTACATAGGTGGCTAACTAGATGGAGTGGATTTCCTTTTAGAGGTCTTCAGAGATACTTATCTTCCCCGTTAACTATATTGGATGCCAGAGTATTTGTCTTAGTAATAAAAGTTATATTATTCTCCTATTAGCCATAGAGAATACAATCCATGAACCTTTGGACTTTTCTATTCAGCATAAAACATTACTTGGATCACAGGTTAGATTTTTGACCATATGTCCATGTTTCCTCTTAGTATATTCTGCATCTTTAGTTTTTCAGATGATTACTATTGCTTCTAGGCTAAATCAATAAAATATATTTTAATGTTCTTGAAATCATTGAATTCCAAGCAATCCAGGGGACCATTTGGCAGGAGTAGAAATTTCAATACTATGGCATAAAATATCAACACAAAAAAATCAAAGTCTAGCTGAAATACTTCTATATTTAACCACTGCTTGAAGAAATGTGTTAAATGTTTTTGGTAAATATCAACTAATTATGTAATGAAAATCATTATATTTATGACATTTTTAATGTTAAAGTAAGAATGGTTTAAGCTAGGTGGAGCAGAGGATTAATATTTAAAATTACCTCAATCTACCAGAAAACTGGTTCAAAATCAACAAAATGTGATTCAACAAAAAGCTTATTTGCAACCTTGTGAAATCAATTACACACATAGAAAATAAAGATTAGACAACTAGGCAAAAGGCAGTGGAGCTAAACCGGACAGAAAACTGAGCACAACATCAAGAAGTTGTTGATCAAAGGGCAAATCAGCTTTGGCAACATAGGAAAAGTAATGTTGAAGAAAGACAGCCAGGTAATTATTGCTCACTATCCTGTGCTAGGGGAGGAAGCATCTGGGGTACTATCCCTGTTCCAAGAAGATGAAGATAAATTTGAGTGAATCTAAAGGAGGCATACAAAGATGATTAGAGGCTGGAAAACATCACCTCTGAGGAAATGTTCTAAATAATTAGATTTGCTTATTCTAGAAGAGAGAGAATGGGGTTAAGAGAAAGGGGGGAAGTCTGCAAGAGGGGCATGTGGGAGCTCTGGTAAAATATGCAAAAGGTTGGAGTTATCTGTTGTTCTCAGTGTCTATTGGGTTTGTGATACAAAAACTAATTTTCTTAATTCTTGAGGGAGTGAGACCAAAAAAAAGTCTTTTTGTTATATACTAGGAATTTATTAGTTTTAATATTTTAATTTTTTAAATTGCTAATTTAAATATTTCTTAGTTTTTGATAATTTAATTAATTTTGTTGCCTTTTTTTTTTTTTTCCTTTTCTTTTGCCCAGTGTCTGGAGAACAACAACAAATCATTCTTCCTTCAGTAGAGAGGAAAGAGAAAAACCTTTTCTTTTTTTAGTGAAGTTCTGTTTGCCCTTTCCCATGCTGAAAAGTATCAAAAGCTTGAAAAGTATAAAGGTAACCCGCATGAGGTATTGATGGCAATACTAAAACACAGAACCACAGCAGGTGTGAGGTTGGAAGGCACATCTGGAGGTCAGGAGGTCCAACCTCTCTGCTCACGAAGGGCCAGCCAGAGACAGATACCCAGAACCATGTCCATATGGATTTTGGATACCTCCAAGGACCACAAGCTCCGCAAGCTCTCTGGGCAACCTGTGCTACTTCTTCGTCATCCCCACAGGACAAAAAATGTTTTCTGCTCTTCAGAGGGAACCCTCCCTGTTTGAATTTGTGATCATTGTCCTCTTGTCAATGGACACCACTGAAAAGAGACTGACTCTTAACACCTTCCTTTCAGGAATTTACATGCTTTGATAGTTTTAAACCTTCTTTCTTTTACGTTCAACAATCCCAGCTCTCTTAGTCTATCCTCACAGACGAGATAATCTAATTCCCAGCCATTACACCAGTTTTCAATCCACATGAAATAGAAAATAGAACAGAACAGAGTAGATATATAATATATGTGAATATAAATATATATAAAGATATTTATAAATACATAAGAAAACTATAGTTAACCAGTTTCCTATTTGGAAGTGATTTGAATGAATGCATTAGAGCTTCCAATTAAGCTTGCTAATGGAAATATGTCTGTCTATGATTCAGCTGGATTATTAGACTGATAAAAACCTCTGACCTCCCTCATCTGCTTTGAATGGAAACCTTTTTTTTTTTTCCATGAAAATGGGACCACCTTCTAAGAATCCAGCAGCAAAGGTGGGAGGTGGGGAGTTGCAGACTCTAAAGCCAAAGTCAGGTCATTTTTGAATCCAAAGACTTTCAGACTTTTTATTTCCTGCCAAGGCTGAAAGCAAAGAGAGAGCTGTATCTGAACTGAGAGCTTCATAATTTGGGCTCTTAGATACAATTAATTTTTACTTAGTTTAAATAATATATTTGAAACATTTAGAAATATTAGCATAGTTTCTCTATAAAGAGAATGGGTGAAGGGGGAGGCAAAATGAGCACATGAATAGCCTGGGTACATTAAATATTATTACTTTTATGTTCATAGATTAGTCTATACAGAAACTTTTTGACTACTTGGGGTAGAGAATTCTTCTGCATCACTGGGTCTATTAAATACTTATAGTTTTAGAAAACATTAATGTGCATATTTAATTTCATCCACTCAGCATTTACTTAGAAAATGGACTACTCACTAGCAGGTATTCCTGTTTGGCTCATGGAGCACACTGAAATCTTGCCTGTGCACTCAGATGCCCATCACAGCTCTCAGAGAGGTCAAAGCCAATGCCTCCTCTGGCTGTCAGCACTCAGACATTCCCACCTTGCTTTGCTTCACTTTCTATCTCAACATGAAGAGGCAACTTCCATTATAAGTCTGACTAATGCTGTTACAGGAAAGATCAGGAGCACCCTGTGCAAAAAACCATATGTTGTGGGAAGTACATTTCCAAAGTATAAGGAAACTAAAATTAGAAAAATGTTTGCATCAATACCAAAACACATGATCTATCAATTATCTGCTCTTACTACATTTTAATGAAAAAATATGTTTGATTGTTGATCAGATGCATAAGTGGCCTTTACTGATCCCCAGTCAGCCCCACCTGGGCCCTATTTAAACCCTTCTGATGGTCCTAAGGCTCCATTTCAGCTCAGCCCTGGTTTCCTTTTGCTCCTGGGCTTCCTGGATGGATTCACTGGGATAGATACCCCACTTATATCTTGCCAAAGTTTTATCACATACTCATTTTTCTTGTGATACATGCTGGCCTAAGATGCAAGACAGAAATATTAAATTTTAGTTTTTTACTTCAAAAATTCTATGCCAGATCTTTTTTCCCTGAAAAAATAATGCAAAAGAAGGAGGGAAAAAAATTTTTAAAAGGAAAAAAATATATATATAGTTTTTTTGAGTAGTTATTAGTGACTTCTCTGTGTAGGAAATTAACACCTCCCAGGATCCTGTCAATTGTGTTTTCTCTGGCCTTTAGCCAGAGCTAAAGTTGTGAGTGGAATTTTTCTGGTGAGGCTCACAGAGCAACAGCCCTGCTAGCAAACATTTTTTTTGCATGCATGATGAGATGTGCAGCTTGTTCGAGAAGTCTTCCAGACATGCACAAACAGCAAATTTCAGAACACCCTTCACTTCTACATAATAATTGCAAATCACTTGGGCTGCTACCAATATTCAACTGCAAAACACCAGTTTCACCATCAACCTTGTCAGAAGTCACTCTCACTGCTCATCTGAAATAATGATAATTGCCAGAATCAACTAGGAACCTCTGGGATTAGGAGTATAAATCCCACAACACAGCTGAACATCCTTGCTTGGTGTTTTTGCAAGTCAATTATTTGCAGGAAAGGAACTGACTAGGGAGTGAAGGATGCTGGAGAAGGCCTTTTACAACAGTTATGTCTATTTAAGCTCTCTTCCATGCAGCCTCTGAAACATAATGATTTATTCAGGAGAGCAAATAAATTCTCTTCAATGGCCTGAAGAGAATGTCTGTGGAGCAAGGCTATAGGGGCACCTTTTTATTCCTTTGTGACTAGTTTTGAGCCATTAATAATATGGTCATGATAAAAAAGCATAAAACCCCCATAAATATTTTTGCTGACTGTATGCTGTATGGTTCAGATAAGAAACAAATTGTGCTATTTAAATCATTCATGCTGCTATTATCATGGATGTCTTGCATCATACAATCCTGATCCACAGGTTCTCATTGAAAATACTCTTTTGGCGCCTCAGGTGAACAGGCTCTTGCTTCATAATGAGCTCAATTTTTAAATTATTTTCTGAAGTGAAGTATCTGTATTTTACTGATACAGAGAATTTGGTCTGAAAACAAAAGGCAAAAAAAAATAATTTTAATGGACTAGTAATTTTGAACATTCTCTTTGAGAATAGCTTAATAATGAATCAGAGCTATTTAGCAACATATTTTGATTCCTGTATTTGCCTCAAAAGGAAGTTATTTAGTCCATTTTACCCAGCCTAGTGACTTATGCTGTGTGAAGACCAATCTAAAAAATTAGGGCCTGAATTTTGATTTGTTGCAGCTGCCTTTATAGAGTTAAGATATAGTACAGATGGCTATGCCTGTGCAAGTTTGTTTGTGTCTCCTGTGATCAACAGAGAGACATATATATTTTTAAGGCACAATTCATTTGACCAAATGTAGACATCTCCTTTAGGATGAAATGAATTTTACCTTGGCAATACTTAATTGTTTCTATTGACTATTAGAAGGTATGACTAATTTAGATAGAGTTATCTACACCTGGTCAGGCAAGTCACACTGAGCATTAGAGAGAGGGATAGAAAAACTTTATACAATTCTAGAAGAACTTTGAGATTTCAATATTTTTCTCTTTGCTGAATGGGTTAGAAGTTTTTCAGGGTTTCAGAAAATGTGTATGCTTATGGGAAAATAAAACAATGGCTACATTAATGACTTGGGTATTGCCCTTCTGGTTTCCCCCCTTTTTTAATACTACACAGTAATATGAATTTTATATTAAAGACAATATGACCTTGCTCTATACATAAAAATATTATAACACTAGAAAACATGAGAAGCTAAACATTCTGGATATTAGTAATTTCTAATATTAAAGTAATTTTTCTTTTGCTGCCAACTTCATGGGTTATGCTTCTAGAGTTGAGATTAATATTAAATTCCGTTTCAATCTGAACAAGCTCAGCTTATTCAAAGGCATTGCACCAGAATTACTCTGAGAAGTATATTGGCGTGAAAACCGAATAACTATTTTCTGTAATAACAAAATTTCCAGTCAGCTTTGCACATTGAAACCACAGCACTACCAACTTGACAAATGAAAATTCAAATATCCAGAAACAGTATGCAGTTATAGATGCATAATTTTTAGAGATAAGCTATTACCACACGGTGCCACCTGAAATTCAGGCAGTGATGAAACATGGCTTTGTCTTCCCTTCAGTCACTGGGCAGAAAACCTGGAGCTTTGCTTCTCAGAGGTACCTATTGGAAACTAGCCCAGCTGATGTGGGCTCGCCCCTGTCCTCTCTGAGCAGTCCTAGCACTCTCCAGAGGAAGCCAGTCCCATCTGTGTTACACAACCATCAGTACTGGTGCCCTCCTGAGCATTTTGGTTTTCTTGTGTCTCTGACACACTCATTATTTTATGGGGCCTGCTTATCTCTCTGTTTCAGTTCAAAGGAACAAAAAGAATGAAAAGGTTATGTCAGAGCTCATCAGGGCAGTGCTTTTCCAGTATTATATTTTGTGCCTCATGCTCTTATGAGGGTGCAGAGAACAAGGCTGTCTCAGAGGCTGTTAGAACAATACCACTGCCAGAGAAACAAAACAATGATGTGGTTCCATGCTCCTGATTTGGAGTGAGTGTCATAGTGGTCTTGTCAGTGTGTCTTGGTTTCCTCTTGGAACTGTGTGGCTTCAGAAGAAAACTGAAGTCTGAGCAGCACACAAACTGGGCATTTAAAAGAAAAGATTTTGAAGTGAAAACAGGGGCAAGCCAAGGTGACAAAGTCGTTTTTTTGTTAGATCCGAGTGATGTTGCATCAATGTTGTTGGAAGCTCTTCAGGCCTGGGGTGGCTCCCTGTGCTTGGAGCCTTGTTCTCTCTAACCACACTTCACCCATTCCCCTGCAAGCCCCCAGAGGACAGAGATGAAGACAGAAGAGTGTGATGTAGTTGGAGTGGTCACACAAAATGATTCAGACATCTACATGTGCCAACAAGAGCAAGGAAAACAAGGCAACCCCAACAGCAAGCCTCAGAAACAGGAGCCTTTTGGGGCTGTTCTAGTGGATGTATCACTGCAGCCTGCTCAGCCTCTATGGCAGCTCTAGAGGCTGTTGGAATTGGAACACATGATAATTCAGAATATTTTTGCTTTTGCCAGGCTGCCTTATCCCAGAGAAATGCAGAGGCTGGCTGCTCCTGTTGCACAGTATTTTGCAATATATTACTGTTGCAAAAGTAAATTCCTTTACCTTTCTCTATTCAGCACCACTTTGAGAAAAAATAGAGCAAAGAAAATTAAGGAATAATGTAGCTATATGTCTCAGGCCTGAAAGAGTAGAAATGGGGAAGTCAAAGGGAAATTACATCACAGATAGTTTGTACTACAGAGGAACTCCAATTTTCTTATCAGAGGAGTTGTGGATGCCCTATTACTGAAAGTTTTTAATGCCAGGTCTGGTGGAGGTCTGAAATACCTGATCTAGTGAAAGGTGCTCCTGGTCACAGCAGGGGGCTTGGAATTAGATGGTCTTTAAGGTCCCTTCCAACTGAGGCCATTCTATGATTCTATGATTAAAAAGTCAAGTGAATGTGCAACAAATATGACAACAAATATACACCACAAAAACACACAAAATGACATCCATATGATAACTTTATTTCTGAAAATAGCCTAGTGTGGAGCAGTCCCATTTTTGAGTAATTTTCAGTTTTGTTATGCACAGGTGACCAGCTGGGGAACTAATCGTGAGAATTTGAAAAACACACTTGTGTGAAAACAAAGCATGGGCAATGATGTCAGAGTGGACCAAAAGGCTGAGGTGATCTTTGGGCTTTTCTGAGTCTGGAAAAAAAAGCCTAGTCATTTTACTGGGGATAGATTTAATAGGCTTGAAAACAGATCAGAGACAAGACATTTTTAGACAAAGTACACAGAGAGATAAACCTATTCTAGAACAGGCTCTTGACAGAGCAATTGGTATTTGCCCAGAAAAACGTGCTACCACTGACTCCATGTGGGACAGACAAGGCTCTAGCAGTGCTAACTTTCTGCAAGGGAAACCAAAATACCGCAGGGGAAAAAAAATAAAAATAAATTAAAAAAAAAAAAAATCAAAGACACAAAATAGTGAAAAACCATGCAGAGTTTAAAGTCAGAGTCTTCACTAAATCATACAGAGATGCAAGGCACCTAGGATTTTGAAAAGATACAAGACCTGCAAAAGATTATACTGCTTCGTGAAAGTTTGCAAGTGGAAGGCAGCGTTTGCACAGCATGGACAAAGAGGATGCCAGCAGCATTATTAGTTTGGATGCTTTTTTCAAAGCAAGAATGGATAAAACTGCAGCAGAAAATGTCTAAGCTATCAACAAAAAAAGTCAATATATTATTTATTAACTCTAAGTTGAACAAGAAGTACAGATTTTCACCCTGTGAGGGGTAAAGCTGAGGGTAGCTGTGTTCCGGGCAGACTTTCTCCTGCTCTGTGTTTACAAAGATATGTGTTACACTGGGCAGTGATATTGGAAGGCAATCATTTTTCCTTCCCCCAAAGCAGTAGACCTCTGGATACACAAGCAGAGCCAAAATGTTATTAGAAACAGTGCTTTTGGCACTGAGCAAAAAGCTACAAGCCTTATGATTAAAACTTTGCACTTTAGGGAACTTACTCCCCAAAGGGAAGATGAAAACTAAATATATGGGTAAATAATGAACTGGAAAAGTTACCAGTTACACTTTCACTGTGTGTGCATATATGTGTGTATATACTCATTTTCAAGTGGAAACAAGTTAAGCCTCTGGTCTCATCAGGGAATGAACTGAGTGGGAATTCAGGGGATCAAAGCAATTGAGGATGAGTTAATTTATAAAAAATAAAAAAACTCTCAGTAGGATCAAGAAGAAAACTGGCAGAACTTAAATGTCCTGGAGTTAATGAGTTTAAGAACTGACAACATGTGTGTACTTAATAGTAGGAAAAAAGAAAAGCAAACTGCCTTTCATGTTCTGTGTGTACACTCCATATAACAACATGAATTTGCACTGTTCACAGTTAACCTTCCCTTCGGGAGACACTGCCTCTGCCTGTTCTATTATATCAGTTGTAGCTCTTCCTCAAACCTGAATTCACCTTCTACATGAGCAGTTCAAAAGTAAATTTGCCATCAGGGAGGATTAAGCTCCTTAGAGAGCTCCTGATTCCTCTCCTTAGCTGGCCCAAGGGCAGGTTGTCCTCACCCAAATGTTCTTGAATCGGGCACAGGGAGGGCAAGACCAAGGATATCCTAGCTCCCATGTAACCATTGTGACCTCTGCTCTTCCAAGAGCTGAAGTGTACAGTTTTTGAACTTAGGTTGTAATGCAAGATATAGCCAAAATTATGTATTCTATTACCATCTGTTAAAACCAGGTGGGGCAGTTTTTCTTTATCTCTCCCAGGACACATCCTCCCTTCAGGGGGATATCTGCTGTTAATGGGCCATTGAGTCTCACTGCATGACTGATAAAATGACATCATCCCAGGGGGAGGAGCCAAGCATTCCTACCTGGATAAAACCTGAGATTCAGAACATCAGAGCAGCCTGTTTCCACTGCATCCCCAGTGGAAGACTGCACCCATCTACATCACCACTGGACCTTCAGAGGAAAACTTCATCCTTCTACAGCATCATCTCTGCTGCAACAGAACCACATCTATCACTCCAACAGAACTGCAGCCATGATTTAATTGGACTGCTACCAACACCCTGAAGAACAGTGTCAGGTTGTACTCTGACTCTGTCAGGGTTTTTTTGTTGTTGTTGTTTTTCTATTACTGCATTTTTATTTTAATTTTCCTAGTAAAGAACTGCTATTCCTATATCTTTGCCTGAGAGCCTCTTAATTTCAAAATTATAATAATTCAGAGGAAGGGGGCTTACATTCTCCACTCCAAGGGAGGTTCCTGCCTTTCTTATCAGACACCTGTCTTTCCAAACCAAGACAGAACTCAATAATGTTTTATGGAGCTTGATGTGTTTAAGAATTCTCTAAAGCTTTCTCTTCAGCTCATAACAAGCTTTTTCACAGCTTCTTCACACAACAATTAGGGCTGTATTAGGAACCTGCAATGTTTCACAGGAAGAGGAAATGAGTTTTTGGTGATATGATGTGGCTGTATAGATGATGTTTCGAAGAAAACATGACTAATGGCCTTGAGGTCTCTGTAATGACTGAGGTGCTATTCTGGTGTAAAGCAACCAAGACTGCAAATCCTTGGGGGACAGAAATAACGTGGCTGAGAGAAAAATGAAAAAAAAAAAATGGTAGAGAGATGTAACAAGACTTAGTATCTGGGCATTAATATAGCAGACACAATCCAATAAATATACATTTGAAAAGTCATGCACATGGGAAAAATAATTTAATTTTTACATGTGGAATGAGAGACTCTGAGCTCATTGTTACCACTCAGGAATCAAATCTTTGTATTATAACAGGGTTTCTTTTGGAAATATCATCTCTACTCTTCTTAATGATCAAAACTAGTAATTATTAAGAATAGAATAGAGAACCAAATAAAGAATATGTGATGCAAAATGACTCTAAATAATTACATGCCCCTGAATAAATCTGGCTTGTGATTTGATCCTCTAGAATCTTAAAGCAAGACTCTACACAGTTCATAGAATTGTAACACAGTTGCTAAAATCACTGAACAGCTGACTAAGAAAACTAGAAGATAATAAATTTGGTTTTCACCCCAAAAACCAGGTAGTTGAGGGGATGGAGAGAAATCTGGGACTTAGGTCAGCAACGTTGCAAACAGCACAGAGTAGATCACTTAGTTCTGCCTGTTCCAGCACAAAGCTGGAGAGAGTTGGACATTAGTGGCAGACTTCAATGAAGGCAGAGATGTAGCAGAAATTCCTGTAACAGGATACTAAAAGTTTATGCACATTCAAGGCACAACTGGACAAATTCATTGCAGAGGAATTCCTCAGGATACTTCAATTCAAATAAATCACCCGTGGTTTAGAAGGTCTTTGAGTTGAAAATTTCTGAACTCTAGCAGAATGTTTTGGAGCTATATCACATGGGCCTACTTTTATAATTTTTTCTTAGACATACAGTTCTGGCCCCTACTGAAGACAAAGTTCTGGGCTGGCTGGACCTTTGGTCTGATACAAAATGGATGCTGTTTTTAAATATCTGTAGATGGGTGCAAGTAAGACTGAGGCCATAACAAGTGGATTTCATTACCATGCAATGAAAGAACACCAAGCCTGGGAAGGAAGGGGAGTGGGAAACACCACTGCATTTTATTCTTCCTATAGTCAGTGAAGATCTACTCAATAGAGTCTATGGAGCTCAGCTGTGATTTGTCTGGTCAAAAATCATTGGCTGTTTTTAGAGAAAATGTGTCCCAAGTTCGACAGATTGACTGGCTCTGAGCTGATGTAAGATGAGAGTGATATGTTCAGACAGAGGAACTTATATTGTAGATGACTCAGTCAGTCAATTGAACTTTGAGACCTCCTAGACTGGCAAACTGAAAAGAAATTCGTGCCTAACATAATTGAGATAACTTGGTAGCATGACTATGTAAAGATGTTAAAAAAATGGAGAATGCAATTTTTCTCAAGAGAACAAAAAGTATAATTGCACAGATGTCTGTCTTCTCTCCCAGACACCCAGAGCTCTGACAGTAAGAATAGAGTCTAGTTATTCTTAACACTCTGAAAGCACAGAATTTTAGCTCATACTTGGAACTATGATATGAGGTAACTTGTGTTTCAACGCTTAGGAGACTTGGAGAGGAAGGAAGGAGGGGTAATAATAAAAGAAATCGAGACCACTTGAACAAAGAAGGGAACTTTGGCTTTGTTATGCCTGTAACTTTAGGAGGATAATGTTAGTGTTGATGAAAAGCACTTGCTATGTTGGAAACAGGGGCCTGGTGTTTTTTTCTCTTGCTGACTTTCAGGGATACAAAGACTAAGTGGCAGCTGTCTGAAAAATGTGTGAAATTCCACTGTTAAGGATTTTTCTCTGAGCAGACAGATGGATTTGACTACACTGTTTGGCAGAACCTTACTTTATATATATGGTCGATCAGACTGAATGGAGACACTGAATGCAGAATTTGCTTTTCAACACTGCAGAGCAGCATATTCAGCACATTCCCCGAGGCCCTCTTCCTCAGGAAACATATCTAAAATGCAAATTTCACCTATGTGTGGGTAGGTAGATATTGTTACTCTTACCTATTTTTCACAAATTAAAGTTGAAATCAAAGTAGAAATTTTTTTCCAAGTAATAGCAGGCACCTTTTGGGAAAATAAAAATGGACTGATGTTAGCCTTGATTATGGGGTACCTAGTCTGAAAAAAAGAGTGTCCAAACACAAAATAATGCATTTTTTAAAACTGGATTTAAACTTCATGAGTCAAAAGTATTTGAACACTGTGTAAAATGAGGAGTACTAGATTAAAGCTGGGTTGCAAATTATATTTTCTTAATAAAAAAGATAATATTATTCAGCACTTTTGGTCTTTAAAAATACACTGCAAAAGAGATGAAAATAGCATCTTTTTTGGGTGTTTTGTGGGTGTTCTGATTAAGAGTATTTGCTTAGAAAATTTACCAAACTAGAGCTGTGAACCAGGGAAAGATCTGTTCTATTTTCCTGCCAATGTGATAATAGGCCTAAGATGGCCTTATTATCACAAGGGACAATATTTGGCCACCAGGTATCTCTGTGTAGCTAGTGAATCAAGTAAATAATTACACACTAATTTACATAATTTCCACAAGAATAATATTTAGCCCATTGTTTTAGCAATAAAATAGAGGTTGAAAACAAGGTAATGATATATTGGAAGTAATATATGCATGACATTTTCTGTCTTCTCCATAATAAAGGTCTTTTAAACTGCTATTGATCTCCCATAATTTTCTTCCAGTCTTTTTCTCTTAAGGACAACATTCCAAATTCCAGTCAATCTCAATTTTTTGTTTTAGTACCTTGTCCTTTAGAGTCATTGCTAGTCTTCTGAACCCAGAACTTTTCACTCTATAGTTTCTTTCTAACCTCACAACAGTTTTCAACACTGTATTTGCACACAAATCTGTGATTTGGATTTCTTATCTTGTTGGACATAGGTGTGATGCCCCCAGTTGTTTTGTGCTTTAATCCACTTCTCAAGTGAGGATGCTCAATGCCACAAGAGCACCATGTGGTTCCCAGGGGCATTGCATTGGTTGCACTCATAGCAAAGGTATGTAATACCTGCTGTATTCAGTTAAAAACTCCTTAACGTGACTTTCCATGAGAATATAGTCCTACTGGGTATTGATGCTGCTGTGGAGCACTCAAAATATTTTCAATATTATGCACAAGCATAACCTCCCACCACCACTGCCTCCATTGCCCTTACTTAAGTCTGTAAAGGGACCATTAAAAATCCATTAAGCTTGTTAGTTTGCAGAGCTTTCGGGGAATCTTGCTGCAAGTTTTGCTATTTCAACACTTACAGGCTTCTATTAAACATAACAATCTTTAAGCTATAAGGGTTTACTGGAATGGCTCATTAAGTGAGAGTTTTCTAGGGGGGATTATGTCTGGGAGAAGGAGAGGAGATCAGAGTTGTAATTATACAAATGGATTTTACTTTCTGCATTTTGTTTTTAAAGTAAAAGTGATTTCTGTTATCTCAAGAAGCCCAAAAGCAAAATGTTGAAGAGTAAATGGATGGTGTCATGATTGCAGTATTTCTAAGGGATTCAGGAAACTAGTTTGAAGTATTTGACTTTAGATATCAGAGAAAAAAAAATCACTTAAGAACTGGTCTGGAAGTGCTGAATATCTAAAAAGTTATGTCTATTTAAACTGGAGCTGTAGCTGTCAGGATCTCTTAGAATCAGACATTTTTCACTTCTGTAGTACAGAGTTAATAATACTTCCTTTTTATCCTCCTGTCTATTTGGGTATTAATCTTTTTAGGGTAAGGTCAGTCTCATTTATGACCTCTAATTTCTCATATGGTTCTAAAAAAATATTAATAGGGAAAAATATGCCTCTCTGGAGGATCTTTTCACTTGCTTAATTGGTATTCACATAGGAGGCTGTCCTAAAGAATCTCTGGATTCTCATTTCAACAGTGTATGCAGCTATGCTTGTTCTCTCTGACCAGTTAGTCTTGCATTTTTACATGAGCTCTTTCACTGGCAATCACTGCCCTTGCACTGCAAAAGGATATTCATAAAGACTCATTGCTAGCTATTGTGAGGATAGATTGGTTCCCCCATATGAGGTCTAGCTTTTGAAATGTTTGTTATTTCTGGGAAGGCATGAAGTTCTTGAAATACCATTGAGCTGCTTATGGAAATATGTGGTACTTGACAGGAAAAGTAGGGTTTCACATACTTTTTGGTTGGAAAGCCGTATCTATCTCTGACTTCAGTATGCATAAAAATCTGGATGATGTTTTCCAACTTTTAAAATAAACACAATTATTTGCATTTGGTGTTTTCAGATAGTTGAATGCTTCTCTCTTTTATAAAAGGAATTTGAATTTTGGTGTGAATATAGTCTTGGGGTCAGGAAGATGCCTTTTACTGACTTCATATCTCTGATCCATTCAGGTTTGGCTCAATTGTTAGCTGCCAAAAATCACTATTCTCCATCTGTGCTTTCCTCACTAGAGCTTGCTAGAGGCTGTCTGCAAAAATCCGTCAACATCCTATCAGTCCTGCCCCTGCACCAGCCTAGCATCTTGTTTAAGTATGCCACAAGGATGAAGCTCCAGATGGGATCATGAAAAACTGGTTCCTTTCCAGCTGCTCTTTCCTCATTTAAACAATATTGTGGGTTCATATGGAAGGGAGATTGGGCTGATAATGACAAGAGCATAAGTTCAAGTTTTGCTTTTTTTCATTAAGTTGCTTCAGTTAACTGTGTGCCTCTCTCACTTCTTATTATGCCTCTTCTAAAAGCTGCACATTCTGGAAAGTGATTTCTAATGTGGAGCAGACAGGATGAGGCAATGCTGTTCTGTCAAAAGGATTCATCAAGCCTTAACATAATTCTAGAGCTCTTTACTGTGTTGTCTATGTGGTGAGACAGCTCCTGCATATATAACCTCAAGTGCAAATTTCAAACCTTCAGGTTTGATCATCTTATTAAAGAGTACTTTTTTTTTTCCTAAGGCACCAAAGACAGGCAGTGATTTATTATCTTTTCACATGCAATTGCTTGTAGGCAATTCAGAGGCCTGAAGAACACTTAAGGGAGGACAGATTTGTGCATGCAACTTTAATTTTCACATGTACTGACTGCTGAATGATGTTGAAAATGTGATGGCACCGATTGGAAGTCTAACCTGAAATGTAATATATTCCAGGTTTGCCTATGCCTGCCAGTGATTTTGAATAATGTACCCCTGAATGGTGTCCTCTACAAGGCAAGTGTGCATAGGTTGTCAACTGACAACAATTTTATAGCAGCACAGTCAACCATCAGACCTGGTTTGTTTAGATGTAGTGAAGCTGAATAACCTTGAGGCAGGAAGGAGCAGACAAAAATATTTATATGTTCAAAAGAATGCACACAATGACTCAGGAGTCAGCTCCATCCTTCTGCCTTTGCAATTCTGTGAGTATAAATCCTGCTTGCATGTGACCTTGCATCTTGTTTTACACTTTATTCAGTAAAAAAAGAGGAAGCTACATTTTTTGTGGGAATGCTTACATTTCCCATAGCACTCTGTGGTGCACTACCCTGTGCTGGGAACATGATGGATCTCAGAAACTGCAGTAATGGGAGCTGACAGTGATGGATAGTGGGAAAACTGAGAACCTCAAGATTGATCAGAAGAGGGTGCTGTTATTCTGGGATGTTCTTGAATCATCTGTGCCAGAACACAGACAATGCCTCTGTGAGATGGAGAATGCTGCCTTTCAGCACAGATGTAATATTAAGGACTTGGCTATTGGTGGTAGTAATTAAGAGACAATAGCACTTTTCACAGTGAGACAAAGATTTCCCAAATAAACCTACATTTGGCCACTTCTGTGGATAGAAGCTCCCCTACCAAATCAAATTATGGAATCCCTCCCTTTCCTACCCTGCAGCAAACTATTGTGTATTGCTGCTCTACACTACTGAACAGCTGTTCTTGTTCATCCTACAGGCAATTGCATGTGAAAAGATAATAAATCACTGCTTTCCTAATCTTGAAAACATGTATGTGTATTTCAGCTGTAGAAATCATGCTGGGTGAATCCATGCTGCTAAATAAAAGACCACGAGGGAGCAAAGACAGTCTTTTCCCCTTGGAGATTTATATCCCTTGTTTTAACTCTCACCAAGAAGCAAAGATGTCTTTGACTGCAGACTCCAGAGACTGCTCCTCCAACACAATGAGGATGAAGCTACATCAGGTTTGGTGCCCTCTGCCCAACATCTTTCTTCAGAATTGTCACCACAGCCTTGGCACCTTCAAATAGCCACTGCCATATAATTTGTTAGAGGTCATCTCTACTTCTGTGCAATAAAAGTATTATGCTGAAACAGACCTGGTGTTATTTCTGACGTATTGAAAAGTACATAAAATCAAAATTATGCATTAAGGCTCTGCAGGCACCACTGGGTCCCAGCGTTGGCCCAGGGCCAAGTTTAGACACTGCCAGTCTGCTCCATAGGAAGGCAGTGAGTCAGTTTAGCACTGCCCTCTGACAGTGTAGCTGCACCTACACATCAGGTACTCCCATAACAGCCAGCAAAATCACTGGGTTCAGTGATCAATCCGACTGAAACAGTAAATAACTCACATCCATGAGGATACTTATCCTCATCCAACAATTGTTCAACAGTTTTAGGAAGCAAAGACTGTGTTAGAGGCCCCTTATGACAGTACTGGCAATCTGACTATAGGGATAATTTTGGGGCAATCCCTGGAACTGGGCACTTTTTTGATTTGGTAGAACAGATGTAAACAAAGGAGCCAATGCGTGTCAAGACAAGGACTGTTCATATACGTAGAATTATGTCAGCAATGGATTTTTCAATTCTGGGAGTAATATATTTGAGAGAAATTAAGCCTGAGATTTTCTAAAGATATATATATATTAAAAAAAAAAAAGAAAAAAAAAAGAAAAAAAAAAAAAAAAAAAAAAAAAAAAAAAAAAAAAAATTCAGNAAAGAAAAAAAAAGATTCAGTGTAATTCATACACCTATAATCTTTAATCAATAAAATGTGCAAGGCAATATTTTCTGGCTCTGAAGCTTAGTGACACAGCCCAAATTGAACTGCACAATAAAATACTCTTATCCTCCCAAACACTGCTGGAATAGTTTCACCTGTGCCAGACTTGGATCTTGGCCCAATGTTGAATGTGAGTCTGCTTGTTCATCCTGTGTGAAATCAGGCCAGGGTGGAATGACTGTTTAGCAGGGTGAACAGTCAGGTCCTGTTCTATGGGCTGTGGGCCTTAGCTCTGGCCCTGTTTATTTTGCTAGTATAGGTATAATTTTACAAGTTTAATGATCTCAGCACAGGCCAGATTAAAAAAAATAAAATCTCTAGAAATGTTAACACAAACTTTATTTTTTTATATTTTATTTGTTATGTCCACATTTGAAGAGAAATACAAAATTATTTCCTTAATGTGAATGTGGTATAATGTGTGGACTCATTGCTCATCAACTTTCCTGTAGCATAATCAGCAGATGCTGGCACCTCAGGTATTTCAGAATAAACAATGGAAAACCTTCCAGTAAAATGCTACCAGATCTCAGATGGGGTGAGCTTGTCTGAAGTCTGGTCTTACAAATATTTTGTAAGTTCTGAAAATGTTGTGTTGTTTTTGTTGATTTGCTGCTCATTGATTGATCCAGTATTTGCTATTATACTGCTGCTTCTTGTACATATTGCAATTTTTGTTTTAATTCTGCTAGGCTCCTAGCCTCCTCTGGCAACCAATTATGCTTAATGCAGATCAACACTTAGGGATGTTTTGTTTTGTTTTGTTTTGTTTTGTTTTGTTTTGTTTTTTTAATGTGAAGTATGGTGACTTTCTCAAATTATCTCCAAAAAACTTCCAAAGGAACATGCAGAAAAGTTCACATGAACTAACTAGAAGTTTGGTTTCAAATTATATTAAGTACTTATATGAAAAACTGAAAGTCAGTTCTGAGTCTTTTTCTGACTGCCCCTCGTAAAAAAATCTCTATATCCAAGTTTCCCCCTGCAACACTCCACTTAATTCCTTATGATTGGTGCTTGTGATTTGCTCACTGTCACTGGATTTTAAGGCGAAAAAGCTTTGGTTAATAAATTTTTACTGATTGACTCTGTAAGGGAATCCATGCTGAAATAATGGTGCCAAATAGTTTAGGCTTGAATTTGCTTCACAGTAACTTCCTGAGGCAGGCCAAACCTTCACTGTTACCTGGCAAAGCTTTGGAACTATTCTAAAAGTTATTACTTGGCACAGTATTGAGCAGTAGACAAACTGGAGGATACAAAGGATATCCCCAGACAGTGAGGCCACAAGTCATGATCTAACTTTTTCTAGATGGAATATTTACTCTACCATTTTAATTTGGATTAGGAGTGTTGGTTCTCAGAAAGGTAATCCAAAATGAAACTATTGGGCTAAATTAAACAGAAGAATACTTGTCCACAAGCAAACTACTGTGAGGCCAAATTAACTCCCTGAACACCCCACGCTGTATGGTGTGGACAGAGGTCCTCAGCACCAGCTGCCTCATTTGACAAACCCATTCTGGTTGGTGCTGCATTGATATTGTAGGTAATAGCCATTAATGGAGTGATTTATGCTGATTGCAAAATATCTGGGGGAAAAAAGTTTACTTGAGAATGTGACGAAAAAGCCCACAAAGTTAAATTTAATAGCAGTTAGTTTAGACACCAAGTATTAGGAACTTGCCTGACAGGCATCTTCCAAACATCCCTGCTTTCTCGAGTACTCATATATGTAGCTATTGGTTTGTTTTACTGAAGAAACCAGACTATGAAGCTTCATGTCACTGAGGCAGCCAAGCAGGGAGATTGCCTCTAATCCAGAAATCCCAGGGCTTTCAGAAACTGCAGCCCAGGTTCAGTCCCTCCGAGTGGATTTTCTTTGTATTAAGAACCCTTGGACTATTCCTGTCACTGAGAATTTTTAGGATTTGTTCTGAATTAAAACTAAACTAAGTTTTGAATATCAAAACCTGATGATATAATTAAATCCTCTGTGAAGCAGAACTACCTTTGCCCTAGTAACTCTGATTAAAAAAAGTATGAATAGGAATAGTGATTTTAATTCAGGTCAGAGGCACTTGTATTAGTAGGGCTGTGCAAAGAATAATACCCCATCTACAGCAAGTTTTGCTTGTGTTTCAGTTTCACAAGCATGATATTCACATACTATATTTGAAATATTCCCACTCCTGCAAAAGAGTAGAAAAATACCTGATAGTCAATTTAAGCTGTTCTTTTCACATCTCCTCACAAACACAAGCTCTGCAAAGCCTTTTGTCTCAGCTGGAAGATGCTTCTGTTTGTTCTACCTCACGTCGAAGCTGATTGCCTCTCCAAAGTGTCTGATCTCTGTAGATTAGAAAAAAGAATAGATTTGAAAGATGCTTACAATTCATTTAATTTCAATTCCCTTACTTTCTTTCATCCAATATTCTTGATAAACAAATAAATTAGGTAATCATTTCAGTGACTGTATCATTTTCATTTTCTATTCAGTATGCACAAAAGCCAAAGCTGTTTTATTTCAACACCACTTTTTTTTTTTTTATTATTTTTTTTTTTGTCACAATTAATAAAGCAAGAATATCTGTTCATGTCTTTTTTACAATTTGTATTTATTCCAGAAAAACCTGGCTGCTTTAAGGGATATCATGATAGTATATTATTTTCTAAATATAGCTTAAAAAAATAACTGAAAAAAAATTAATTCCAGGCTTTGGAACATTCAGCTTTAGGGCCAGAACAGTTTTCTGCTCTTTTCTGTACATTTTTTGTCACTGAAATATAGGATTTGATTCAACCATGTTCAATCAAATGTTAGATTTTGACCAACATGGATTTCTGGGAGAGCTTTAGGTTCCCCTTAACACCCATAATGGTTCAGGTGATGACTTTTGTGAGGCCAGAAAAAACAACCCAAGATAAATCAGAAGGCTGACTGGATGACTCTAATGCCATGTTACAATATTGATGCTGTCTGTGTCACAAAATGTTTCAGGCACTCCAATCATTAGCACAGGTCCATTATGAGAGGGATTTAAGCAAGCAGAAGGAAAGAAACAATACCTGCCTCAGAGAGCTGATAAATCTTCCTGTCTCCTTCCCACACATGCACTCTGATGTGGATTAAAATATGTGTTTATCTGACTCTTAATAGTAGTAATGATCAATGACTGCAAATAACAGGTGCATTGTTTGCCACACACTTCAGATTTCCAAAATGTGAATTAAATCTCCCTTTTTTTTCCAGAATTATCAATCTGAGAACTGAAAACACCCTCAAGCAATCCTTCTCCATTTTCTCTTATTTGGAATTTAGTTAGATTTAGGGAGTTGAATCTATTCAGCTTTAAAAGAAGGAGAAAACAGAGGATTTGATTGTTCATGACATTTTGTTCAGAATCAATCATTGTCAGCTCAGGTTAGACTGATTTACTATGAGCCTGCCATAGAAAAGATTTGCCACAAATGGCAAGGCTCTGAGCTGTTTCCACTGCACTGAACATAATGATGGATTTATCATTGCAATCAAGATGGTAAAACAGCATGGTCCCCAGAGTCGTGCACCAGGCAAATTGATCACAACAGCCCTGAAGTTATATAAGGGCTTTGTTTATCTGGTCTCAGTCTGCAAGAGTAGTAATCCAACTTAAGATAAGACACTCTGATCTTTACAGGAGTTTGGACAGGTTTTATCTCCTAAACCAGTATGTAGTAGAATTGTCTCTGTTGAGGAGTAAAAGAGCTACCCATTAAATACAAATGTGTATAATTTTAAAAAATAAAAAGTAGTTAAATGTAAACAGAAATAATAAATATTACTATTATTAATATCATAGTTTAACAGTAGTTTCTTAATCTTCAAGTGAATGAATTTGCTGTCATATTTTAGTGAGAATATGAATCAATGGGAAGACGAACATTTGTTTTAATGCATTGCCTTTTCATTACAGGCATTCTTTCCTAATTTTGTGAAGAACTGGCAATACTAAGTTTTCAGATCCAAATAAATTACGGCTAAAGGGAAATATTAACCTCTCTACAATAGCACACTGGCAGACCAGGCTTTTGTCTGTGCAGGAAAATTAAGTCAGTTTGTAGCTTGCATTTCTGAACCCGTGTTTGAAAGGGAAGAAAATATTATTGTTTTTGTCTGGTGAGAGGAAGTGATGCTCCAGATGAACCTCTGGAATCTGTTGATGGGATATCATCTGGGAAGGCTTTAGCCTGCGGCTCAGCCCTGAAGAATACTGCTCATTTCCCCAGAATTCATACATATCAATATATAAATATATATATGTACATCCTGAATAAAAACCTGAGAAAGGGATCTGCCCAGCGGGATAACAATATGTTTTTTACACTAGATAATTTTGTGGGGTCCTACAGGAATACCAAATGTTCCAGAGATTGTTTTTTCTTAGAATGGTGACAGACTGTTAGAGGTTTTCTTCAGAGAGGTGTCAAAGACCTGGAGAAACTCTAATTTCATCCTGCATTCAGACAAACAACACAACTGGATTTTTATTTTCACAGGAAACATGCCTGGGTGTCCTTTGGCACTGGCCTGGACAAAAAAAACCAACAATAACAAAAAACCCCAAAACAAACAAACAAAAAAACCCAAACCAAACAAAAAAAAAAAAAAAACAAACAAAAAACCCCACAAAACAACAACAACAACAAAAAAAAACCCCAAAAAACACCACAAAAAAACCCAAAACAAACCAACCAAAAAAACCCCCACAAAAACCAAAACCAAACAAAACCACACCAAAAACAAACAAAAAACCCCCTCAGGATTTCAGGATTTAGCATATTTGTAAAATAATGAAGAACTTGGGGGCATTCTATAGATTTAAAAGGCAGAATTAGGCTACTGTCAGTCGTTGGAAAGAGCTGTGAAGGGCTGTGGTGTGTTCCCAGACTGAAAATTCCTTAAATCCCATTACAAGTTCTCAGGAGCAAGAATCTATTTTCCTATTTATTTTACAGTATGTATATTGATAGAAATGAATGAACATGGATTATTATCTCTTTCTTAATTTGGAATTTAATTTAAGTTGATTAAATAGTTTTCTATTTTGAAGCAGGAATATATTTTTATAATGTTTGATTGCCTAACTGGCAAAAAGATCTATTGCAAATTATTGATTCACTTGGGATACAAATATGATATAAGCTATAATTCATGGGCAATAATGGTTATAAAATTGTTATTTGGATTTACAAATGCAGCAGCACATCACCTAGAAAATAGAAAAGCTTAATTCAGAGGCCTATTTTGTTCTTCAGGACTTTTTTTTGAGCACTGGGAGGCTGTTCTCTCTTTTCACCTAAATATTCTCTTCAGAGCACTCACACAGACATTGGCAGCACTGTTTGACACAAAATGTATTAAGGCAAATTTACTGTCAACTTATCCTTCAGGGTGTGCAGATAGACTTATAGTAAGAATTTATAAAGTGGAAGTAAAGTAGACTTGTTTAGCACTATTTTGATAAATTTTCTCATTCAAAAGCAGTGGCTGAAAAAAAGAAATACAGAAATGTAAAAAATTAGTGTTTTTAACCCAAAATCCCCATTACTAAGATAAAATAGAATATCACAAGGCCATTTCTATATTAGACTATTTTCACTTGGGAATTATTCTCTTGCTTTAGCAAAATTATAAATATTTATGTGTTCAAACTTAAAATCTTGAAACTTTTCAGATAGCTGAATTTTACCACTTACCCAGGAACCAAACAAAGAAAATGTGTTCCTTTTTTTGATTTGCACAAAATATAATAGATGAAATCTTTAATAATTTTATTTATTGGACATGTATGTGTGGAATCAATCATGTGTGGTCCTTGGAACCCTAAAAGTTAGTCACAAATTATTTCAGAAATTATATAGAATAATGGAAATATAGAATGGTTTTAACTGGAAGGGACCTTGAAGATCATCCAGTTCCAACCCTCTGACACAGGCAGGAACAACTTCCACAACCCCAGGTTGCCCCAAGCCTCATCCAGCCTGGCCTTGAACACTTCCAGGGATGTGGCATCTCCATCTTCTCTGGCCAATCCATGCCAGTGCCTCAGCACCCCCAGAGAACCTTAGTTTTTCTGTGACAAACTTGGCTGGCACAGTGTCATTAACTCTGCATATTAGGAAAGAAAAAGAAGAAAAAGTAAAAACCAAACAAACAAAAAACCAAACAAACAAACAAAAAAAAACCCCAAAACAAACAAAAAAAACCCAACACAACATTCTGGATGAATGTGGAGTCCTTCACCTGCAACCCGACTTGACTCAAATAGTCAAGTCATTGTTTTTCCTCCTCATACAAAATCAGGTTAAAGTAGGATGTAAGAATACGGAGGGGGGAGGGGGGAAGAAAAAAACTATCACATTCCTGAGATCCCTCATGCAAATTGGTTTCTTTCTCAAACCATCCTGACATTTTCTAATGTAGTGAAATTACTGATAGAGATCCTCTTCTGGATCGTTCATCTCAGTGGTTTTGGCAACACTTGTATTGTGCATAGGGGAGAACAAAGCTGACTGCTGGTGTGGAAAAGCAAGAATGTGGTCACTAGATGGTTACTGTCCTAAAGTTTGCTGGGACCACTAAACACTAATGGTTTTACAGCCCTTTATCCCCAGACTTCTGTCACGGATGAGCAGATCAAGTATATACCCATTATACCATATTTCTGCTATTTTCTTTATCAAACACAGCTGTTACTTTGAAGCTTCTTTTGTCCCCTATTTCTCTTTTCTTTCCTTGTCTCTCTTTTTTTGGAGGTTAATAGGATGTAGCTCATCAGTGATCTTGGGTCAAACCGTTTGGTCATCCCTATCTAGAAGGCATCAAATGAGTGAACTATCTCTTGATACTGGCAACCATAGGTCAATCTGATTTTGTATTAACTTGAAGAAGGTCAAATGGTCTCTAAATTTGATAAATATCCCATTTCTTGAACTTCTGATGGAGAGCATAGACAAGGTGAAAGCTAATACAATTTTGGACTTGTACAGCCACACAAATAGGTACTACAGCTTAATTTGCACAGGACATAACTTAAACAGCCTGTGCTCCAGCAACTAATTCCTGTATATGCCAATGAAGTTAAAACAAATAACAGCAAAGAGTATATTTGATATATTTAGCCTCTCAGTACAAAAAACTGTCTCTGAACAGCCTGATACTTATAAGCTGCACTTCCATTGTAATCTTTCTCAGAGATGGTTATCTCAAAGTTTGAATTACCCTTTTTCCCTTCTTTTTCCTTGATGGATTAATCATTAAAAAAGAAAAAAAAGGAAAATCAGAGAAAAGTTGTTTGAATCTAAGAAGGAATAAAAATTTCATGACAGGTTTATCTCTGTGAGATTGATTGAGCACACAAACATTTCTGGCATGAATACAGAAATATGAATATGAAGTTTTTCTGCTTGTGTTTTTCTGATCTGTTTTGTGTATATATAGATCAGAGAAAGGATTAAGATATGCTATAGGTGTATTAGAATTGAAAATAAAATCACAGAGAAGTGTAGAGAAAAAATAAGGCTGTGAATTGACAAGCACTTAGGAGAACACTGACAGAGGAAAAAGAAACTGAAAACAAGGAAGGAAAAAGAATAAAGACAAAATACTGACACAGTGGAGTATCCCAAGGTCTAGATCTCAGCTGAAAACTGACTTCTTGTGTTTTTACCATTAGAACCATCTCACTAGAGATGTGATTGCTCTCTAGGTGTCAACTAAGTCAAAGTCTTCTTGTGAAGTTTTCTACAGCATTTTTTTTTCCATATATGTGCCACTAGTACAGTGCTGCACCACAAGAGGCTGGGCCAAAGCAACCAGAAAGCTTTGAATTCAGCAACATTAAATATATTTAGCAGGAGTATATTTAGGAGGATTGTTTTAAAATATCTCTGTTTTAATTTTCACACACACACACACACACATATATATATATGCCTTTGGATTGTAAGAAGAAATCTCATAATATGTTAGTCATTCCTTGTTTATTGTTGTTTTTTGTGGGGGGTTTTTTGGTTTTTTTTTTTTTTGTTTTTTTTTTTACAGCTGATGCATATGAGGGAAATAATTCTGGTTTTCCTCAAAGTTTTGTAACTCAGAGATAATGTCAGTGAAGTGCCTGAAGGTTGCTGTCAGGACAGAACCTTTCACACAAACATTAAAGCTCCTTGGGAAATGAAAATTCCAGGTTGTGAGACATGAAGTTTCATCTGCCAAAGATAAGAGAATGTGAGAAATATTTTGACAGTATATTGGTAACACACAACACAATTTTTTTATTATGAATATTGATAATATTCACTATTAATCTCTCATTAGTTCATTCTTAATTTGGCTATTTTAAATGATCTGCTTTTAAATTGAATGATAACATTTTCTTTTTAATGTAACACTCATGCATATACAAAGGCCACTTATAGTGAGATTTAATCTCTGTGGGGTAATTCTAAACCCTCAGCCGCAGAATTTCAGCTGCTGATAACAGTAGGCTTTGAATAGTATGAAACTGGATGAAATCAGAAACATGATTATTGTTACTGATTATTACTATCATCTATGTATGCCCTGCAGCATATGAACACGTATTACTATCACAGGAATTGTAGAAAATAACAGAAATGTTGTCATTATGTCAAACAAAGCTTTTGATGAGAAGGGGACTTAGTGATCCATGTCTGTGTTTTGTGGGTATTTTTTAATTGAAAAGTGAATTTACATAAAATGGCAAAGTATGTGATTTCCATCAAACTCCATTTCATATGCTGATGCTTCTGTTTCATAGAAGGAATCTCCTGGCAGTAGTTCTGGATTTCAATATCCTACATTACATGCTTCCACCAAAGGGATGGGGTGACCTATCAGAAATTGTGAGGGGGCCATAGCATATAATGGGTGAGATATCTTACAAGGAAGCCTAAAGAACTCTGGTAGAAAATTAGAACAGATACATCAGTAGATCATCTCTTATGAAAAAACACAGTGATGTCAGAACAGTTCATACTGTGGGTGGAATAGAACGTTTTTCATCCATTTATATGAAAACCAAAATATTTTACCAAAATATCTTGTTATTAAAAAAAAATTAAAAGTATCTCTCTGTATATACATTTAAAATATCCAAACCGAAACATTTTGCATCCTATTATATTCCTCACATTGACTCACATGATTTTGGGTGAAAGTGAACACTCCAGTTCTATGCGTTGAATGCTATTTTCAGCATGAAAAGGCCTGCAATTCACCAAGCATGTATTTTGAAACAAATGGGTAGAATTTGCTACTTCAGAAAAGGAAAATATATTCAGTAATTCAATTTATGGATCTTTTTCTTCTGCTGTTCTCTGTTTATCTGAATTTTTCTTTTTGCTCAGCTGTTCCCTGTGAACACAAGCAGTGCAACTGAATTCTCAGGAGTCTCTCAGAGGTGTCTCTAGGCAGTTGCTTGAAGGATTTAACTGAAAAATTCCAGTTGGCCAATACATTTCAGGTAATAAGAAAGCTGAATATTTTCAGGAACATGGACATTGTGACAGTTTCGGAGTAGATTTTCTAGTCCATAGAATTAATTTGTCTTCTATGGGTATTAATACAATAGGAAAAAAAATTGTCCACCACTCTGGAAAGACTAAAACATTACTTGCATGATGTTGAAATTCTCTTTCCATTTCATAGCAAGTAAATCTTGGTAAGTTTGAGCTGACTTGAGACTGACCTTGCAACTCACAAGCTAGAACTCCATTTTGAGGACAGTTAAACCTACTGTTACAGTAAAATGGACAGCAAAAGCCAAAAAGGACTCAGAGCAAAATATAGGCACAGGAGAGCTTCATGGGCATTTATTTGACTTGTGAGGTTTTCCCTATGAACTTTTTCAAAAAACAAGAGAAATGTCAAGCCACATAGGTTGGAAAAAGAGAAAAAAAAAAAATCAAACACAAAATCTTATGCAACAGTAACTGTAAGAACACTCAGGAATAAATAATACTCAGCTTTTTGATATTGCGTTTTCTTCCAGTTGATCAAATGTATTGTATCTTTTCAGAATCACAGATTTACAGAATGGGTAAGGTTGAAAGGGCTGGTGATCCCTCTGGTTCCAGTCCCAGCTTCCTCCTGCTGAAATTACACTGCCTTCATGACATGAGTGGCATGAAATCAAAGAAGGCTAGAAGCCCCACCCTTTTTCTCTGTCTGTAATCATGACATCATCCTAGAGCACATTGTACAGGATTGTGACCAGACAGTTCTTGAGTATCTCCAGTGAGGGAACCTCCACACCCTCCCTAGGAAATCTGTTCCAGTGTGGGGTCATGCACACAATGAAGTTCTTCCCCATGTGCAGGTGGAACTTCCTGTACATCAAGGTTTTGCTTCTTGTCCTACTGTTGGGCACCCCCAGGAAGAGCCTGGATCAACCCTCTTGACACCCTCCCTTCAGATACTTTCACACTACGCTGAGGTGCCCTCCATCCATCTCTTCTTAACTGAACAGGCCCAACTCTCTCTGCCTTTCCTTGCAAGGGAAATGCTACAGACATTTCATCATTTTCATTGCCCTCCCCTGGACCCACCCCAGGAGCTCCATGTCTCTCTTGTGCTGAGGAGTCCAGAACTGAGCACAGCACTCCTGGTGTGCCCCACACACCAGGATCACCTGGGCAGGATCACCTCCCTGACCTCCTGGCAATGCTCTCCCCAATGCACTCCAGGATACCTTCGGCCTTCCTGGCCACCTGGGCACTGCTGGGTCATGTTCAGCTTGTTGTCCTCCAGGACATCCATATTCTTCTCCACAGAGCTGTTTTCCAGCAGGTCAAGGCCCAGCCTGTGCTGGTGCATTTTGGGTTATTCTTTCCCAGGTGCAGGACCCTGAATTTTCCCTTGTTGAACTTCAGAAAGTCCTTCTGAAGGTCTGCACAATTCTCTGGGGTATGGGCCACTCCTCCCAGCTTTGTGTTCCCATCAGTGAACGTGCTGAGCAGGAGAAGCACATTGTGCCATGGTAACCATTGTGAATGTGCACTGTGATACCTGCATGTGCCGTGCACATTTGCAGCATGGTACCTGGTATTGCGTACTAAGTACAAAAGTTAATTTTTCAAAAGTGTTTTAATGAATCGCTTTCGTGGGAATTAACAACATGATATAAGTACATGTTTAAATCTACTCTTGTTAATCAAAGCACTTAACTCTACATACACCTGTACCTCAAGCAAATTTTAAGCAAATTAAGCAGGATTTATGCAAATTAATATCACCAGGGTCCAGAACTACCAATCAAGCACCTGTGGTGAAGCAGTGTAATATGCCCCAGATGGGACCTTGACCTAACATGAGTATACATCTCCTGACACCTGAGATAGCTTGTTTAGTAGTAACTCTGATATCTTTCCATGAACCATCATTATATAAAGAAAATTTGTACTAAATCCTTCACTTGGTCTGTTCCTTAAATACAACTGGAATCACATTAACACTTTCTGAAATGATTCATTCCTAGGTCAAACTGACTACTTTATATTCACTCACCTGAATTTGGTAAATCAATGTGTAGGGTGCAATTAGTGCATCAGATCCAATCTCAGTTATTTTGCAGAGGTAAAAAGAAAAGTGTATAGCTAAATTAAAGCCTTATATATAATTAATTGGTTTTAGACTCCTGGAAGGTCATAGGAGGGGAGCACGTTTTTGCTTTTGATTGCTAGTGTTTTAATTTGTGTTGCAATGTGGACAATGCATTGCAAATGCCTTTTGTTGGGAGTACCAGTGGTCTGTTGAGTTAGTCTGCTAGTTATTACTCTGCAGTGTGCCTCTAGGATAAATTTTCTTAATCATTAAAATAGCGCATCTTACTGCTAGTCTGAGCTTTGCTGAATTCCACCTTCTGTTATTGCTTTGTCTGCTCTATTAAAAGCCTTGTAGTACTACTGCTTTAGCTATTTCTCCAATTTTTATGAGATAAGATTCAAAAGAAGACATCTGGACCAATAACAGTTTTACAAAGTCATCTAGCCAGACCTTGGTAATGTATGCAAAGTCAGGAACCTCATCAACAATCACACTATGGATGGCAGTAACCTTTTTAGCATTGACTTAACAATTTAATAGCATGAATCAACATGTTGAGTCTCTGTCAATCAACAACATGTGCACTGAATAGGAGATGCCAGCTGAGTCTAGTGATGCTGGCTTTATATATGTCACAGTTTACTCAGGCCCTTACTCTCCCTGTTGTGGTTCTATTTTCCACCTTTTGTTTGTAAAGAGCAACATGCTCCCTCCTAGAAGGGAATAAAGCAGTAGTTTCACCAAATTCTCATGACCTCATCAGCTCACAGAATGGCTACAAAGGCTTCAATGGATTTTTGATTACAGCTTATTTGCAGTAGGTGTATATGCCTGTGCTGAATGGTTGCTACAGTGTGTTAGACAGGTTTGTTCTTTTCTGTTATGGTTTAAACCATTGCAGGGTAAGGTGAGATACATTTTGTGAAATTATTAGGGTTTGGCTATGCTGGAGTGTTTTCCCCTCTTTTATCTGGGTCTGTGAGAGACAAAAGCACCAAATTTCCCTTGTCTTTACAAGACAACATGTATATTACAGCACACCAGCATTTTAAGAATTTGTTAAGTAGAGTCGTCAGTTGCTCCTATGCAATATAAAAACTATGTTCATTCCCTGAATGAATAAACCAAAATGGACAATAGATTTAAATCATCCAGTTATAACTGTGTTCTCTCTTTCACTCTAGTTTTACAGACAGTCTTGTAAAATGTTCTGGTACATGACTTATCAAATAAATCTAAACAGTAGTTTGTAATTTTTGGAAGCCATAATGTGAAGCCACACTTAAATTAGCTGTCACTTGAAATTTCAAGCAGGAGTAATGAGTTTATTCAAGATGCAGAGGGAGGGGAGAAGCTAGCTAGAGTTGCTGTGATATAGACTTCTGATTAATAATAGTTTTTAATGCCTGCTGCAATCACTCACCTTCATGGAGAAAGTGATGTGAGAGACTATATTCTGAAACACTTGTTAGGTATTACAGAACTTATTTAGGAGCAGATCTGCTCTTAAAAATCTGTGAAGGACAAATTTTAATTCATACACATAAGGTCTTTAATTCTCTGATTCATCCTTCTTTGTGTCTGATGACACGGATATTATTTAGATATTATTCATAAAAATTACACAAAATTTTAGGATTTTATAAAATACATATCGAGTAGTTCTGAGGAGATCTCAGAGGAAACTAAAAAATTCTGATTTTAACTCATTATTCATTAATTTGCTACACTTTAAAAAATAGAATTACTACGTATAACTTGAGAAAAAAATTGAAAACTTGGGGCTTTTTAAAAGACTCATTTATTTTCACATTTTATTTTCAAATCAGATGTTTTAATCTACTAGAATTAAGAGCCAGACATACTTTAGCCTTAAAATGAGCTTTGCAGAAAACAGTCAATAAAGACTTGTTTTAACATAACAGTAACAAGGACTGTTTGAGTAACAGACTTGTTTTAAGTAAAAAGTAACAGATTGCTTTAGAGCCTTCCCAGCAAAGCTGGCCCCTGCAAACCTGTTGGGACCATCCACACAATGGGAATGAACCTACATCCTGGCAAGTTGCAGCTCGTCTCAGAGAGAGAAGTTGGATTTGGAATGTAGCTATCGATAAAGGACACCAATTGAGTTTCAATGCATGATTTTAGTTCAATGCCTTAAAGCTGACAGAAATTTCTTGGAGTCTGATAAAGGGAAAATGGCAAGTCCTGCCCCTCAGAATCACAGAATCATCTTGGTTGGAAAAGACCTCCAAGATCAAGTCCAAGCCTTGACTGTTCACCGACTTGTCAACTAGACCATAGCACTAAGTGGAATATCCAGTCTTTTCTGGATCTCCTCTGGGGATGATGACTCCATCATCTCCCTGGGGAGCCCATTCTAATGTTTAATAACATTTTCCATGAAAATTTTCCTCTTTATGTCCAACCTGAACCTCCCCTAGAGCAGCTTGTGACCACGTCCTTTTGTCCTGTCACTAGTAACCTGGGAAGACAGGCCAATCCTCATCTAGCTACCAGCCCCTTTTAGGGAGTTGTAGAGAGTGACAAAGCCACCTTGGAGCCTCCTTTCTTCCAGGATAAACAGCCCCAGCTCTCTCAGCTGCTCTGCATATGACTTGTTCTCCAGATCTTCCACCACCTGTGTTGTCCTCCTCTGAACACGCTCCATCACCTCAATGTCTTGCTTGTAATGAGGGGCCCAGAACTGGACACAGGACTCGAGGTGTGGCTGCACCTCTGCTGAATACAGAGGAATCCATGGATAAATATTTGTACATACCAACAAAGACTGGAAAAGTGTCTTTGTAGGAAGATGGCTTTGCAGGAAAGACCACAGGGTCCTGGGGGATAACAAGCTGACTCAGAGCCAGCAGTGTGCTCCTGTGACAAAATGTGGCTGGCAGTGTAATGGGCTGTGTTAAGGGAGCATCACCAGCATGTCAGAGGAGGTGATTCCCATTCTGTACTCAACGCTCTTTCTAGACTCCTGAGTACAAGAGGGAGATGGACATATTGGAAAAAGTGCAGAGCAGGACCATGAAAATGATTAAGGGACTGGAACACCTAAGTTGCAAGTGGAGCTGAGAGCGATGTGACTGTAAACCTGGAACAGAGAAATAAATCTAAGGGGGATCTTATCAGTGTGTGTAAATACCTGATGAGCAGAACAAAGAAGGTGGCGCCAGACATTTTTTTCTTAGTGGTGTCTGAATGATGAGACAATAGCGCACAAAATGAAATATAGAATCTTTGAAAAGAAAAATCTTTTTTTTTACTGTGCAGGTGGTTGGTCATGCAAATAGTTTCTCAGAGGCATTGTGGAGTCTTCATCCCTGAAGACATTAAAAATGACCACTGAACGCAGCTTCAGTATATGTATCTGCCTACTGAGAGAACAGACTTCCACTCAGCATGGGAGCTGGGAAGAATAGCAGCCACATCTGCCAGAAAAGGAAAGGAAGAACCTGTTATGTCCCATTATAAAAGATCTGGTAGTCTTAAAAGAAAATTCACTCACAGTGAAAAGTGAATCTCTCGGACTGTATGAGACCATGCTTGAATGAAGAGGAGAAAACAGAAGAGTCAGAGTTTAGTATTCATCTAGTGATGGAATAGCATATGACACCAGAGTTAAGAGATAAATAGTGTTTTGGAGAAATAAGAATGACTCACACCCAGAAAGCAATAGTACATAAAATATTTTGCAATCAGAGCGTAGGCTAGAAGACCCTTGCTTAAAAGATTTACTTGGAGCAACAATGGCATTTTTAAAAATCAAAGCCTGCTTACAGGTAATTCAAACAGAGAAAGGGAGGCTAAATTTATCAAATAAATTGTTTGCTGCAAATAGTTCTCCCAGTTCTTTCGTCTGTGCCTAATTGGCTATCAATAATGCATGGAAATGCTGAGACACTAAAGAATCATGTAACAGGCATTCCATTATGTAATTAAGGATCATTAACTATATTAATGACTTTTCTAATCCTTATATTGTTAACCAATGAGTAATGCTTTATGTCACGAATATACTTTCAAACTTCTCTGCACCAGTGAAAAAGATACATCTTGCTTATCTAACTTCTGCAGGTAATTCACACAAGAGATTTGATATGAATAAATCTTGAGGAAACTCAAACAAAAAGCAGATGACTAGATCACACTGCACTAGGGGATTAAGAAAAATAAAGATTGGCAAACCTAATATTTCGAGATAGTGACTAGAAAGCTTTTAGTGGCTCAAGGGGGGAAAAATGTAGCTATATATGTGTATGGGCAGAATACATATGAGATGATAAACCTGTTGCAGAAGAACTGTAGAACTGCCAATATGAAAATTGCAGATTTTAGCATCTGCCATGTGAAAGTGCTGGTCACATGAGTTAAATCTGTCAAAGACTCACAAAACCTGTGTTGTTTGCTATATATATTCTATCAAGAATATCTAAGAAAGTTATAATGCCTTACCCCTGGAAATGTCTGCGGTCAGGTTGGATGGGCCTTTGAGTAACCTGGTCTAGTGGAAGGCATCCCTGCCTATGGCAGGGGATTGGATCAAGGTGATCTTTAAGGTCTCTTTCAACCTGTTGACTATAGAATTTTTTTCTGAGGAGAACTGGGTCTTGAGAAGCACAGACACCTGAATTTATGGGATGCAATGTTAGGCTGAGTGTTGAATCCAAAGCTTCAATCTTTCAGCTCTGCTAAGAAGAAATTCCTTAACACAGAAATGGGTAAACATAAAGGATATTTTTTGCCTAATTAAAAAAAAAAAGATTTTAATCTATTCATGCTCAATTTTTTTATGAAGGAAAATAAATATTTCTGCTTATAGATTGAGATGAAGAGACCAGTGAGCTGAAATGTTTTGTCAATGGTCAGTAGGATGGACCTGAAAAAAAAAATCACAACTAAATCCCATAACCCAGTACCAAATTTGGAGCTTTGTAATTATTTTGGCAAATATGATTTTGTTTGTACACCTAAACAAATGAATAAATAGATAATGTTAAAACAAAAATTTTGCAATGTACTTATCAAGCATATTTCTGAAAGTATTTTTTCCTTAATGGTTACCTTATGGAAAGGATGGTGGCCATAGGATTTCGTGGGGTTTTTTTTGTTTGTTTGTTTTTTTAAGAAAATAAAAGGTAGTTCTATAATCTCCTTCAGCCACTGCCCTGTGTTATTTGTTTATCAGTATTTTTTATTTTCTTAGTGACTGAACTTACAATCCTTTTGTCTGAGACGAGGTTTCACTGAACTTGTGTTCTACTAGCACAAATGCATGATGGATCTGGGCTTCTTCAGCTTTCAATACAGTGTTCTAAAGCAATATCAATGTCCCAGAGTTACTTTTCATTGTTTACAGCTCGTGTGTAACCAGTGAATCACCCAGAGACACATGTTGGCTCTGTGAGTTTCATCTCTTTCATGGGAATTGCTCAGATACTACAATTTTTTTCTTAAACTTATTATTCTGGCAGTGAGAAAATCATGCAAAGATGTTGTTATATTCCAGAAAAGAGCTTAAATATGTGCTTAGTATTACAAACATGCATAGATCCCCTTGGCTGTACCCTTACATGTGTCTGTGTTGACACGTCTTTCATTATTTTTCTTTAACAGTGGCATTTTCACAGGAGACCTTGTTGCTTATTTTTAAATGTGAATCAAGTATCCAACTCCTATGGTTCATCTGAAAAGAAACTCTCCAGTCTATACATTGCAAATACAGCAATTTGTATGTTTTATTGAAAAATATTCATCATAAAGTGAGTTAGTTGGTCCTGTTCAAAAAATATTTCTGCATATACAATCAGGGACCTTTCAAATCAAGTCCAAGAAGGACTTTTTATATCAAATACTGTTGTGAGTCTCTGAACTCTTTTTTGTTGGTGGTGGTGTTTTTGTTTTCTAGATGTGGAGGAGCAAATTGTACATTTCCTTCCATCAGGAATCGTCTTATAGTTCTCTTCAACATTAAAAGTATTTTCTCCTCTAACTTAAGTAAATAGTTGTGATAACAAAAATACATGTTTCTATGTATTAAAATTGAAAGCAATATTACAGATGTGTTTCTGTATTTTCATTAATCACTTACTGTAGGTTTCTCTGACCCATGGAAAAGTGAATCTGCCTTAAAATATGCTTTGTACTGGGATAGTCTGCATTGCCTTGCTGCTGCAAACTGCTTTCAGTTTGTTTTCTTTAACCTTGTTTTTAGCTTAACAATATTTTTAAGTCCTCTGAAAGTAATGTCATCTTGTGTGTGTATCATCCAGATAAACTGTGTCTGAACAAGTTCACAATATTCTAACAATGGTGTGAGTATCCACCCGAGGGGTGTGGGAAAGGCAATGCTCATTTGGAAAACATTATGCTGGATAAGAAATTCAAAGACACTGCCAGTGAAGGAAGAACTTTAATTCTGAACCTGGGTTAAAGTGAAACACTATAGGGGTAGGACACAAAAAGCAGGGTAGCTGTTTTGTCTACTAATGCCTTGAAAGCAAGATCTCCAACACAGCTTTTTTAGGGTGCCACTAACCCTTTGAGCATGAAAAGTTTGAAGAATCAGACAAGTTTTAACATCAGCTCTTTTCAAATGGACGTGATTGAGTTTATTTCCAATATAGCTGGAGGCTGAATCATTCTTTCACTGGCTACTTTAATAAAAGACAAGACATTTTAAACTGGCATGATCTGATTTTTCCTGAGTTTCATTACCACCAAATCTTTGATACCAGAAAGCAAGTAACCCTTCAGAAAGGAGTGGAAAGATATAGAGTTGTAGATATAGGGTCCTCTTAAAGCAGGGGCCAAAGATCAGAAATATCTTTCAGGCTTGGGAAATAAGTGCTCATAAAAAGCCACAGCTTCTTTTGATGAAATTACTGAAAGTTGTTGCACAGATGAACAAGAAAACAGATTTTCCCTTAATGATGTCCCTAGATTCTTAAGTTAAGTCTAGCAGGTAGCAAGATTCATCCTTAGTTTCAAAAGACATCTCACATCCAGGTGTTGAAACACATTTTTTAAAGCCCTGGAAACAAGAGTTTAAAAATTCAGCATCAAAAAAGCACCTGTAAATCCTCCACAGACATCTCATTCTCAAATATAGCACAGGAGCATTCACCTAACACAGAGCCTCGTTTTTCATGTGTAGCTCAGAGTGCTTGTGTGTTACAACCAGCAAGCAGTCATGTAAGATCTCAAAGGTCTAAAATCTACATCAGCTGGATTACTTTTGGACCAGGAAAGTAGGTAAAATGGAAAGTATTCCTAAAGAAACAGCTATGCTTGAAGAGATACATAGAAAAATGCATACTGAATTCTTTCAAAATTGGCAGCTGGTTGAGAAATACCCTGAGGACTGAAGTTTTTTCCTGAGTATTTTTTTATTTTTATCTTAGTAGTCCTTATTGACAGAAATTTTCCAGGATGTAGCTTCAATTACAGTTTAAGGAAACCGGAAAAATAGTATTGTAATATTCTTGCTACAAGAATGTGAAGCTGACAGAGCTGAGCCCATCTACGTATTTTGGCTTAAAAGCTAAGTAAAAAAGAATGGGATTCATTTACCTAAACTGCTTAAATGATATCTAGGGTAATCGTAGAGTCCCTCAAGTTCTCAGTTTGACCTTTAGAAGGACATAGGTTTATCTAAAGTAATGTGTCATATCTGCCATAACAAGGTAGATATATGGGAAAGCTTAAGGTATCTCAAATGTCTGTGTTTGGACAAATTACCCCATCCTTTTCCTGAAAGATAGTCAGCTAAGTTTGCCAATGTTTGTTTAAGATTTCTGATATGCTGAACAAATTTATTTTGCACAGCCATATGCAACAAATGTTTTCCTGAAGCACTGATCTTATCAGGTCTGTGGTGATGCAATTCCTTCGCAGCCATGCCATAAATCTGGTGGACTGCACAATATTCAAAACATTGTGTGTAAACTGCCCAGCTGGCACATTCATGCCCAGTTGGTTTTTGCATTCCTTGAAGAGATTTACCTCACTGTACAAAAGTTACATACTGCATATGCTTGTATTTTTGTGTGGAAATTTTGGGCCTGGGAGACCAGAAGATGGATCTTACTGAATTCAGTAATAACTGAAGCAAGAAAGACTCTCAGTGTCTTGGCTTTATCCTAGGCCTTGACCACTTAGTATCCTTTGCTCCACTGAGCAGCGGGGATCTCTGTACTCACACTCTTCTTAGTTTTATTGTGATAATGACATAATTGTAGAATTGTAATGACATAATTTTTCATGCTACTGAAATCCCTATCTTGATTACTTTCCAGCTGAACTTTAGCTCTTCTAACTCCGTCCATGAATGCTTGAGAAATGCCTCTGTAATTCTGGGCAACTTTCCTCTGTTTCTGCTTCTGCACAACATCACCACAGGTGTTTATTTCAGGTCAGGGTTACCTGGGCATCTAAACAGCCTTCTGTTTTGGCCTGGCCTTTCTAGAACATAAACCTTTATCTCACAGAATCACAGAACGGGTCAGGATGGAAGGGGCCACAGTGGGTCATTGGTCCAACATCTCTGCTCAAGCAGGGTCATCCCAGAGCACAGGGCAGAGGATTGTGTTCAGTAAGGGACACTCCACAATCTCTGTATGATCTGTTCCTGTGCCTGGTCACCCACACAGAAAGAAAGTGAAAAATGTAACCTATTCTGCCTACTCATTAACTAGATTTATCAAAAATATAACACACGAAGCCAGTACAGACTGGTAGCCTGTATTTATATTCAAATAATCAGGAATCAACATCTTTATTTGATTCTTATAATTCTTCTATTCACATAGTTATATTAATGCTATAAAGTTTCTGTCAAAATGAAGCCACTTTTAGAATTTTTTTTCCTTTTTTCTACAGCGAGAAAGGGTATTTTTGTTAAAGAGACTGCAGTGGAATAATTAGTGCCTCCTTACCTTGTGTATTGCTCTCTCTATGCAGGAGTTATACACAATTTAAAACATCAATAAGAAGTAAATTCTTCCAAATAACCATTCTTCCCTCAGTATCCAATAATTTGCTAGAACCAATAACAATGGTGTCAGAATGTAACCTTGGATCAGTCCTGTTCTGTAGTGAACCCATTAATTGTTTTCACAATACTAAACCTTTAAGAACACTCAACAAGCCCATGCTTGAGCTTTTTTCTTAACTCTGTTTATAGACCTGAATGTTCTATTTCTCTTGGTGTTAATGCTCCTGAACATCAAGCAAAAGAGAAAGAAAAGCAAATGTAGCAAACTAAAAGCTTGAGCTAAGTGAGCTATTATCACTGCACTGATATAAAATTGACTATGCTGATAAAAGAAAAAGAATGATGAAATCCCCTTTTAGTGCTACTGCCTTACTGTTCAAATCACTGAAATGAGTACTCCAAAATTTGGGGCAAATGCACATATGTGCATTTTTCTGTCTTTGGTTGATATATCCTTAGTATGTCTTCTTCCAAGACTAATCAAACTTTATTTTTGGAGACAAACTGATTTCTCAGATCCAGGAATATACGTAGCCTGCTCAAAAGTAGGTAGGAGGGAGGATTAGCAACTACATCTTTTCTTTCCAAGTAGATGTACTAACTAACCACAGGGCCAGAAACAGCATCTCCCTGTATTGCTCTGAACCATGAAGGAGATGTGAGATGTGTTCAGTGCTCTCACATTTGCTGTGAGCTGTATACACACACTCAGACAGATGCTGTGAAGCTGCCAGTATGCAGTAGCATGTTACCCTGCAGTAACTCATTTGTGTTTTGAAGCCAAGAGTCAACAGACTTAAATCAAGCTGTTCTGCCTGTAAATTGGGAATCCCACCTGCCGAATGTGACACCCTCAGCTGGTGATGTGTAGCCCACTTCTCAGGGAGAGGTGTTCTGCCAGATTAGTTGTGATTTGTTGCCTTCTTTACTGTTGTCCCATGCTCATTCCACAGCAAAAGTATGGTCTTGAAGGATGAAGAGAATGGGAAGATGTTTCCTTCTTCCACTCACGTCAAGACAAAATTTTCCACCGCATGGTCTTATTGTGGACAGAATTTTTTGGTTTAAAGAAGTGGCATTTGAGAAAGGAGAATGAAATAGAGATAGATAAATAGAATGGGGAAAAAAATGGTTTGGGTTGAAAAGGACCTTAAAAATCATCCAGTTCCAGATCCACTGTCAATGGGCAAGCACACGTTTCACTAGACCAGATTGTGCAAAGCCCCATCCAACACTTGATCCATCAATATCCTTGAACACTTCCAGGGATAGGACATCCACAGCTTCTCGGGGAAGCATTCCTTTATTATGTATTTTCTCCTTTTCCTGGTCTGGCCAGAACAGGGAGAGTGACAGCCAGAATCCTGGCTTTATTAAATACCACCTCACACCATGCAGATGGGGGGATGGAGGGTGAGTTTTTCCTGTGGCTCATGATGTTGTAAGAACACCAAACTGGAGAATCCTATCCCAAAACACAACACCCACAAAGAAGCATTTGGCTGGTGCGGTGAAGTTCTGAGGAAATTAATGTAGTTATATGCATGCACAGGTCTCTTCATCCCTTTAGGAAAGACAAGAGTGCCATGCCCTACTAGTCCCAAAGGAAAAGTGGTTATCTTTCCATCACAGAGGTTTATATTCCTTTGGAATAACTTCCACATTCTTGACTGACAAATAATCTCTTCCTAATGTGGGAGAAGGTGATAGGTGAGGAAGAATGCCATAGTGAAAGGAGAGATCTAGATAAAGGAGAGATCTAGATAAGAACAGTTCTTCTTTTTTAGCTGTGTGTAAATTAACATAGTGAATTTCATTATGAACACCATTTTTTTTGGAAGAATGTTATTCACTGGTGTTCTGGAAGATTAATCTCATGCCTTGTTTTTAAACAACCTTCTGTTATCATGGAACAAGTGGATTTATTTGGTAATTGAAAGTAATGATAGAACTGTAACTTCACACTTAAAAAATCCAGAACTTCACAGAACAAAATACAATTGCTAAGTGGAGAGTAGAATTAAAGGTAGTTCATGACTGAATTTGTAAGCCTTGCCAATTTTTTTCCAAATTCAGACCTAGTGCTATGGGTTTGGTTTTTTTTGCTAATGATACTCTGCTATTCTATGAACTGTAAAAGCACTTGCAAGTGAAGCTGCTGACTACAGTGTCAGACCACAGCAATGTCTCCACCAAACCTTGAAAATCTGTATTGACAGAAGCCTACAAAGCTAAAAAAATCTTCCCAAATGCATCTTTGATGCCATTACATACAGACAGCAAGCAGTACAGGGATTTTCACAGTAGAATATGTGGGGGTTTCCTGAACAATAGGCTGAAGATGAGTTGGAAATGTGGCTTTGTAGCAGGGAAGGCCAATTGTATATGGGGTTGTAGTAGCCAGGGTGCACTCATCAGCTTGGGAAGTGTTTTTCCCCTCTCTTTGGTACCTGGGAAATGTCTGCAGTATTGTGCCCAGTTTTGGTCTCCCTAGTACAAGAAAGACCTTGGCATTCTGGACCGAGTCCAGAAGGGACACCAAGCAGATTAGGGGACTGGAGCACATTATGTTTGAAGGATGGAAATCTGGGAGAAGCATTTTTTTCAATATGAAGGTGATCACAGTTTTCCCAGAGAAACATCTCAGTCCTTGGAGATATTAAGCATCTAATTTTATAAGGCTGTAAACAATCTGATATAACACAAAACTGGCCCCACTTTGAGCTGGGGAATAGACTTAAAAGGACTTTTAAAATTTAAATTTAAATTTTTAATTTAAGTTCTTCGAGTCTCTTTATCCATATTGTTACTGTTAGGAGGTGCCCTGAATTTGAAGAAATGCGTACCATGAAGGTAGCAACACATGGCTTTGAGACCTTTTCCAGGAAAAAGTGTAGCAAAGCAGATAAGCATAAAATCTTTCTCAACAGGAGAGTGAAAAGAACACAAGACAATAGACCATAGGCAAAAAAGAAAACCTATGATCTATACTGCTGATGAATGAATCAGTGACAATTCCTAACATGATTTACGTTACCTGCCAACTGAGATTTATAGAAGAATGTGAAGGGATAAACAGCAAAACATTTTTAAAAGTGGTTGAATGACTAGCAAAGGAATCTGTAAATTTTTTAAGGAGTTTGAAGAGTGAAATACTAGATTAACTCAAATGCGTAGGAGTGTACAGACACAGACCTTCCATGAAAAACTGCCAGTGTTGACAGAGTCAGTAGGAAACAGAAAGAGTGGTCCAATGCAATACTTTTTGAGATAATTGATTCTTCAGAAGCCTTGAGAACAAAGTCACTGTGAGCACTGCTGCAAGCTACTCACTTAGTGAATAAAAATGAAACTTAATCACATACTAGAGTAAAATTCTGATGTTTAGCCACTCTATGTGATGAAATGAAACTAATCATCATCAGCTGCTACTGCATACCAAACTTGGATGGCTCTCCATGGAAGGCCACTCTGGACTCTGACCTTCATGAAAAAGTTCAAGTGCTCTTGATAGATAAATCATTCCCGTTGACGACCTCTGTGACAATTTCCTGCACATCTGGCTTCCTCAAGATTTTCAACAAGCTGTCTTCCTTACACTTGCCATTCTGGAAGAGCAAGGCAACAATATGATGTCAACTACAAGGCAGAGGGATTTCAGGGCAAACAGATTGGTTTTCAGAAATAAATGTTCTTCCAGAAGCACAGGGTTTACAAGGTTTCTGCTTTAGTTATAGTCTCAGGGATCAAGGTCCCTACCTTCAGTGATGCCATAAGATGTTGCCATCTATTCAAATGCCCTGAAAAGGAAGTTGGGGTTCATTTTGTTTGTTTGTTTTGTTGTCTTTTTTTTAAAAATAGATGGAATGCTTATGCAGTTGGATGTGAAATCTGTTCTTTTCCAAAGCTGTGTCTTCATATAATTTGTAAGTAAATCTCCTCAGTAACTGTAGTCTTCCAATGCCATATCTTAGCAGAGAGGTCTGGATGAGTTTGAGAAGAGTTTATTGAAATCTGTACTAAATTACTACTACTTTCATTACTTCTTATCTCACCATGCCCTGAGCAAAACTGACTCTTTAGCAATGAAATCGAAGCACAGGAATTGGTTTGTAAGTGTCAATGTTTTACCATTATGCCTTAGAGCTGTCAAGAGAGGCAGGCACAAGCCTCTCAAAAATAAGCTAGGCATGACTGCACATTTTCCTCATTTTTAACAGGAATAGCACATTCACCATCTAAAAGTGTTTCTTTTTGGCATGAATTATTTATTTTTAAATGACCTTTTATGGCTTTTTCTCTGTGGAAGCTCACAATTATCAGATTACCAACGAGACAGTACTAACAGTTTTCAAAAGTGAAAGTTGGTATCAGAAACAGAGACTCTGTAAAAGATCACAAAAATTTAATCAAAACTATTAGTTCTGCCCAGGAATGGGACTGAGCTATCTTACTTTCACAATTTCAACCCAGAGTCCTGACTATGAGTTCCTGACACCATTTCCCTTTTTGGCACATATGGTTTCATACCAGGCAACCTTGAACCTGTTCAGAGATGATACTTTCAGCACTAAGTCCAGAAAACTGAGATCTTATTCAGGATTTTGAAACGGGAGTTTTTCAACCATTGAGATTTTGTGAACCTTTGCTTCTTTCAGAAACCATCTGTCAAGAAGAATGAGCACTTTCTGAACAAAAGCGTTGATTGTATCAGTTCAAGCAGCTATTCTGTAATTCAGCTCTGTACATTTCCACTCTGCAAACATTGGAGAGTTTGCATAGAGAATCAGTAAATTTGGAGACTTGCGAGACCTGACTGGACAAAGTCCTAGACAGCATAGACAGTATAGCCTTTTTTCATTGTTGACCTTGCCTGAGGTGTAGCTTGGACCAAATACCATATTCTGGGAGTACAGACACAATGATTTTCCAGGTAACTGATTCTGTAAACCCTCTTTGGGATCATCAGGATCTACAGTAATATGAGTAATACTCTTTTGCAGGAGGATGTCAAAAATGAAACCTACTTCTTGGAGTTGTTACCACTTTCTTAGGAACAAAACACTTCTGCGACTGCCTTTTACCACCTATTAATGCTTACCATAAAAAAAACAAAAAAACAAACAAACAAAAAAAACCAACCAAACAAAAAAAAAACCAAAAAAACCCCCACATGATTTGGGTTTGCAATTTGGACTTGTTCTTTATTTTCTTAAATAAAAAAAGAAAACAAAACAACAGGAATAATTTATACCAATGATGTAATGCTTAATGCTAGGTAACCTATTTTACACAATTTGTACATTTAGCTTCAATAATTGTCATATTTTTTCCTAAAAAAAAGGAAAATATTCTCTGAATAAGCTTTTCCTAAAACTTTGTTTGTCAAGTGCAGTGAGACTTCTTTAAATATGAAATGAGTAAACCTAAACCAAAATGATTTTTTCCAGCAAGAGAGCTGAAAAAACAAAACTTGGTAGAGTGTAAGTTTCATATTTCGTCACCTCAAAGACTGGGAATATGCCATTGTGTTTCATGCTGCAGAACTGAGACTATCATCTTGCTTTATATTAAGAGTAAATATTTTATATACAGCACCTATGAAAAAGCCAGTCCATAGTGTTTCCTTGTGTTTTCTTTATAAACATACAGAAATTGCTTCCCAGTCAAATTAAAAAAGCAATACTAATGTTAATAACAAATAAATAAATGATATTGTTGATCACCTTTAAAACCATTCTTCAACTAGAGACAGAGTATTGCTCAGTTAGACTCTCTGTGCACTAAGAATTTTGTGCTGTCCAAATTTTGCCTAGATATTTTGTTCCGCATTAACTTTTGGATTATTTTTCATTTGCTAGATTCCCACTTTCCTGGATTAAGATAAAACTGCATAGCAGGCATAAGAGATTTTCCTCACAGCTTGACTTGAAGTGCTGAGGATAAAAAAATGAGACAAAACAGAAAACCCTTCACTTTTAAATAGAAGAGAGCATTTAATATTTTACATCTTTGTATAAGTGCTCTCTGTTTTAAAATGATAATGAGGCATTACTATTATGAAAAACAAATTATTTTGCCTGTTGCATGCTTAGGTGTACTTTATCACGAGCACTGCTGCAGGAATTGCTTGTAAATTCACAAAAGACTTTCCTCTGGAGTTGTAAAAAAAGTTATGGAACTCAGATGTCAAGGCTCAGGTGTGTATAATTGTATTATATGGAACATAAAGTTGTGTACCAGAATTACTGTGAGCTCAATAAAATAATGAACAAAACAGTGAGTATCTTTTACTTGGTCATGCTTTAGAACTGAAATTTGTTTTCATTACTGAAATAATATTACACTCATGGTTTTATTTCACTCTAACAAAAATGGTTTGGAATGATTTATGCTACCTTAAACAACTATATGTTTCCAGTTGTTATTATCTATCTTTTTGGATGGTAATTTTAATATTGATTTAGAAACAATGATTAATTGCAAAAAGGAGAACAAATCTATTCCAAACATTCCCTTCAAACTTGCAATTTAATGTGGGTGTAGCACCACCCAACTGGAGCTCTGATGAAGTCAATGGAGCTGGCATAATTGCAACTCATTTAGAAATATTAGCATTGACATTGATGATGGTATACAATGGATAAAATTACATCACATTAACTCATGACATCGAGCCTGTGGCTCTACCCTGTCTGTACCCTGTCTTGATTTGTCTTGTCTGTCATCCATTTAATTCAACAATTTGAATAGTTTTATATATACATATATATATGTGAGATTCCAGGAGAAGAAAATTTAGGAAATTAGACATTTTTTTAAGCAATAAGGAATCACATCTTATAATAACTTGAAAAGTCTACAGTACAGACACGTGTGAGAGTCCTGTTATAGCAATGTTTATGACTTTCATGTCTGAATAAATATATCTATATCATCTATATCTNAATAAATACAGAGTTACAAACATAAGCTCATATGATGTGTACATGCATAGGGCTTAATTCTTTAAAGTGTGGTTGACGACACAAATAAGAAAAACCTTAAATCAGCACAACCTTCAAAAAGAAGCAGTAACTTGGTTTTAAAATCTCGTATTCAGATTTCTGGAACAATTATCACTTCAACTGGGTATTCTAACAAGTTAATCAGTAGCTGAATTGAAATACTCATCAACACACTATGTAATTTCATTGAAAGTATCTGCTAACTCAGATCAACTCAATTAATCTCTAGTGGAATGAAACAAAGAAGCAGATGGTAATGTGTTTTAGTCAACACCAACTTTTTATTCTGCATACATTTTTAAGTACACTATTCCTAAGCATTACTCCTAAGGCATTGAGAAATTGCCTTACTTTTAATCTAAGGTTTTAAATAGACACCAATATGACACTCTCATATTCCATTTTGTCAGTAATGATTAGAGTTTTTTCAAATAAAACATTTCCCTTAGGCTCAGTTCTGCATGATGTTTATCCTGACACACCCGTTGATTTCCTGGGAGCAAGTTCAGGATCTCCCACCACCACCACCTTGGCACAGAGGTCATGTCCTATCCAGTGAGCTGCACTGACATTTAGTTAAGTGCACTAAGTGTTGCTGCGTGTGCTAACAGATGGTGATCAGTAACTTGATATCACCTTTTCCATAATTCTTCAAAGGTAAGAGTTTGATATCCTAAACTGCTTTGTCTTCATCTTTATGCAGAAAAAAATAAACGTAAAACTCTTGATCCACATGATCCTGATAGCAGTAATCTCTCTTTTCCTTTGGTATGGTGGTCAAGACATTCAAAAAGGCAGCTAAAATGTGAGTGCCAAGCTTATTTGTAATATTATTTATAACCTCAAGTTGCACCAGGAGAAATTCAGGTTGGACATGATGAGGAATTTCTTAATGGATAAGGATCTTAAACATTGAAATGAATTGCCCAGGGAGATGATGGAGTCACCATCTCTGGAGGTGTTCAAGAAATGACTGGACATGGCAGTGAGAACCCTGGTCTGGTTGATGAGTCTGTGATCAATCAATAATTGTACTCGATGATCTTGGAAGTCTTTTGCAACCTGGATACTTCTGTGATAATTTGTAAATTTTCCATTTAATGACACCAAGATTAAAATACACAGAAATGGAGGAAGGGTTGAAACCTTTTATTTCCTATTCCTACCCATTTTCCATAAGCTAAGGACTTCACTCATGGTCCAGCTCTTGTCATCTGGATTGCTTGCTCCAGCACTGCAGCAGCCATGTCAGAACTGGGCTGTGACCCATGTCACAGGTAAATCTGCAGACTTGAGGTCAGGGCAGACTGTTGACAGACTGTTTTAAATATGGTCACATTGGGAAATTAATTAAATCCAGACTTCCTCCTTCATGATTTATGTTCTGCTTATGAGTGTATTTATAAAAAAACATATGAAAACAAACAGACCCAACAACTGGACCAACCCCTCCCTTTTCCAATGTCTTCTGGAGTAAATTATTGTAACTTTATTCTTTGAGATAAACTTTCATGTNAGTTAAGTGCACTAAGTGTTGCTGCGTGTGCTAACAGATGGTGATCAGTAACTTGATATCACCTTTTCCATAATTCTTCAAAGGTAAGAGTTTGATATCCTAAACTGCTTTGTCTTCATCTTTATGCAGAAAAAAATAAACGTAAAACTCTTGATCCACATGATCCTGATAGCAGTAATCTCTCTTTTCCTTTGGTATGGTGGTCAAGACATTCAAAAAGGCAGCTAAAATGTGAGTGCCAAGCTTATTTGTAATATTATTTATAACCTCAAGTTGCACCAGGAGAAATTCAGGTTGGACATGATGAGGAATTTCTTAATGGATAAGGATCTTAAACATTGAAATGAATTGCCCAGGGAGATGATGGAGTCACCATCTCTGGAGGTGTTCAAGAAATGACTGGACATGGCAGTGAGAACCCTGGTCTGGTTGATGAGTCTGTGATCAATCAATAATTGTACTCGATGATCTTGGAAGTCTTTTGCAACCTGGATACTTCTGTGATAATTTGTAAATTTTCCATTTAATGACACCAAGATTAAAATACACAGAAATGGAGGAAGGGTTGAAACCTTTTATTTCCTATTCCTACCCATTTTCCATAAGCTAAGGACTTCACTCATGGTCCAGCTCTTGTCATCTGGATTGCTTGCTCCAGCACTGCAGCAGCCATGTCAGAACTGGGCTGTGACCCATGTCACAGGTAAATCTGCAGACTTGAGGTCAGGGCAGACTGTTGACAGACTGTTTTAAATATGGTCACATTGGGAAATTAATTAAATCCAGACTTCCTCCTTCATGATTTATGTTCTGCTTATGAGTGTATTTATAAAAAAAATATGAAAACAAACAGACCCAACAACTGGACCAACCCCTCCCTTTTCCAATGTCTTCTGGAGTAAATTATTGTAACTTTATTCTTTGAGATAAACTTTCATGTATATTGAGTTTGATTTCAAAATGGCTGGCTAGCATTTTGGACACATCATGTGAGATAAACAGATTAGAGATAAATTTCTGAATCCTGTCTGCTGTAAGGTCTTGAGTATTTTTGTCCTGGGCAAGCTGAGAAGCAAAATCCATGTGTATAAAGAAGAAAAGTATGATTCAACTAGTAGATGCTCTGCAATGGAACCATCTTCAAAGTGAGGTCACAGCTTAGGATGGCCTATTTTATAGTCAGAATTCTGGCTCCACAGTTCAACTATTTATGTAGACTTTTACAGGCATTATGCTCTTACTGGCATCCTTACTATATTTCAGCCGCTCTTCATCGCTTGCAGAGATCCTCAGAGCTCTGTAGTATTTTTAGTTCTTAAAAAGGAAAAGAGTAGAGGAGGTTTAGTCATGCAGTGAAGACATGGCTTATACTGATAGTATATCACCAGCACAGGAAGTAAACAGAGCTCTTGTCAGCCGCAGTCTGCATTAAGGGTTTTGGCCACATGAGGCACTGAGGGGGGGGTGTGTCTTTTAATGTGAGGAGTCCCTAGCAAAAAAAGAAGAGAGCAGTGCTCTTCCACCTTCAAACAAGATTTAACCATCCTGCCTCACTCTTTTAGTTTTTTGTGCATTATTTTTTATGTTGTTTCCATGGTTCCTGTATTGATTTAGCTGCCATTTTTTTTGTTTTAAATTTATGTATCTCTTGTTCTGTATCCATATTTCATTTATTTTGCTCTAACTTTACCAACTCTTTTTCTCTGTCCTTTTCCCTGGTAGCTGATCCTTTCTTATATCAGTATTTTATGCACTCTTTGCTTCTCTGCCATCCCCTTTTCCTTTCTTTTTCTTTGCATTTCCCTTTATTCACTTTTTTTCCTGTCAGTTGGCTTGTGAAGAAATATATTATGGGAAATAGTTACATACAGGATATTTCTCTGAAAACACAACTACATTTACAGTAACAGAAGTCAACACATAGACCTGCAATATCAAATTGTGGATGAATTCAATTTAATCCAAGCTAAACTAATGCATTTATGGGGTGCCATATGTGTGCCAGATCCTTTAAAAACATGAAAGACAGAGTATATGCACTAAAAATATGACAACTGAGCATTCTCAGTTTTATGGAATCTATTTCAGTTTGTGCTAGATAACATATTTCACAAGTATAGATAAAGTTGGTGAACAGATCAGAGGAGAAGGCTCATAAAGAACGTATTTTTAAATCTAGGACTTGAAGGAGAAAAGAGATTAGTTGATCTAGGTCATGATTTTGAAGCATCAACTCCATGTATGAACACTGGAACATCTATGTAGTCCACAAGCAGCCTGGATTCTACTATTTCATGTTTGTCTGCATGCATTATAGATGCACATAATGCAGCATTTATATTACATACATAGACATATTCTAAACTTTTTTTCCAAAGAACTAACCATAGAGTATGATCTTCTCATCAAATTTTCAGTTATTGGGTCTTCTTTCCTGGTGATTCACATCTCGTCTTTATGACAAATAGAATTTATTTTGTCTCTCATATACTCACATAATGAAATAACATTTTATCTAATATATCTTTAAAACACAGACTATTTAAAACAAAAATCTGGATTTTTAATGTTTTTTTTTTTTGTTCTGACTTGGTACTAGAGAGAGGTCTTTTGAGTTTTACCGTAAAAGCAAGAAAGGAAGATATTTATAATAATTAATAGCCTGAACATTGGAACAATCTTCTAAAATGGAAAAGGCAAATCTTCTAGTCCCTGATTTGTCTTATGTGAATTTCTGTCTTCCAAAGAATGAGTTAGTTGGCTAGACAAAATAAAAATTCTCTTTTTCTATACCTAAAATTAACAGAAATTCATTTTTTTTTTTGAGAACAAAATGAGTTCCAATTAGAAAGTTGTAATGGATTGAAAATTCCTAATGTTTCTAGAGATTATTGTTATTTTGGGAGCTAATGCTCATAAACTTGTTGTCAGCTCGCGTATTCTGCCAGGGTTATTAACAATATAGGTCTTAGAATTTTCACTAATGGAAAAATTTGATATTTCAACAGTTTCCTCTCTCAAACAAATAAGAAACCAATAAAATACTGAAAGACATCACATCACAAAAGCCTGGAAAGGTGGACATGGAAAAGAAAAAGAACATGTCTAAGTGAACAAACTAATTTTGTGCATAATTTATTTATTTTGTATTAATGTTCACTTTTTAAAAAAATGGACCTAAAAAAATTTTCTTTACTCCACCTCTTAATTATAAAATTTATTTTTTAATCAATCATTTGATTATTTTATGAGAACTCCCAAATGAAGAAAAAAAGAGTCATTACTGTGAAAGACTACTACCTGTATTTCTGTTTGTTTGTTCATCCTGGTTTCCTTACATTTTCTTTTGGTAAAACCATTCTCCCTCTTGTTGGATTCATTCATATCGCCCATTCTCTTTGCCATGTCATTAGTTTGCTCTGCACTGGAAATTGTCAGTGAATGGATGAAGACCCAAAGGGCACAAATTTGTATCAGTGTAGACACTGACACTCCTTTTCCTGCTTCATAGAGTGAAAGAGGTTAATGGAAAAATATGTTGTGAGTTACTCTTTATTGACAGAGACAATAAAATAAAATTTTGATGGAGAAACCAATGATGTCTGTGTTTAAAATTAATGAAAAAGAACTGTGAGAGTCAAGATAAGCCTGTTCATAAAACTAGAATCTTATTCAGCTTAAAAAGATTTCTTTATTTCATGGCCAGAGCAAACTCAGCTGAGCCGTCTCCACCACAGGTGAAGATTTTCTTTTGTCTATTAGATTGCTCTTGAAAATCTGCCATTTCATATCTAATAAGGTACTTTTCCTTTAATCAGTCTAAGTGACCTGTCTGGCTGGCTGGTTCAATTAGATATATACCATATTTTTATACATAAATTTAGCTTACACAAAAAATGTAAAATCAAAAACTTTGGAAGCATTAGGACACAAAATCACAATAGAAATCAAACCTTTCTGGAATGGAGCAGTATCAGAGTTCAGTGACCAAATATCAATATTCTATATTTATTCAGTTAAATCGTAGGAATTTCCACATTGAATCATATTAGGTAAAAATCCATCCATTTTATTATCTTGTTCTTAACATTGGTCAGGACCAAATGTATTAAAGAAACATAAAAAAGCTGTGACAGTTCTGGCTTTCTTTTCTAAAAACCCTCTGCTTAAAATCCTGGAATAAATAAAGGCGGTATAAAATTTCCTTAAAGAAAGGAAATCTCTTAAACCCTATCATTAAGAAATTGGTTTAACCACTAAGTAACAATCCTTGCATTTCCTCTGAAATTTTTATTCAATATATATGAACAACTATAGAACTAATCATTGAAGAAAATATAGAACATTGGTTATTTTGATTATACAAATAGCCTTTTATTTCTGCCTGAAGAATACCATTTTCTTATTTTTGCTGTTGACAGTAGTTGTTAGTACAAAGTCCTGTGTCTAGGACCAGCAATGTCACTATCTGTTGGGTATCTTTGATAATGAAAGGCTGGATTCAGACCATTATTTAATCAAACATCTCTCCAGGTGAACATAAACAACTTCTGATTTTTGCTTGGTGATTGCATAACTATCTTGTTTGGACCAGTGACTAGCCCATGGGGAATCACTCTTGAATAGCTGCTGAAAAGACCCAATCAAAGTACTTTGATTAAATTTTGTCTCATTCTGGAATCTTCCTGTGCAGCTTTGTATCATTCTTCTGATAAAGAACAAGTGCTGTTTTGTAGGGGAGGGAGAAATAATGCTGCCCATCCCCTTAAAAAAATATTTTCCCCATGTGTAACAACTGTGGAATGATATACAGCTTTTTAATAGACTTTTAAAAGCGCTCTGGAGACTTAGTAAAAAGCTTCCATGCCCAGTAGATAACAAAATGTTATAGTAATTTTAGTGCCAGACCTTAATTAAAAAGAAAACCATAAAATGTATAAATGGGTACTATAGAGAATGATGCAGCTTTGCGGAACCATTTAAGTCCCGTCATCACAAAGATTGCAGAAATTAATAAGAAGACATAATTTGTGTAATAGTGTACTGGATACAAGGTAGTCAATATATTTTTACCCTTTGAACAAGCAGTTGTTGTTTGGAGTGCACCGTTTCATCTTCCCAGGTAAACTCTTCCATAAGGGATAGTCCCCAACAAGAAAACCTGTTGTTAAGGCTGTGTCTGCAAATGAATTGTCTATAAACAAACTCAGCATCTGGCAGACATTCCAAGGTGAAAGCCAAACAGATGGCTAATTTAATATAATCTAAGTGACTTTGGATCAGATAAAGCAATTGAATTAACAGCACTTTAAATGAACGTATACCACACATTCTCACTATGCCATTATAATGGGCACCTTTTTATATCTTGAAAATCATTGCTAATTGAAGTCTCATATGGTGAATGCTTATATCTGTAAGATGTACTGCTAAATAGCCTGAAAAAAATGCCATTTTAAATAAAATATACCCTTTACTATAACTAAAATACAATTATTTTCTTTAGAACTCCTCCATACAATTTTTGAATCAAGATATGTAGATTTAATACCATTGAACTCGTAAGTGCACATGCAGGAGGAATAATTTGTTATGCCTATGTACAGGTACATACATACCTTAATTCCACATATATATGCATATATATATATGTATAGACACATGCACATATAAAACATATATATGCTGCAAGTTTGGGAGTTTTACAGTATTTATTTATTAAATACAAATCCCCTCAAACAACAAAACAAAGTAACTTTTGAATTATAAAGGGGGGTTAATTATTATTAGCAGTTGTTATTTATGACACTTTTTGAAGAGATATGCTTAGATCTCTAGCAAAGAAAACAAACAAAAAAAATCTTAATTACCGTGTAGACCTTAACTGCTTTGAGAGGGTGAAACACTTCCTGAATACTGAGCTGTACTGTTTCTACACAGCCAAAGTCAATTGCTTAAAATCCCTTTTTATTTATGTTTATATATACATGCAAGTTAGTACTCTGTGCATTTTCTGATCCCTCTTCCCACAAAACTCTTTGTTATGTTTGTGCAAAATAGGTAAAAAGGAGATGTAAAGGAGTTTGTGCTGTACAAAAGAGAGGATATTGGAGAAAGTATATCTTCAGCTTCTTTTCATTTCTTTCTCAGTTCCACAGAACTCTGAAATCCCTGCCAAGCCCACAATTACATTAAGCTCCAGAGTTAGACATGAGATCTATTGGAGATGGATTAAATACTGGCCTGCTGTGCTGCATGATGCAAGGGAGAGCTCCTTCCTGGTACTCAGGAGCTCTGAGAGGACGACCTTAGGTCCCTGGGCAAAGGGCCATCCACTGTTTTTTGGCAGTGTCTGCCAACCAATGGGAAGTTAAAATAAAGGGAAAATTCACAAACACTGTTATAAAAACTCTGGTGCTGGCAATTGCAAAGGACAGATTTGATTACCCAAGTAGTCTTTCATTTTTCTGGTTTTGTTTTCACTGAGACATCAAAAAACCTTTCCTGGCATTTTGGCATAGGTTATGCCTTGCTGCTATTTACATTCTAGCAAAAAAATCTGAAGAACATGAACTTTTCCAAATGCCTAACTTTCTCTCTCTCTCTCTCTCTCTCTTCTCTCTCTCTCTCTCTCTTTTTTTTTTTCCTTTTTTTATTTTCTTTTTTTTTTCTTTTTTTTTCTTTTTCTTTTTCTTTCATGTATGGTTTAACATCATTTTAAGAAGCATAGAGTAAGAAGCTGAGGAGTTGAAGGCAGGTGGAATTTTAATAATCAGTGAAGGAAGTCAAGCAGATTTGGCTGCTCTCTGTTACAGTCTCTATTGCGTACCTGCTATTACCGTATACTGTCTGATATCACTGAATACCCTTTGAATTTTTCTAAGTATTGTATTACATCTCTTATCTTGTAGTAGGCAAATTTTCCTTGAAATTATACTACAATAATTATACAAACTAAATACATACATAATGGGCATAAAATGGATATATAAACACAAATATTTCTATTTTTTTGAGATATATAAAAATACATTAGTAGGTGCCTGCTCTGCTGCTACTCCATACCATATAATGCTATTTCCCCTTCAACAAGATAAACTTTTGCCAAAATCTGAGATTTTAAAGCTGCCTGTAGAAGAATATCAGCCCCTAGGTATGAATCTAGTCAGAAGAACCAGCACTGACAACTTAAAAAAAAAAAAAAGAGAGAAAAAGAAGTCATTTTCCTCCATCTAGACATGCCCAAATCAAGAAATTTAAATATGACACTTTATCAAGATTTCCGACCATGTTTTAGTGGAACAGAAGACATTATCTTGACCCAGCCATTTAAAATACAGTTCATTACTCTCTAACTATGAGGAAAATATTCTTTCTAATCTACAGCAAATTGAACTACAGGTTAAGATTTTCCTTTTTTCTTTCAGTAAGGGTAATTTTTGCAGCCTAAATCTCTTTATGGGCAAAAGAGAACACGCTTTTACACAAAGCAAAGAATTTACTGTAGATTAGCAGTCTACTAAAGCGACAACAAATAGTTTTTATTAGTTCAGTTGTGATGATAGCAGCACTGCTAGTCAAATTGAAATTGTTACACAAAAGTCTCACTATTAATACACGTATATGTATATCTCTCTACGTGCATATATATAAAAGTATATGTTTAAGCGTATATATATTATATATATAAAAACGATATATGTTTTTAAAAATGTGTGTACATATATATATCTATCTATGAGTGTGTGTATGTTTCCCATATATGTGAGTGCCCCTTTCCCTGTGCTCTTTGCACTCTCCCTCCACCCTGTAGTTAATGGGACAACAGTTTGTGTGAGCTTTGGGAATAAAGGAATAAGAACTGGGTCACAGTGACCTGGCAGTATCTTCACTGAGCAGAAGAATATCATGGTGATTTCTTCCTCTTCAGTCTGGAGTTCCCTCAGCATTGTTTTTACAAGTTTTCTGACAGCTGCTTGCTTGCTTTTACAGTGTTATTTCCCATTTCCATGTGTCTTCTTTCTCACCCTTAAAGTTGGGTTTGCCTCACTCACCAGGTGAGGTTTTTCCTTTGTGAAGAATAGTCTGGGATTTCTGACGTCATCTGATACCCCTAGTCTTCTATATTATAATCCTACAGTCAAAGACAGTTCACTTAACCCATAATAGTTGCTTGGTTTTACTGTCTATTAATTAGCAATAGGTGTTATGCCACACAGTGGTACGGAAATAAATTCAAGCTAAAAGAAATTTGGCCATAGTCACCCCATAACTAAAAAACTGCAACCCCAGCTAAAATAAGTTAAATTCACCTCAAGCCAGTACAAGGCCAGACAAGTCTGAAGTCCCTGTTCTCTCAAAGCCTGTCACCTTTTACTAGAAACGTTATAATTTAAAAGTCATATTTGTTGAGCTATGCAGTCTTTGGTCTTCTCTATACATGTAAATCATTGCAGTTAATAGGATGGTTTAATGAATATTAGTTGTAGAAGAAATATGTGCGTTGGTCGAGCTACGTCTTAAAAATTGCTTTATAAAGGAGTTTAAAATTTATTAATAGATGATTGTTCACTAAAACTTTATAATTTTATATATTCATTAATATTATGGCTTGATTACTGCCTAGTTATCTTAAATGTGGCTTATCTATATTACACGTTAGGAATATACAAATTTGGAGAATATGGGACTGTACTACACACCACAGGATTTTGCAACACATGGAAGGAGCGAGATAAATGTTAAAATATTAAAGAATAGCATTTGTAATTACTTATCCTAATATATTCCCAACGTATAAGCACATATTTCTGTATATGAGTATGGAAAAAAAGGAGGAATTCATCAGATCTAACAAACTTTTTAGAAGTTAATTTTTCATTTTAAAACAGATGTTTCCTACGCTTCTCTACTCAATGAAAAGAAAGATATAATTTTCAGGAACCAATTAGCTCAGCACTAAGGTGGGTATTAAAGGCAGATGAGAAACCATCTAATGGTTTCTGCTTCTGTGTGGCAACAGCCATCCATAAACAGAATTTATTCACCATCTCCTGACAGCACGGGAAATTAATACTTAACATAATTGTAGGTAAGGTGACAAAACAGATTTTGTCACCCTACTCTCTGAAATATCTTCCACAACACTGATCTAGGAAAGAGGGCACTTTAGGTTAGCTGGTAAAGACAGCCTTTTGGAAGCTTTTTTTCACCTCTTTCCTCGTGCCTAAAATTTGCAGTGATTAGTCTAGTTATTGGTTGTTTTTGATGAATATAAGAATTAAAGATTGCTCTTCAAAAGAATACTCCAGGGGGAAGGAAGAGAAAGTAGGCTCATAAATCTTGTACTACCTCCATCACACCCATGATCTCTCTTCCTTTTGTCCAATGATGGGACCTCTAAGTGGAAAGACATCATGTATTAACAAATATTTTAGTTTATTTAAACAAGTGCATGTTGGGTGGTCTGAAAAAATTTTCAAAACTGTGGTTGAATCTGGAAGAAACTTCCCGAGGGAGGAAGAAGAACCCCAATACACTGAAGTTTTTATTCACCACATATGATGTTTCAATAAAGTCTTGTTATCCCATTTTTCTGGGTGAAATTTGCCAGCTGACACTTTTCTACACTTCCTCTGTTAATGCCGGTGAGCACAACTGCCAGGAACTCTTCCTCTGAGCACATGGATTGCTTCCTCTGCAGTGTGCCAGTGCTACCTTTGGATCTGAAAGACTTCACTTTGTATTCCAGCTCAACTGCAGCGAATTTTGTTAAGAAAATAAGTTTTAAGTGACCTTTTCTTCTTCTTTAGGAGGTAGACTGAAATAAAGAGCTGTTAAATCAGTTCCCATTTAGCTTGTGAGTTCTGCCAAGCTTTGTCTAAAGCACAGAAGGAAGGAGAAGAGCATTTTTTCCCCTGCTGGGCTAATTTTCTCAAGGTCTAAACACTTAAGTTTAAAAGCAATAAAAATTCAATTATATGTTCAAAATTATAGAATTTTTTTCCAGCAGCTCCTTCTGTGATTAATTACTATAATGGTGTAGAAATAGCTGTTATTGCAAAACCATCTTATGTTCCAAAGCTTATAGATCCCTGCTCACTGTGAGAATGAACTCATAAAAATACAACCATTTTCTAAAAAGTGGGGAAGGAGGGAAAATCAAGGTGGCTATTTTTATCTGCTACAGGGAGGTGTGATTATGTGAGTCGACTCACTGCTACCTGAAGGGAGTCAAATCAAAATTAAGACTTTCTACCAAAGCGCACAATTAAAGTTCATTGTGAGTGTTGTAGGCAAGCTGGCATTTGCTGAACAAAGTATGTGCTACAAACAGATGCACCACTGGAAACAGAGAAAGAAAATTTCTTCCCTGGGATGATTCTGCTTTATTAAATCTGACAACTTCTACCTGAGCTCAGTGTCCTGATCTGAAAAAGAGTTTCTCATTTGCTTTAAGCAATTGCCATATAACATGCCAGTTGGATAGAAATTGGCTTGTAATTTTACTTACTGTCCAGGAAAAAAAGAAAAAAAAAAAGAAAAAAAAAAAAAAAGGCATTTCTTAAAGATTCCACACTTTTCTTGATAGCAACAAATAAAAACAAAAAACAAAAAAACAACTTTTTCATTGCTTTCTGCCTTTGTGGAGAGAATGGCATTAAAAACTGTGTTACAAATCTCTTTATCAGTAGAAATAAAATAAAGCATTTGAAAATCTCCCACAGTGGGAGAAAATGCTCAAGTTTAATTTTTCCCAACCAATATGCTAGTTCTGACATCTTAAAGGATGTATAGTAAGTCATATGAGTTAGTATTAAATGAAAATTTCATTAAATATCTAGTTGTATAATATCAATCAGAGACATAATCCATAATAAAATATTCTCTTTGTCTTTGCTTTCATGGTATGAGGACCTTTACATGTCATTTACTTAAAAAGTTATATCTGTGCTCTCAGATCACACACAAACATCTACTACTGCTAGCTGAAGCCATGTATAAGAATAGAAAAAGCATCAACTCCTATTGTTAATGACATTCATACGGAAAAGGAAGACTAAGAAACCTGAAACTGAGTATGGAAAGAAATGCATATCCAAATTTGTTATTTTAAGTTACTGAGATTCATTTAAAGGATGGTTTAGGGGGAAGTAAGTAGTGAACATGCACCTACTTCATCCATAGGTTTGAGTGAGGATGCAAAAAATCTTCACTGAATATATAATAGTGGAACAAGTTAATACCTCTTTATTTGGAGTACAATAGCACCTGGAGACCTGTTGTGCACAACACTGCCCAAATGCTTGGTGAAAGTCAGTCCCTGTCTGGAAGGGAGTATAATGGAAACAGACAGGAGAGGTGATTCGACATTCAGGAACACAGGAGTTGAAAAACAAGTTACTCAGATTTGGGACTGTAAACACAAAGACCTATCCATTTCAACACATTATATTTCAAGTGACTTTCTAGGAAGCAAGCAGTGCTCATAACATTGTAACCAAGCAACTTTTCCCCCCAAAGCTACAAAAATAATATGATATATAATTATTCTTTCCAAGCTAAGAATGATTAGCGTCTCAGCTTTTTCCAAGACACAAGTCCTACCACACAAGAGGCCCTTTGAATATTTAAAAGGAAACATAACCAACTCTTAATATTTCAGTTTTATATTGATTGCTGGAACTAGAAATAAAACCTCCTATTTTGATATTGTGTATTGATTTGATTTGGCCCTTAGTTTTCTAATTACATAAGAAAAACTGTTCCTCTCTTCCTTTCACAGTTTTCATGCTAGGATTTATTCCATTCCCACTCATCACCGAGGGCAGTGATCAGCTCATGTGTGTTGAGCCCTGTCTTTCATTCTGAACCTGCTGTCCCACAGTCAGAAACATTCTTCCTCTGGACACATCTTAAAGCCTGTTTTCACATTTTATGAGGATCCTCCTCTTCTGGGGGCCTATCCGGCCAAGATCTTTCCTTTTCCATGAAGGAAAGAACATGGAAGGAGGCAGAAGAAATTCAGATTTCAGTGAACTGAGTGACTGTGGACTTTTGGGGTTTTGTTATATTTTTTGTTATCCATTTGGGAAAAGTGGGGCAGTCCCCCTTCCATATCCTCTGTAAGAGTACATATAGCAAAGTAAAATAATCTGGACCTTTTTCTGCCTCTGAGCCAGCACAGTGAGACATTTCATTGCAATTGAATCTCAAATATCCAGCAAATTAGCTTCTTTCATTTATTGCTTTATCTCATTTGCTCCAGAGTGTTTCCTATGAAAATTGTATCTGAATTACATCCTCTCTTTTTATCGAGCCATGGAGGGCCTTTCTACATAGGAAAGACTGAAGTAGGGAGAAGATGGCAAAGGAAACACCTGAGTGAGGTATAAAGGCAAAGCAAAGCAAGTAGTGAACCATAATGAAAAACCCATTTTTCTGTCTTTTTGGCTTTAGTGTTTTCTTCTGTGCCTCATTGTCCACTTATTGCTGATGAATGCAATTCCTCAGGCCTGGTGTTCCTGAATTTTTCTTTGAAAACGTAGCTTTCCCAGCTTAAAGTCATATTATCAGCTTTTAGCTATTACAATTCCAAGTAGTTACTTAGATACATTATATGCCAGGGGGAATCTTTCTCATACCTTTAGGTTTGTTCTTTGCATGACAGTAAAACCCCACTTTTTTACATACCCCACCTCAATGTGGCAATAATTTGTCACTTTCCCCACCCTTTTATTTTGTCTTCAGTTTCTCTTGGCCAGCTGCCAAACATTCCTATAATCGAGTCCCTATAACAGTATAAACCCAACAACATTAAATTTTTGCTTCCTGTGAGTAAAAAAAAAAATGTTTCTGATTGATTGCAAGTTCAGGACAAGACAGGTAAAATTCCAGAGAGAGGTCTTGAGCTCCTGTATCGATTTTGACTTGCTTTTAGCAGACTATGTGCAATCTTTGACAGATCAAACAAACTGCAATACCTCAGGTGTACTGGCTGTTTTTCTTAACTTAGGTCTATCCTCTAGGTCTGATGACAACTTTTGAACTCTCTGCTTTCTTTAAGTTTAATAGCAATATCTTTGAGGTTGGAGGAGTACCTAAAAATGCTTTTGATAAGAAGAAAGTAGAGCAGAATAGAAAAAGGAAGAGACTCTATAATGGTATTTGGTGATCTCAAAATTTAGTTTCATTTATTTCTTGGAAACTTAGAAATAAAGTTAGTATTTTGCAAAATGCTTACAAATTCATTATCTATCAAAACACTAAATTCTAATATTTCAACTAATGATGGAAAGGGACATTCCTTAAAAAAAAAAATCCAAAACATGAGCACTTCAGAAAAAGAAATTGTATATAAAACTTTTCATCCTCAGAATATTTTTTTCCTCTTGCTTTCATTCAAAACATGTCAAAGTAAGTGAATACATTTTTCCTCAGCATACTTGGCAGAGGATGGGGAAGGCACCTTCATTAACATTTCCTATTTTAATTTTGGTCTACATGCAGTATTACTACTAATACTTCTGGTAGTACTGCTCCTACCTCTACTGCTGCTACTACTACTATTAACTGTATGTATTTTGTCTGACCTTTTCTTGAATATTTAGTGAGAACGTTTACCCTGTTTAATAATTCTTGAAAGTTAATGTCACTTTTGCAGAACGTATTAAAAAATCTGTATTGAAAAGCAGACAAAAGTAAGAGCTTGAGACATACCGACCAGTCTACTTCAGTTTAGCTCTTGGATAAAACAAACAAAATATATAATCCAACTGTGAGTGTCTAGACAATAATAATGTGACACTGAATTAAAAAACCCTAAATGATTAAAAAAAGAATAATTAAGTTAAATTAACTCAATTTCCTCTTGTAACATGACAATTAGCTTAGTGGGTTGCTGAAGAGTAGACTGCAAAAGCTTTAACTTAGAGACACTTCTTGTATTGTATGCAATGACATTTCCATATATGGGCCAGAGAGGGTATAAATACCTTAATAATGGTACTAAACTGGTAGAACCATCCCCCACAAATTTACACAATTATTTCCAATCTTTCACTTGACAAACTGGTTTGATAAAGAGAATAAAGAGAGCCTCTCAGAGGTCCAGAGATGTTATTTAACATTTTCATTAATGATTTAAATGATAGAATAAATAAATAATAAAAAAGTTACTTCATTACATTTGTAGACACAGTAACTTGAATAATTTGTACACATATTGGAATGTGGAAGGACCTTCAGCCCAGCACAGTGCTACAGAAGAAGATGTATGGAGAAGGTAATGGAGAAAAGGTAAAGAAATAGAGAAGGTAATGGAGAGAAATAATTGCACAGGAAAGTGCACTGACAGGGTGAATGGGAAAAGAAGAGACAGTTGTTTTGATCAGAATCTAAATCCAGGTGCATATTTTGTTTCCTCAAACATTTAATGAACTTTTCCAACTGTGAATGAAATCTGAGGTGTTTTGAAAGCTAGGTTTGAGTATGAATTTTTCTGTTTAAGCCTTTTATCTGCTTTGCTGGGATGTGCTGTGATATACTGAAGTGGGAGCTAGCTCCTTGACATTGTGAAATGAAAACCACAAATGTTTAGAAATCAGATTTAAAACACATAATTAAAAGTACACCTTTGCCATTGGAAAACTGCAGAGAGATAAAATCATGGGCTATGCAGAATATTGTTTTCACCTAATCACTGTAAGGCTAAAGAGTTTAACATGATGTCTCACTGTGGGAGAAAATATTATCTCTGTAATACTTAGGAATTTTCTGTGATTGTTGTGGATCATCAGCACTGAAACAGTGACTGTTAAGGTAAGATTTGGAATAGTCCATTCTGAAACTATTCATTTTGCAGGAAAGGAGACAGCCTGGCACAGCCTTGACCCAGTGAAGATTTAATTTGTAGCGTCTGTTCTTGAAAACACTGGCAAAACAAGCTAACATTCAGGTCACCTCATGATATCTCAAAGTGTGTCACAGTGTTACGTGTCACATATCTTCTTTTAACAATCTTGCAATGCATCAATTTTTGATGATGACCTGAGTTTATTGCATATCTTTATTTTTCATAAAATGCTATGCCACATGACAGAAATCATGAAACTGCATGAAGCTTACAATATAGCAAAAGGCTGGAGAAATATGGTTGTATCCATCTCTGTCATTGCAACTTTCAGACATCTTCAACATCTATCTGCAGGTTCAAAGGATTTAAAACCTCAGAGGGAAACCTGTTTGAAGTAACAGACATTTCCCTGTGATTTTTGGTTATAATCCTTAGAAGCCAGATAATATTTCAAGCTTTCACCTAAACCTGTAAAAGTTCATACACAAAATAGATTTCAAATCTATTGGTCATGTCCCTTATGTAGTAGAGCATATGCTGTTCTCTTTGAAATACAAAAAAACCCAAACAAAAAACCCCCACACAACATAGAGCAAAGTTTCATATGCCTTTGCAGATAGCTCATTATTTAACTCTCCAACTAATTAATTGAAATGTATTTAAAATTTTTCAAGTTACAAAAAATGTGGGTGGAGTTTTAGAATGTCCTTCATGTAAACTGATGCTGTGAAGATCATAAATTTAATCTGCATTATGCATTTAAGAACTTTATTTTGAACACATAAAACCCCAGCCTGAGGCAGAGGTAGGAAAAAGAATATGAGTAAACCAGATGTACCTTTAATACAAGATAAGGCAACAGCCAATAATTTTGAAGCTTATTTCCAAAAAGGTCCCAAAGATTCTTGCTGTATAGCAAAGATTAAAGGAATTTGGTTAATGTGAGACCTGATGTTTTGAGTTTGAAGACGCGGACTATCAATTCATGAAGCAGAGTCCCCAGAGTGTGATTATTCCCTTATATGGATGTGCTGTGTTTTCTTCTTGAAGCATTTGGTACTGGTACAGAACAGATGATCTGACAATGTTTACTTTGAAAGACTTGTGTTACGTATGTATTCACTTCACAACTCTTCAGTCAAAGGGGTACAAACACAAGCAACAAGATTTATAACAAGAAAGTTTACAACCGGAAAGGTCATGCATGAGTTTATACAAAAAAATTCACGTAGGTTTTGTTAACATCCTGGTGATTTATCCTAAACTACCCTAGGAATATTGTAATACCAGAACAGGTTTTAAGATCTGAGTATATTTAACACTTCAAAGAGGAAATATCAAGAAGATGTGATTTTCGCACTATATCCTCCTAATTCTAGACCACTTGTATTTAAACTTCCTTCCACATAAATCAAAGAAATCCCCAGGGGCTCCATCTTGTAACAATCAGTCTAGAGGAAAAGTCAATCATTGCCGTTCAAATCTGACAAAGAATATTGTTTTGAAATGTCTCTTGAGAGATGCAAATAAAAGATTTTGGCAGAAAATAGGGTTTGCAAAAGTGTGGATGGTCCTCAGAGTGCAAAGTTAATAGAATTGATTATCACTGCAACAGAGTAACTCATTTTGTCTATTCACCTTCTCCCATCTAAGCATCATTTTTAGCTGAGATGCCAAACATTCCCATCCTGCAGTAGCCAAATTTGCCTCCAAGTGCATGGGGATAATTAGGTGTAAGAGAGACCTTGCCCTACCCAGTACAGGCTATGTGGATGGATGAGTTGCTGTTAATTTGGGCAGCTTTAAGACAAATACAATATGTATGTTTCCACTGAAAGTGTCATACACTTCAGAACAGCATATTGCAGTGTGACATGTGCATCCAGATGTAAGCAGTAAAATAGACTGAACCCTTTTTTTATTATTTTTTTCTTTGAAAAGCTGATGTTCTGAAAGTTATGATTAAAGAAATACAGTTGTTGGAAGCAAGAAGCTCTAATAATAATAATGCCAAGGAGAAAGAGTAGTTTAGAAAATTTACCAGGAAAAGCCGGCTCTGCAAAAAAGCTTTTCTGTGTAGCAAAATGGAGTATGGTGTACAAATTTTGAGCCAGTAAAGTTTTATTTGCACTGTAATTGCAACAGAAAGAGTACTAAAATGCTGGGCATCCCAGCATTTTAGACTGATGCACATAAACCTGTTACTCCACCATCATTTTTGTATACTAGTTTGTATATATCATTTTGTATACTAGTACTACTTTGCTGTTTTAAGATTCTATTTTGTTTATTCTTATCATAGAGGCTGGGCTGTACTTATACAACTTTTACCATCCCTGGTTAGTCACCTTTATTAATCGGACGTGCTGACTGAAAGGTATCTCGACAAGAAATGGTCTGGAAAACTGAAGTTTAATGAGATTAGCTGGGGTGGCTACTTTTAACCAGCCAAATGCCACTTATATTGCATGAGTTTTATCCAGAGTAGCTGACCAGGCTGAGGTGGGAGCGGTGCAGATGCACAGGGGAGGTGTGTGCATGGGAGCACATGCAGGAACACCCAGAACTGTCTTGACAGCCCTGGACATTTGCCTCTCTTTATCAACCACCTGATTCCTCCCATTAGACAAATCCTCATTCTTTGTCTGGTCTCTATATCTACGTCGCATAAAGAGATTTTCAATTTTAATAGCGACTTATGAATCATGACAGAAACACAGAATGAATGCAAAGCATTTTTCTCAGTCATGACTAGCAAAAAAACTCAAAAAGATTTTTAGACTGTCTGTAACAAACTTAGGATATAACTGGTAAAATAAGAACTCATTTGCATGGTGGTATTTTCCTCCCAATAAGCATTGATGTCAAGGGAGTCTGATTCTATTCTGAGCCTTCAGGGTAGAGCATAAGCAGGGCTAACAATACCTTCAGTTTTAGTCCTTTAGGCTGGAGTATATTGGAAGTGATGCTGCATTATGAATGTTAATGAAAAATTAGATTTCCTTGAGCTCCTTGCCATGCTCATCAATTTTTCACCTTACAGTTATGCCACCCATCGTCTGGCTTAGGGTTTCATTTCACTAAAAAGTCTACTAAGTTATGGAAACAAACTGATACACTCTGATCTATGATAAAAATATGATTACATTTGGAAAATAATTTAAATAATATCTGTATATATGGGAACTGAGAATTATCAGAAGATAAGGACAGAAGATGATTTATTGGATACTGCTTGGAATATGTTTCAGCTAAGGTGATGGAGACCTGAAACCTTTGTTGATATTTGAGAGATATTTGTTGATATCTCAGAGAATTTACAAAAATCTGAAGGGGGACTATCAGATTTTGGAAGGCTTTAAAATATTATTTTTTGCACTGAAATAAAATATCAATATTTTCTTACAATGAGGAAAAGATTTCTTTGTGGTTGTTTCACTAAATAATGTGCAGAAGTGCATGAGTGTAAAATAATATTTCATTTTATTCAGTAATGCTCTAAAGTTAGATGCTTATTATTCTAAATACAATGTGAATGCTGACTATTTCTGATTAATTTTGTATTCTCTCTGAAACGACCTAATTTGAGTTAATATAAATTGCACCACAAATATATGTGTCCTGACAGACCTTCAAAACCTCTGCTGGAGTTAGTGTAAGGCCACTTTGGGTATCAGCAGGGACTGTTTATGTTTGAACACTTGTAGGCTCACATGTATGACTTTCACCAGTTTTCAAGAGCTAACAATCTAAATGATTTTTTGTCATCTGGATCACAAAGGATATAGACAAATCTATTAACACTATTAGATGTGGAGATGGCTGACATCTTCAGTTAAGTTTAATAATTAGGTTTTTTTGAAGTAGCAATTAGAATTTCATCTTACTGAAGCCTATATACCTGGAATAAAGTTCAAAGGATTTCTTAGCAGCATTCTTTCTTAAACAGTAGTTAAAATGGGCAGGTGAAGGTCTTTAGTCTGAAAAATCCAGAAGCTCAGACAAACTGTTCTAAATGTTACCTTCTTACTGAGAAATCTATGGACTAATAATGGGATTGAAAGTGTACTAAACTTCTGTAAACAGATCTGGGCTCTTCATAGGTAGTGGAAAACTTTCACAGCTTCCACAGATACCAAATGTAGCTCGCTTGAATATGGTTACATCTGAATATGTTACAATATTCATATTTGGATTTTCTTCTATCCAAATCTCTAAAGTGATTTCATAAATATACAACATTGTGAGACAAAAGTAAATAATATTAATATCCTTCTTATATAGATCAACTTTGTGTGGGTTTCTTTTCAAGGTTTCTCTTGAGATCCTTCTGAAATTTGGTAACTAGAACTCCACCTTTTATCCTTCTTATTAACTGTGTACCATGATATCCATCATGTTATAGTTAAAGTTCTCTCAGCGGGAAATTTCAGGAATTAATTTTAAAATAAAATACTTTGCAACAGCAAAATAGAATTTACTTTCCTTAGGAAAAAATAATAATAATTGCAGCTAGAAGATAGCAATGCCATGTCTTCAAGGAAGACAAGCCAAAATTTAAAACATGACCTAATTTTAAACGTAGAAAATGGCTTGTTGCATTCATCCCACAGAGAATATCAGCTGAAGTCAATTTCACGAGACAGATAAGATGGCCTAACTAAACCTTTTTCACTCCTTTCCATACAATTCTAAGCCAACCCACATTATTAACCTTTCATTGATAAAGGAAACCGGTTTCAAGCTGATAACATCTTCTAATGATGGGTCTAAAAGCTTGAATTTAACACAAGTAAAGACATTTTATTGTATCCTGTAAAGCATCCAGTTAAGCTATAGCTGAGGAGCTATTAAAAAAATATTAATAAACACATCTTAAAACATTAAACACATCTTTTATCATTAAAAAATGATAAAACTAAAGATGTCATCAGAGACTATGCACATATATATACCAAAAAAAAAAAAAAATTAGAAAAAAAACAGGACATAGTATCTTCCATAAACGTGGAGTCATAGTATAGTTGGACAAGGGCGCCATATTTGTCAATTATGATTTCCCTTCATGCAGCCAGGTTGGATGTCACCACTCCACCTCATTTTCCATGTGCCTCAGCGTAGTTTCCAGCAAGATTGAGGTTAATTGACATATCATTAAGTGAATTGTTGATGTCAACTTATATTTATACTTTACTCATGAATTTTCTAGAAGAACAAGGCGTTGTCATGCTTTTAGCATTAACTGTATAAACAAGGAAGTCAAACATGATCTCTATGATAACCAGAGTTCTGTGATAATCCCAAGGGATCATAACATGAGGCGTCCAAGTGTACTTAATATTCAGTCTAAGAGCACTTTCCTTTCATTAAGTAGACCTACTTGGGTAACTAAGCAAAAACTTATTCTTTCCTACTTCAGGATCCAAGGCAGAGCTCAATATTCATAAAGCTGACACAACCTGGCTTAGTGACAAGCATTTACTTCTAGCTAAGTCTTTTGGGAATTAACTATATTAAAATAATTTTTTCAGACATCACTTATACCCTATTGATTTGTAATGAAATGTACATCTGTTTTCATAAACAGAACATGAACCATACCCCGTGCACCTTTCTTCAGGAATCTCCAATATCTCCTGTGTGTGGGTATTTCAGTGAGAGTTAAGTCTAATTGAATGATAATTTGCCATAGCATTACAAATTGTGGTTTAACTAGAATTACGTGGAACTTTATATAAAACCCAATCAGACAGTAAAACAGATTTTTAGCCTTAAACCAGAGGTCATCCTTCCACTGAATTTTAATGAGATGTTCTGAATCCCTCAGAGGATAGAAATGTCTTTAACCCTTGCATTGCAAACAGGGACATGCAAATAGTAGTGCTTCAAAATTCCCTAATAAAAAGATATCATGGTGATATCACGAATCAATGTGATCTGATGTTGAATATTTATCATAATGAACAAGAGAACACTAACTTTCCAATGACCTTTCATACAAAGAAAATAAGAGGAGCTTTCCATACTGTGTCACCAGGGCAGGAAAGCATGCAATGTAGATTAAGAAAAGCCCAAATCTGGGTGTCACTGCTGGGTTTTGGCAGGGAAGTAGTTTGAAGAAGACACAGCTGTGGCACTGAGCAGCAACCCTGGAGTTTAGGCTTAATTCTCAGGGCTTTATTTTTCCTGTAGAACTGAAGAATGGGTGAAATATACTGTGCATCTGAGTTAACAATTGTGGAATTCATCTGAGATGAAACTAAATCATCTGCATGTAAATTATGTTTACTTACAAGGATAATCTTATATGTGGATTTATGGTGAGTTCTGTAAGACTTTTGAGGTGAAAATTTCTGTGTGAGGACCAACTTACCCTGCAGGTCAGAGGAGATCTCCTGTGTTCCAGTTTGAGTCTGCTGCACTTGGTCTTGTGACGAGCACATCCAGAAGAGTGCCAGGATGCATGTCTGCCCACTCGCTTAATGTGTTTATATACATTGAGGAGATTCCCCCAAGCCTCCTCTTCTCCAGGTTGACAAGTCCCAGCCCTCTCAGCCTTTCCCCACATGGAAGATGTTTCAGTTTCTTTATCATCTCAGTGGTCCTTCGCTGGATGCTCTCCAGTATGTCCCAGTTTTTCTTGTACTGAGGACCCCAGAACTGGGCAGAGTTCTCCAGGTGAGGCCTCATCAGTGCTGAGTTCAGAGGAAAGATCACCTCCCTCCACCTGCTGGCAACAGCTCCAATCAGCACATGATGCCATCAGCCTCCTCTGCCACAAGGGCACATCTAAGGCTGTGTGGCATGAGTCATCGGGGGGGATTTTGATACTTGAGACAGTTGCTCTGGTTAGCATAAATAACCTCCTCAAATGTTAAAACTCATGGCAAAAATATCTAGTTTGAATCTTAGGCCTTCTGAAAATGGAGTATAGAGAGGCAAAGCAATGCCTAGAGGGACTATGAATAACAAGCATCTGTACCATGCCTGCTTTAAATTTATTCAAATCAGCTTTTAAGGTCCTGGGCTGGGTTATATTTGGTTTTGTCAGAATCATTAGTAGACAAATGCAGACCATTACAGGAAAAGAACTCTATTCTGTCTGTGTGCTCTGCATGTCAGAGCCGTGGAATGCTTTTCTCTTTTTTAGCCTGCAGACCTTTCTTGTGTTTGAGTAGATAAATGTAAATTGGAGATTGAGCAAATAGTGTTAGATATTTTAATGCAGGCAGATATGGTTGCTGCTGGATAAGAGCTTATGCTTCTATTATGTTCTAAATTTGAATAACTTGGTACAGCAAAATTCCTTTAGAGGTCTTAGCAAAAATAAAATCAGGAGAAAGCTTGAGCAGCTCCAAGCTTATGACCAACAATTTATTGTGAAACTCAGATTAAGCCCACAGAGTATTCCTTTTATTTTAAATTATTTTTTGAAACATGCAAATTTATTAAATTGCCCTTTTGGTGTCCTGAGTACTGGAAGAAAGACGCGCCCAAGTGGCAGTCCACACTCTGCAAAGATTTATGTACCTTCTGAACTTTAAGTGTATAAAAACACCCTCCTACATGCTTGAAGATAAACAAACAAATGATATATCAGGTAGCTGAGCTGGACCTGTGCAATGCATCTCATGTGCACACAGTGGTGCCAAACACACTGGGAAGCTCATATTGAGCTAATTTATCTGATTTCTTATCCCAGCTAAGCTCAGCTCTTCTTAGACTAGATTAGTTTTGCTGCTTATAGTCAGCTCAACTATGGTTGGCTCAGGCATCTTTTTGACAGACCAGTATATGGTATAGACATGGTATTTTAGCAGCTTTTGGAGGCATTTAATTGAAAATTCATCCTTAGATGAGGTTTGGATTAGGCAGGTGTTTTATGGACGCTCCTCTAAGGTGTCTGCAGTGGCAACACTGCTTCCCAGTGGTTATCAGTTGGCAATGGGATACTGCACAGAACAGTATTATTCTGACTCCCTGATCCCCAGGAGGTCCCTGATTCCTGACACTGGGATGCTCCTGCTCCATGTCTTCCCCAAGCCCTGCCCTTTGCTGGGGTGTTGGCATCAGTGCTGGCCATGGGGTCCAGCCCTGCCCTCCCAGTGGGAAGCCCCACTGTCCCCAGCTTCTGCTCCACAGGGATGTACATGGGCCATGGCAGTTTTAAAGACTGGGACTTTAAATTTCACTTTGTAAGTTTTGCAGAATTAGTAGGTTTAGCAAAAAACCCAGCCTTTGAAGTTTCAAGGTTTCAAAATGGTTCTCACAAGTAGATAAATATTGTCCATACATAACACTGCTTTTTGGCATATAAATTTAATGTCCCTTATGCATTTTTTCAGGGACTTTTAGCCCTCTGTATTTGTATTTGTTACTTAAGTAATCATTTTATCTGTGCTGCCTAGAGAAAATCTGAAATATAATAAATGATTGACAAAATGATTTCAAGATTATGTATATGTTCCCTTGAGAAAAAAAATATTACTTTTTTGAGCACAGAGTCAAAATATATATTGAAGATTCAAAGAAATGTTCTGGAAGAGTCCAAGAGCAGCAGAATAATTTATATAATGTAAGAAACTCTGGACAGGCCCTAAAAATAACAGAAAAAGAACTATAGATACCTTGCTCTTAATCACTGACTGCTCAAAACAAAATATCTAAAAATCACTCTACTGTTAACATCTGTATAAAGATATTTTAATGAGGTAAGGAAAATAGCTCAAGTTATGTTTCTTTGTTGATAAGAACAAAAGCCAGATTGCCATTGTACACAGGCTTTTTGGTTTTTTTTTGTTATCAATTCTGGCCTAAAACTTATTTTTTTTATTCAATAGCTGTATGACTTTAACTGTAGAAACACTGATTCTATATATGGAGATTTCTATTACTTTTGTTCTTTTGTAAATTACTTTTATTCTTCTACTTGCAAAAAATACATGTATATACTGAGAAAAGTATTCTTTTCACAGACAGGGGTTCAAAAGTATGTAAATCCCTCAACCTGCACTTACTTAAATAAACACTTGGTTTACTGTAGTGAAAATAAGAGGGGAATCAACTCCATTTATCCAATGAATTACAGTACTATAATAACATAATGCTACTTAGTGTATGTGCTGAAGAGTACCATTTATTTACAACCTGCAAGTAGAGTCTTTTTTTCTGTTTGTTTGTTTCCCTTTACTGTACATAGGAGAGACAGTCCATAGACTCTTCTTGTTTTGTATTTATTGTAATGCATATAAAACTTTGCTAAATTTTTATGAGTACACTTTACCAGTTTTTTTGTGGGTATTGTAATGAATACCAAACAAGTAGAAACAAGCCGGAATTACAGACTTTGTGGGAATTAAGACACTAAACCTACCTTTTACAAATATCCCGTGGGTAGAATTTCTAAAAGCAGTTCTTGGAATAAGGTACCCAGCTGCTATTGATTTTTCATTAGACATGTAATGGATGTAGTGCTATAGAATGTTGTTTCTGTCTTTTATTAAAAAATAAATCTGAGTACAGTACAATGCAGTGACTTTCCCAAGTTAGGTCCATGCAAAAGCATTGGTTGAAAAGAAATCACAGCAAATGTCTTCCAAAAAAACCCACAAAACAACAACAACAAAAAAGCATAGCATTTGCATCCTTACCTCTCACATAGTGTTTTTAGTTAAGGATTTAAATACACATTATATTGTTCAGTGGTCAAAAACTAAGAAATATTTAGGAACTATTGGCATAGTGACAAATATATTTAGGAACCATTGGCATGGTGACAAGTACATGAAGAATTTACAGCTTTCCAGGCTGAATTCTGATTTTCAAGAGAAAATACTGTCATAAAGTTAGGTTTTTTCTTAGTGTTACTTTTCAACTTCCACATTTCACAAGATTCTGTAATTTACACACACCACATATATGTGTGGTCAGAAAAACAAACAGACAAACAAACAAAAAACCCATAAACCCCAAAAAACACTCTCAAAAGAACACTCAAAGCAAAGAAAAATCCTCTAACAGTGCATCATGGACCTAATCTAAAATATAGCATCTTTCAAACTCTCCAGGACTGCAGCTAAGACAGGAAATCACTTGAGCAGATATATTAGAACCAGTTTGCTATTTTGAGTGTAACTTCTGTAACATGGACATTCAACTTGATGCAGAAAATCAGTACAAGTGCATTGGAAGATATCTGTGTACTCTCTGGTGACAGGTGTCCTGCCAGCACCTCTCGAGCAAGAGGACTTAAAACTAGCTCAGGTAGATTCTGCATCCAGGAGCAATGCCAGCCCCTCTAATATGCCTTCCCTGGATTTTCTTACCCACAGACACAGTGACCTATGAGCCCAAGATTTTATGTAGACCCAAATCATTAACTATCCTATTGTGTAGCTGTTTTGCACTACAGAAAGATCTAAAGGCTCAGACAAAGAAGAGGCATTTAATCCACATAATAACCTTTGTAATTCTCCCAGTGTGGTTTCTGCATGGCGTTATTAATTATTTCTGAGGACAGATTTGTCCTGAATGTTTATGTAAGGATAAACTTTATGTGTTTGTCATTTCCATGTATCCTAATTCCTAAAACAGTTTTTAACAGAGAAGAAGAAATTGCATATCATGACCAGGCTTACCTCTACCAGCCACTTGTGTCCAAATAAGTCAGAAGTTATCACAGCCAAAGGCATGGTAAGGGTTAGAATCAATAATCAACCAAATATGTGCTCCTGTGCTTAGCTAGAGCTCCTGTCTTGATCATGGCAACACAGGGAACATGGCAGAATTAATTACTGCACTTTAAATTTTCACTTTAGCATGCTGTGCACAAATAAACACATCAAGGTTCCTGTGGCTGTGCCATTCTTGCATTCTTGATGTCTTCTATGCAGAAATGTGAAGATGGAGAAGTCACAGTGCTCTGTGCTGCTTCTCCCAGGAAGAGGATGCCCTCCTCCAAGTGACTCAGTTCCTCAGATGCAACCTCAGCAGTGATTCCACATCACCCACTATGTCCTGGTTGTGTTAGAGTACTCTCTCACCGAGAGAAAAAAAAAAAGATATTTGAGTGATTTGCCCAATTTCTGAAGTTACATAAGCCATAAATTTCATATAAACCTAGGCACCTGGTGGCATGCATTTGGAGAAAGATTTCCACACTCAGGCCAAGGGTGAATCTCTGTTCTGCTTGTCTTTTCAGACTGGAAGCAAAGAACATTGCTGCCTTTCTGCAGATTTAAAGTCAATTTGTCAGTTCTCATTGCTGTTTTCCTGCTCCACATGAGGAATAGACACACTGAGAGAAATCAAGCCAGATTTATGACTAAAACTTACAGGTATCATTTAGGGGTGAAATTTTGAATAACATCTCTATGCTAGCAAAAAGCCTTCCCAAGAAAAAAACTGGATGAAAACCTTTTACTTCTCTCCTCCACAATAGAACTGCATCCATAATAGAGTGCTTGCCAGTATTAGCTGTACTGAGAGATATATCTATTCCAGTAAACCTTTTACTAGTGTAGGCTAGACATCAATTTCACTCTGCTGAAGCTCAGGAAATCAATGACCACCTGCAAAGACAGGCACTGGAAATAATCACTGAGAATTATGTTAAATCCTCCTGGAGTTATGAGATTATGGAAGAAGCTCAGTCTACATTAAAATATGCATATACTCCAGCTCTTGTGGTTGCAGAAAGATGGCAAAAAGTACATGGCTAGCAAAAGGAAAAGAGCAGACCTTAAAACGTTATGAAACAGCAAGATTGAAGGTTGGTTCTGTGTTCAACTCTTTCTGTTACCGTAGTGAGAGGCTGACATAATGTTTCAAACAAAAGGTTATGAGGCTGGGATATAACCACGACCCTGACTCTTAGTTCCTAGACCTCATCTGGCTTGCAGGTATCACTGAACTCAACCATTGCCTGCTCTTTCTTCTGCCTCTACAAAACTGACATTCTTGCAGGGAGAAAAAGTATCATTATATACAAATGATACATATATGTCTGCATAAGTCTGTCTGTCTGTCTGTCTGAGACACGTGAGTGTGCTGCTGCTCTATGTACCCAGATGCAACTGGCAGTGAGAATGAAGACCTATTCTCAACACATACATGCACACAAAGCAAGAACATACACTTTATACATGCGTGTACACAAATGCCTTCATGCACATATACATAAAGATAAATAGAGAGATAGACAGATAGATGTAATCATAAAACCATAGAATTGTTTAGATTGCAAAAACCTTTAAGATCGAGTCCAAATGTTAATCCACCGCTGTTAAGTCCACCACTAAATCATGTCCTGAAATATCTTTTAAATCCCTCCAGTGATGGAGACTTCTCCAATGCCCTGTGTACTCTCTTCCAATATTTGACAAACTTTTTGATGAAAAAAAATTCCCTATATCAAATATAACCCTCTCCTGGTGCAATTTGAGACTCTTTCCTATAGACACATATGGACATCCTATACACATATAAACACATGAACAAATGTGGCCAGGCACACAGATCAGACACACACCCCAGCACCCATGCAAACCAAAATGACACCAACAGCCTCATCCTGCTTCCTCCTCTGGCTGGGCAGAATGGAAGTCCCCTACTGAAAATGTTAACATACACATATGTACCATAGGTAAGCAGGATCCCTCAAGCAGCTGGACTCAGGCACTGTCCAGTCTCCACAGCTGCTGGCATAGAAGGCTGTACCCCCTCTCCAGTTGCTGACACAGACAAAACCACCCAGGATGACCTGTGTGCTGTCACCCCTGTTGATACACAGGCATCTCACATCCTGCACAGTCCTATACAGGCTCACTCAGGCCCCCAGGCTACTCAGGGGCTGGTCAACCTTCATCTTCACTAGATCTTACCATTTTCTGTCACCACAAACACACAGGATGTGCATCTTGTGGTCTGGCTCTAGTTGCTGCAGTGAGACCCTCCTGCACACAGGTGCACACAGAACCAGGAGTTGTCACTTGGGGAGGAGGCAGGAGGGAATGCAACAAGACTGCTCCCTTCCCTGACAGTGTACAGCCAGACAAGCACACTGACCAGGAAACTATTTACATGTGTCTGATCTTTTTCATCACCTTACTCTTCTTTTCCAACTTTCATTCCTCCCAAAATCACCTAAATCCCTTTCTTGTTCTGCCTTTGGTTCCCCCCCAAATCTTGAATAATAGGAATGACCCAGAACTGATTTTTTCTGCATCTTACAAAAAGTCCCACCCTTAGGCAGCAACCATCATAATCCAAAAGTGACCTGTGGTGATGGTTTTTGTGTTTTGGCACTGGGGTGGATAGCTCTGCTGGGACAACCCTGGGTAGAGTCCAGACAGGGTGGTTGTTCCTTGGGAGTCTCTAATTTGGGTTCCGAACTGCCATTGTGCCTTTTGTGCTCCTCTGGGCTTATGCAGAAGGGTATTTGAGGGGCTAATGGCCACTGTGATGGATCTGGAAGTAGCCTGGCAGAGCACTATGTTCCCCTCTTGCCATTAGCTCTCTGAAGTCATCTGTGGGTGTGTATGGGCTTTATCACATAACTTAGCAGGATGTATATAGCATGTAAGAATACACTGTATTTAGATTGGAAAGCAATGATCAAAACAGACTTTGACTGCAATTGTACTATCTCTTGTCACACATGGCCTCCCATGCTTTTACTCAAAACCCCATGATTTTAATTCACTGTGATACTTTTATACACTTGGATTTGGCATATTTTGAAAGAAAGATTATTTAGAGATAATTTTAAGTATCTAGAGAGTGCAAAAATAGCCAGCAATGACAGTAATGAGTATAACAGAAAGTAATGAGGAGTTCTGAGAGAACAGTGTAGGGCACAGGGCCTGATCTTTGCCCTTCTCATAAGTGTGAGGGAACGTTGGGGTACCTGAGCCTCAGAGAGAATTTCAACACTGTACCAGTTTGGAGGATTTTAGGATGAATTTCATTACAAACTTGCAATACTAATGAATCACCAAAATAGTAGCATCACCCTCTACCCAGTGAATATTTAAGAAATTTTCTGACAAATTACACATTCTAGTCATGTTATGAACAAACAAAATTGTGACATTTTTGAAGCTTCTTCCAGACTGTGCATACAGTCTGTTTACAGCATCGTATCTTTTTCTCATGAACTTGATACAATGGCAAAGATTGAGCTTAGTGACATGCTAAATTACACTTACTGGACAATAATTATACTACTGCAATTTTCTTTTAACTTTTTGTAGGTGACTGGTATTGGTAGAATGGAAAATTACCAGGCACAAAAGAGGGATTCTAAGGGTTTGGAGATGGGGAGGGTGTATAAACTAGGGAAACTTCACAAAGACATACAAGCGTTGTGTAGGAGTGAAAAATAATTATGAACAGACTTTAAAAGCAAGAAGACATCCATAGAAGTTTTGATTCCTGTCCAACAAGGTGGATGAAACTCTAGAAGGAAATTATATGTGGGGTTTATTATTATTTGTGTTTACATGCTTCTTGAAATAATGGTAGTGATTTCAAAATCTGGGGAGAATTGTTGGTAAAGAAAGAGTAATTTTTGTTATCACAAACTGAATATGATGATTTTTTTTTTCATAGTAAGATGAATAATCACCCCCTAAAGGAATCAACTGATCCCAGATTTTAGTGCGAATAAAACACGTGTGCTTTGGCAATAATAGGTAATTTAAAGCACACCAAATCTGACTGGTCAGGATGTAGGGCAAATATAACAAATAAATATGTGTATAAGAATCAGTGCAATAGTATCCTGCACTTTGTGGGTTTTATGCTTCTATTGCTTTCCTTTTCTGAGCAACAGGTAAAAGGTGTGAATTTCTTCAAGAATCCTTACCTTTCTGCTGGGGAAACTCAGAGGTGGCTGTGCCTGCAGATCTCCTATGTCCCCTGCTCTGGCATGGGCCCTGGCCATGTCACTGACACCAACCCAGCTCTGCTCAGGCACTGGTCAGTGATGATGCTTCTTCTGCTGTGGTGTTCCCAGCTCTGACTTTTTCCTGAGGCACACCTGCTTTTCTGCTTCCCAAGAACTAAACAGGACCAGGGCACAAAATGAAAACTGGCATTGAGCTGTCCAGAGTGTTCAATTCTTAGCCTGGTGTCCCACACAGTTTCATTGACTCAAGCTGCTGTGTGATTGCAGACACCATTTGGTTGTGTGCATGAACCATGGATTGTTTCCATCAGCCTGTTTGGAGAGGTTCATTTTGGAAAGTAAGAGGGTGCTGGTCATGCACATGTAATCCATGCAGCACCCATTGGCCTTAGGGACAGAGAGAGGTTCCTAGCTTGTTTTTTTTTTTCTTTTTTATTTTTTTTCCAAATATATTTACCTAGTTTCTATTGCCCACTGAGATATTAAGAAGAGATGGATTTTAGTGGCAACAATGAGATGCATAAAAGGAGACTTACATCTGACATTAAGAAAATTTGTTTTAGGGTTACACTTATTGGGTGACCTAAGAGGTTTGTGGAAGCTGTAGAAGTGGTGGATTTAGGAAGCATGTTTGTGAGAAGATGTCATGGTCTGACACTGGCTCAACACCAGGGTCCCACGAGAGTTGTTCGCTCACCCTCCCCTGCCACAGCTGGGTAGAGAGAAAAAAACACAAAACAATGAAAGCTTCATGAGTGAGATAAGGACCAGGAGAAAACACTTCAAGGGAAAAACAGGCTCAAGTTAAGATTGCAAAGTGAATTTATTACTAACAGAGTCGGAGGAGGATAATGAGAAAATGAGCCCTTAAAACACCTTTTTTCCCCCCGGCCCCTCTCTGCTTCCCACTGACAGCACAGGGAGAGAGGACATGGGATTTTTGAGTCAATTCATCAGCGAGATTTTCTTCTGCTTCTCTGGGAGAGGAGTCCTTCCCCTTGTGAGGCCGTGGGTCCCTCCTACGGGACACAGCTCTCCATGAATTTCTCCGGCATGGGTCCACTCTCATGAGCAGCAGGCCTGCAGCACCTGCTACAAATGTGAGTCCCTCCCATGGGCACACAGCCCTCCCAAAATTCCTGCGATGTGGATCTCTTCCCACAGGGTGCAGTGCTCCAGGGACAGGCTGCTCCAGCCTGGAAGCAGGGCCCCCTCTCTCCATTGGGTCTCCCACAGGATCACAGCCTCCTGCAGGTATCCACCCCCTCCAGCATGGGCACCTCCCACATGGGCTGTGGGTGGATCTCAGCACCCCGGTGGATCCCCATGGGCTGTGGCTGGATCCCTGCACCCCTCTGGATCCCCACAGGCTGTGGGTGGATCTCTGCATCTCCTGTGGATCCCCACGGGCTGCAGGGGCACAGCTGCTTCACCATGGTCTCACCATGGCCTGCAGAGGAATCTTGGCTGTGGCACCTGGAGCACCTACTGCCCCTCCTTCTGCACTGACCTTGGTGTCTCCATGTTGTTTCCCTCACATGTTCTCACCTACTCCTCTTCTCTGGCTAGAAGCAAAACTTGGGACTTTGTTTTGACTTTCTTCTTAAATATGTCATCATAGAGGCATTACAAAACTCTCTAATAGCCCAGGCTTGGCCAGCAGCAGGTCCATCCTCAGAACCATCAAGGACTGGCTCTGCTGGACATGGTGGAAGCTTCCAGCAGCTTCTCACAGAAACCACTCCTGTGGGCCCCCCATACCAAAATCCAGGCTGTGAAAAACCAATACAGAACTATCCTACCTCAACAAGAAACAGTACACTGGTACAGACTGTCCAGAGAACTTGTGGCTGCCTCATCCCTGGAGAGGCTCAAGGCCAGAACAGAAGATGCCCCTGCCCATGGCAGAGGGATTGTAATTATGTGATCTTTAAGGTCTCTTCCAAACTAAACCATTCTATGACTCTTTCATTATAAAACTGTTTAAAACTTATCTTTTTAAGGATTACAGTTTGTTTTTGATACTCCTATGAATAGGTAGATGACATAGGGTACAGAAAGAAAAATGAGGGAAGAAAGAGGAGGAAACATATCAAAACCAAAAAATATGCTAGTGAGTGAAAGCAAAAAGAAAGGTATCTTTGAGAAATAAGAAACAGGCACAGCTCAAGGAACAAATCACTATAGTCATATTAAGAGAGAGAAACCTAGAATATGGGAGGACACGAATATTCATGTGGAAAAAGATATGGATGGAAAACTGCTAACTTAAATGAATAAATTCATGCCAATAGCTGAGTATGGTCTGTTTATTAAGGGTTAATGAAGAGCATTTTGCAAGTAGCATTGCAGTAATTCTATTTAAAGCACTCACTTTTTCTTCTGTCTGTTCTCTCGCCTACTGAAAATTGCACAACTCTGTTCTCCAACACTATTATGAAAAAAGCAATCAACTCAATTGTCTGGGGTGTAATGATGCTGACTACCTCCTTCCAGCATTCACAGAGAGAGAGAGAATAAGATAAATAACCTGAGACAAAACCACAAATCATTAGAATTTTTAATAAGCCTTCACCAACAGAAGGCTGAATACTGTTAGTTACATCTGCCAGCTACTGCTCATGGTCCAGCGGACAGCACACTGAACAGAGATCTCAGAGATTTCTGCTCTTCTTCCAACTCTGTGGTCTTCCTTCATAACAACTTCAACAAGCCACGTGAGCTTCAGCTTCGAGTAGTACAATGGAGATCATTAAGTAATATATAAATAGTGCTAGAGGTACAGTATTCTAGGGAAGAAAAAAACCCCTCCAAAACTGAGAGCAAACTTTCTCTGTTCTTGTTCAGATAGGAACGGTGACCTTCCCAAATTAAGTCTTGTGACCTCATGTAAGACACAGGGTCATGACCCTGAGGGAAATTCAATTGCAGACATGGGGTTGTAAGTCTAGAAATAGAAGCAGACAAGTATTTCTGGCAAGAGGTTGCAGGAAACTGAAGTAGAAGTTATTACCATCACAACTGCAGCTAGAACTTTCAATGTACACAAAAGCCCTGATTTAATCTCCAGGAAACCATAGTTTAAAAGTCTTTTAATTCCTGTTTCTGGTCCATTCCTTCTTTCAGTTCTCTGATTGCTCCAATTAGATTTTTCCTAGGTGTTTTTTTTTTTTTTTGGTTTTTTTTTTTTTTTTTTTTTTTTTTTTTTTTTTTTTTTTTTTTTTTTTTTTTTTTTTTTTTTGTTTTTTTTTTTTTTTTTTTTTTTTTTTTTGTTTTTGTTTTTGTTTTTGTTTTGTTTTGTTTTGTTTTGTTTTATTTTGTTTTGGTTTTTTTCCCTCCTCTAGGCAAACCAGGGCCAGTACTCTTTATGCTGTGCTGGACATATAAAGAAACTTCAATCTGCCACAGACAAACTATGAAAGATTTCTTGGATCAAATGGCAAAAGGTAGAAAAATTACCACAATCTAAGTCAAAGACATTAGCAGACCTGGATGTCTAAAAATAAGCCTTGCACTACAGCAAAGAATTTAAACCCATGCCACTATGACATACTATGTTTAAAGGCATCCTTTTTATATTTGCCTGCATAATAAATACACTTCAACCCATCTCATCCTGCTCTCTACTTATGGACTTTACAGCATAAAGCACATGCTGAATTTATGATCAGTCTGTCTTGTAGGTGTAGACAAGAGAAGTCCAAATGGCCTTCCTCCTATTTTCTTATTACTCTTTTCACAGACTAATTCTCAGTAGCCAGTTTTTTGGTGTCATAGCTGGTTGTAGTTCTTTTGGGAAGAAAGAAATCGCAATAACTTGATGTGTCAAGAGAACATGGGAACAGAGGAGCCTGTATGGGTCGGGTCAGTGTTGTGCCTGTTTCCAGCAGTGGCAAGAGGAGGAAAAACACGTGAACCTGGATACTGTTTGCATCCATTCCCTTTGTACTCTCCCTCTTAACTCACATTAATTTGTTTTTCACTTGTCCCTGTTTGGGAGGTACACTGATACTGTCCACTACCACTATTTCCCTCTGGAAGTGTGTTCTAAAAGTTTGCAACCCTCCAGTGTGTAGGGTTTCACTTTTTGACCTTGAAAGCATTGAACTGCAGATTTCTGTATATGTGATTAAAGTCATGACCTGTTTTTATTACTAGCCAATGCCTCTGTGAACTCTTACCCATCGTCAGACTTAAAATCTTTCTGTACAGACATATTGTCTGTCTTTGTTTTTTCGATGAGGTTATGACATGCAGCTCCAACTCTTTGTGGGAGCATTAATTAAAAGGTAAAGGACAGTGTTAAAGAAAATTATAAGCTCCATCTCTCCCATAAGAAAACAGAGGAGAAACAGCACATCTACTTAACTGGGAGAATTTCACATGACTGATTCAGAGCAATTCATTTCAATTACTCTGATCATCAGATAAATAGCACATCTGGTAGTGTCTGCAAACTAATCATTAACAGGTGTGAATTGGTGTCTGCAAGCATATATTTCCTACTGTGCGGCCCTTTGTTCACTTTAGGACACTTCTTAATTAGAGACAAGCCTGAACCACAAGCCTTTAGATGTAGATCTGTTCTTTGAACACCCCCAAAATCAGCACTTTCTACATCAGGTTGTTATTTAGAGAAAAGATCTCTGGAAAAAAAAAATTCCGTTTCATGGTTCTGAGCAAGTATTCATTGTCCAGGTCTGGCCCATTGGCATTTTTCGTGGATTTTAGCTTCTGTTTACAGCAATAATGACACATATGATTTGCATGACGTTTACAGCCCATGGTACTTATGATCAAAATAACATCCATTTTTATTGTCAAGAGCATGTAAGTAAAAGTTTCCACTACAAATGTAGAAGTGTCTACTTTAATTGTTGCTGGATGATGGTTGTCATCATAGGTATTTAGAAAATGGCATCAATAGACTTTAGAGAAGTCTATCTTAAATGGGAGAAAAAAAAGCCAAAAAACAGAATTGGGATGTAATAGCATGTCACGTGGTAAAAGCAGCTACTGTGCCAGGAAATTTAAACGTAGAACAAAGAGGCATAGAATTATTTCAGTTGAAAAAGACCTTTACGATCATAAAGTCCAACCATTAAGCTAAAGATAGAGGATATTTTTGCCATTTGTGTCCCAAACCTTTTCTGACCTACAATGAAATTCCACATCTTGAATTTAGAGTTGTGTATCAAGAACATGTAGTCATACACCTGCATGTAGCCATATACCAAAGCTGTGTGGCTAACTCAGGTAACCTGCTTTGAACATGATTATATACATTCTTTTGAATTAGACTGTTTAAATAAATTTTAAAATAAATGTAAACCAGTAGAGTATGCAGGCTTCTGAGCTTCTCTTTATGAAGATTTGAGTTTTAATATGACCTGAAAATGTAGTTTGCATTAGAATTTGTGAGCTAAGAGGGTCAAGGGGCCAAAAATATTGATATAAAAATTTTACTTATATCCCTGCTTACAAGGCTCACATTGCAAAGTACCACCTCTTCCTGAAGTGCAAGATGATGGTACCACTCTTCCCTGTGAGTAATGATGGGTGTCCTTATGGCAAGAGACAGCTGGTTGAGGATCAATTTATGTTACAAATAATTTCAGCACAACCAGGTAGGATTTCACCTTGTTCTGTTATTTAACTCTTTTGTAATTCTTTCAGACAAGGGGAACCAGCCTCAGATTTAGAAATTTAGCAACCATAAATAGATTATTTCTATTTCTAGGATTTATTTTTTTTAATATTTTTTTTTTTTAATTAGGGAAATGTACATAGAAAACCTAAAATGGGCAAGAAAAAATCCTGGGTCAATATTTAGGGAGAGGATTAAATTGTACAAATAAATTCAATCATGGAAGCAGGTTAAGTAATGTACTTTTAAAGCCTGAGAAGAATTTCCTAAGATACCCACTAGCTAAACACATGGCATGGGTAACCCCCTGTAGGCTTTTTCTGATCAAATAAGCATATGTTAAGTCAGGAAAGTATAGGGTAAAAGACACAAACAGGAAATCAAGAGACCACAACAACTCTGAAGAATATCAAAGCAGTGAAATGAAATGTAAGAAACCAAAGACTGAAAAGCAACTGAAACTTAGTATAGGTCATTTTTGTCCAATGAAAACAATATTATCCTATTAACAAGGGTATCAGTGCCCCTTGTCAAACTACTTAAAAACTCAGTTTACTCATAAAAAATACCATAAGACATTCCAGAACTTAGGATCTGGCTCTCTCTTCTGTTAAGTTTTTACTATAATGTCTGGCCAGCTAGAATCTTCTCCAAAATTTTCAATCATGGTTCAGGAGTTATCATAGACAAAGGATATTTCTCAGTAAGTGGTTTGAATAGGTCAGCTTTGTTTTAGAAAGTTTGAATGCATACAGACCTGTCTGTTTGAACTCAGGGCCAGAAAATAAGTACTTGCATGTTTTGTTTATGACACAGATGTAGCCACAAGCTGCTTAAACTTCATGCTGATCGTAAGGTAGCAAGTGCTGCTGATGTGAGCAGGAATGCTGGCAGAGTTTTGGGCTATCAGACAATCATGATCATATTTGCTCAACCAGGCAAAATGAGTACAAAACTGCTATTTTTATTTGGGGCATTTTACACTCACTTTACACTGTTGTAAGTGTCTGTTCAATTTCCAGGAAAATTGGAATGGTGTCTTATGATCCAATCATGTGGAGCAAAGACAAACTGAGGACAGAAGAATGCTAGAGAAAAGATAGGCTTTTTTGGTTTTATTTTTTTTTTTTTCATTTATTATTATTATTTTTATTCTAATGTGTCATGGGTTTCAAGTCTTTCTCATTGGAACATTCTGGACGTAGACCCAAGTGCACTTGTACAATTAAAGAAGCTGAAAGCTATCGTGCTAAAACAGAAGACTACAGAAGCTTCATTACTGCACATATGTGAAGCTGCAGGAAGTCACTAACAGTACACAAAATTATAAATTTGTATGACATTCAGAGCAAGGAGGACCAAAACTTGGTTTTCAGTAAAGTTAAAAGACGTAAGAAGTTAATACTAGCAAATAAATCTGTATCAATTTAGTGAAAGAACACAGACACTAAGAAATCTAAAAAACAAAAACAACAAAAAAGAGATTTTTCCCTTCTGATTTTAAGCATACCCAGCATAATTGTTTTGCAGAGTTAACAGAGTAATGGATTCAGAGCACAGTGATAGATATTTCTTCTTCACAAGGAGAAAATGTACTTAGAAGAATACCAGAATAACACAGAAAACAGAGCTCCATGCAATAAATTGAAGAATCCTCTGGCATGCAAAGACTAAAGATGCAATTCATGTGCAGTGAAAAAGCCTTTTCCTGAGGTTCTAAATTCTGCCCTTGATTATCTGCAGAACGAAATAGAATGTGTGTATGAGGCAGAGCACATCATGCACTGGAAGGAGAAGAGTTAGTAATGGGTGGGAAACTACATGATCTAATCTGCAGACTGCACATTTTCAAATGCCACAGTCTCAATTATGTTGAATTCAAAGCAAAATTGAAACTGTCCCTGGTCTTGCAAATCCCATCCTATCAGCCTCTATCTGGATTTGCTTGAGGGACCTTCTAAATAAATAATAATAATAAATAAAAGAGTTGGGTTAAGTTATATATATGTTTTTAAAACAGCTATCGTTATTTTGAAGTGAAATGGGGGCTTATGGCACAGACACTCTTTTGTTAAAGTTAATGTACCTTGAAATCTTTCGACTCAGCACAGCAGACTGTCAAGGGTGCTTAAAAAAATAGTCCAATATTCTGCAAAGCTCTTTCTGCAAGAGGGGTCTTGTGTGAAATGATAACAGCCACAACCCCAATATTGTTTACAGAAATACAGCTTTTCACTGCAGAGGCATCACAATGAAACTTGAGAGGAAAAGGAATATAAAATGAGACAAAGACTTGCGTTCATGATTTTTGGAAGGTAATAAGCCTTCAAAATTTTTTCTGCATATTACATTTTTTCCTGAGTTCATTGGAATAGAGGTCATAGCATTATGAGTTCATTTTAAAGGCACCTCCATCCTATATAAAAAGAATGGAACATTCACTATATGGAGATAGATCCTGTCCCTGGGATTTTGTGCCCCCAGATGTAGAGCTGTCCACCTTCAAATCTCATGTCTTCTTTTGTTTCTTTGAACTGTCATCAGTAGGTCAGGAATGCAGTTCTGGAAAGTGGGGTATTCATATTTGGGCACCCTTATCTAGGTCCTGGATTGTTATGCACTGTTGTAGGTCTTACCCTGCAACAACTCCTTGGTCAATGTTGTAGTGTGGGAACAACAAATACAGTTGTGCTGTTTGTTTTTCAAGCATTAAAATGGAAGTATAGCAAACTGCTTGGGCAACCCCAGTGATGGAAGGAAACTTAGTGTACATGGGTTTCTCAAAATGTCTCTCAAGGAATTCCACACTGTGTTTGAGCTTAGTGCCTGGTTCTTTACTCCAGGGAGTGAGTGTGTGGGCATCTATAGATATTTTGGTCTAGAATAAAGATACTGACAGAACATTATGTACTGCAAATTTGGTTTATGAATTTGCTCTCCATAAACCTAACTGCTTACGTTCCGCCTACATGCTGTCCAAAGTTGGAAAACAGACGCTCTGAATGTTATCCTTCATCTCTTTATGCTTCAATTTGCTCTACAGTAGTTGTGATAAAAACAGTGTTGGGAAGAAAAACATATAACACATTCTAGTCACTCAACTGCTGTGAAAATGGAGCACACAGTACAGATCTGTGCATGTATTAAAACCCAAAATTATAAAAATATGAGGAACCTTAGATTTTTAATCTTACTGCAATTATGTGCATATTAAAGTATGATCCAGAAACCAAAAGACTGAATTCAATTTATGAAGTGGTCTGCAAATACCATTGAAAAATATGATACATAAAAACAATGTACTATTTGCAGGAGACAACAACACAAAAATAAACAAAAGCTCAGGAAGAAAAGAAAACAAAGCAATACCTATAGACAACAATCTTAGTATTATTTTCCGCTTCTTTACACCAAGAATTTTTATAAGCATAATGTCAAAAGACAGATTTGGAGATGGGACTTGAAGGAAAGCAATGATGTTACTTTGGAGTATTTCTTCCAAGCATGAACAACATGAAAGTGACTGCTTGAGAATGAATCAAGTGGGTGATGAAGGGTATTATCAGTAGCTGATTAGAAGTAGGAGACAATCTCTTGTTTCTGAAGGAGAGATAAAGTGGGATTAGGTTATGAACATAAAACAAATAACATAAATTTGATAGTGAAGAGAAGTCCCAAGCAAACTGTAAACAGAGCAGCACATGATCAAAGGATAGGGAAATGTACATACACAGCAGCATTTCATAGCAGAGCAGGGATTTTTCTGTGCAGATAGGCAGGTAAAGATTAATACTGCAGACAGAATGAATGGGAGAAAATTTGGGATATATTGGATTTAAGAAATCAAACAGGAAAAAACATAAGTTCAAGTATTGGAACAAACAATGGCAGTTCTGTCCAGAGATTGAATAAGGAATATTAGTGACACGTCTTCATCTAAAGAATCTGTAGGGGGCAATTTCCCCCTACAGAAGAATAGAACCCTGGAAAAATGCCTTAGTAAACCCCGTTCTTAGTGTCAAAAGCAAAAGGCTTATTGACATGCACTTTATGCAAATTGTTACTATAAAGTTCTCAGTTGTCTGTGTTATCATAGGTTGATTTTTGGTGCAAGAATTTTCTTAATTGTTGTCCCCAATTGGACCCTTCCCTCAGACCACACCTTAACTCCCCACCCACAGCAGTAAGTACCCTGTCTGACCCAAGACTCACCTTTGGCCTTGTGCCTTTTGCCCCTTGTTACTGCCTTGATCCAGTTTGCTCCAATACAGTGGACACTTTATTGTTTGTTATTTTTGTATTATTAAAATTACTTTTTGGACAACGCAGCAAAGCTGTCTCTCTCCATTAAGTCGCCATCAGGCTGGGTCCCAAGGAAACTCAAAGGAGTCTGACAATCTGGGCTCAGACTCCAGGAAGTTTTAGGAATTATTTTAATCACACTTAGCTTGAACTCAGTTCAGTGAGTGGTATTATGTGTTTGGCATCAAAAGGTACTAGATAGTAATAGTGAGATGGGTGTGCCATCCAGACAGAGCTGTTCCTTAGGAATATATTGCAGATGTTGAAGTTGGGAGGGTGAAGGGAGGGAGGCATAAACAGGAACAACACTTGAAGGTTGTGAAAGTTCGCAAAGCAAGTTAAGCTGAATATAGGGGATAAAGGAGCATGAGCAACAAGATTGAAATTAGGCAGCCACATATTTTTTCTCATGAGGCAGCACACTGATCTGAAGTCTCGGCTACAGGAGAAACTGATGACTGGTGTTAGTACATCTACCACCAATATTGATATTGTATCAACGTGCCTGCTCAGAATATACAAATGATATCCAGGATGAATATAATGTTCCTTTCTAACAGTTTCACAGAAATTCTGTCAGTAAGAATATACTATGATATACCAAATAGAATTGAAACTTTGCTTTATTTACTCTAATTATAAATACCACACTTGGTTCTGTGTTGACTCAAACATACATCATTTTAATATCCATTGGTTTAGCAAGTTACTGACCTGGATTTCTGCTCTATGTCCATGGAAAAAAATGGCTGATCAGAAGGTGACACAATATCTGAACAATGGCAGTTTATATGTTTACAGCCTGGCAAATTAATTAAATCAACAGTGATTTAATTTTACATTTTAGAGTGCAGAAGTTTTGCAATCAGTTTTGCTATAGCTGCTCTAGGGATGGCAACTTTTGGAAGGCTGGTTGGGTGGATAAAACAAACAAAACAAAACAGTTGGTAGGACTTCACTCAGGGCCTGAAGTGCAGCAGACCCAGGTCTGAATTTGAGGAAACATTTGTTGAATGTCCTGAAATTATAGATCCAGTTACAGTGAAGTGCTGAAAAGGGAATACAGTAAGCATGTAAGAACTGAGTTAATGCTTCACCAAGTATGTCTAACCCAGTCACTCGACTTCAGCAGTGCCTCTAATAGATGTCCAGGGAAACATTGGGTGTGTAATACTTGTGAACACTTACTCACTCTGACTGTTTTCTGCTCAGTGGATGACCTCAGCCCACTGGAGTTCATATATTCTGCAGCCACAGTAGATCTCTTTGTCTGGGTATTTATTGCTTCTGCCCTGGATTACCAATGAATTTTTTACATGCACATCATCCTGTGATGAGGAATTCCACAAGTATGTCATCTCCGTGAAGAACAAACTCCCCCTGCTTGCTGTAAAACTCTCTCACACTGGGCCCAAATAACTGCACCTCATTAGACAGTGGAAATCAACATTTTCGTTCACTGCAGCCCACTCATGATTTCATAGTCCACAATAATACTCCTTTCCATCCAACATAATGACATCAGCTAATATGGGACTCTGGCATTTCATAACCAGTTACTAACGTTAACATGGCATCTCTGAAATTGTAGACGTATCCTAATTAGAATGGGGGTTTCTTCTTTATTTTGTTTTCTGATGTTGATTTAAAATATCAAAAAGAGAGTTTCAAACACACCTGTATTTCTTCTAATATCTTGGAGTCTGTTTTTATTGTGCATGGAACAGAAACTGGAATTTTTTTTTCATTATGAGTCCCAGCCTCTGTTTTTGTCCATGGATTAGCTTCAGATAGCAGCCATCAGAGACTACACTAATGTTTCATTATAAGTAGAGTGAATTTTTAGTATTAAGGGGATATTTTTTCCCCTAACAGTTATGCTGAGGTTCACTGGAAAATCATGAGTTTAATAACACTAAATTTTAAACTTTTTTTTTTTTGCTCACAGGCTTTTCCATTCTACACCAGTAAAATTGTCTCAATTGTCTCTTTACTCAGCTATTGGTGTAACAAGTGGACTAGTTGGTGTGCCACTAAAAATTTCTACTGTAAGCTTCAAACCCTAAAAGCAGAGTATTCCAAACAAATACTAATTAGTTAAACATCCAAGTTTGTTCTTACCCAACTGTAGGATGTATTGTAACACACACAATGTATGTTTGAGCTGATGAACTCTTTCTCCCACCCAGGAACTGGTAATGATTTCACATTAGCAAGGCTAATTGACATCATGTTTACTTGCTGCAAACACTGACAAACACATTCAGATGAACAAACACATTCAATTCCTAAAAAAGCTTCCTGTGCTTAAAATAGTTTTAAGAGTTTAGAAGGAATTTTTTTTCCAGGTAGCAGAAATGTGACTTAATTTTACAGGCATTATCCACAGTTGCAACATAAGAAAATTTGAATCTGCAAGAAGTTTCAGACAGGGATTCTCATCCTTAGAGATTTTCTGAGACCTTGTTAGGTTCTCTGGTTCTTAGAGCTTTATCTCAAGCTTGAGCTTCTTATTTACTCGTACTCTTCCTCTGTATTTGAGGATTGTTTCATTTACATCCCTTTACCGGAAATGAACTGACTCCTTGCTTCTACATGTTGCATATCCAATATTTTGCACATGTGATTCACTGTGCAAAGAGTTTAGCATTGTTCAGAATCGTCAGCATTGCTGCCTGGGTTTTAGAACAGAAATTATTACAGACTTTTGAAAACTCTGAATCATGTCTTTCTCCTATCTGCTTACAGAGTTTATGTAGATACATTTTGGCATTTTACTTAAAGACAATAGCTTTTTCAGTCTAATGTCATCCTTTCAGATATTCTTCCTTGTTATTGTCCTCCTAATACTCTGTCCAGCTCCTACTAACAGTTCACTGTACTTTGTCCTTCTCATCTGATATTAGAATTTTAGATCTATGAGAACCATTCTAAACTTACAGATTTTCTGTGTTCCTTCCAAGAATATTGTTCAGCTTGTGGTGCATTCTTTCACCCTTTGTTACTTACACAATAGATGCTTTTTCTTGCCTCGTTTAAATGTCTCTTGGTTCTTTTTAAAGTGTGATGAATTTCTCCATATTTGTGTCGTTTCATACTCCTTTGTTCCGTCACATATTTCTTCTAGTGTTTTTGCTTAGCCTTTCTGCACTTTGTCTGTTATATTTATATTTATATCTGTAATATATTTAAACTACCACACCCTTTTATTGCAATGTAATATAATAACACGTAACACATTTCACTTGCTGCAAGGAAACTTGGCTACACAGGCTGAGCTTCATTCATCAGCCAGAGTTCCAGTAAAATGTCACTCCTCCTCTCCAGCACAATAGAGACTTTGAAATAGTAAATACTTTCCTCATGGTCTTTTCCTGGTCATTGCTGGCTGTTTTCAAGTTACATCTCATCCTCCACCCCTTATTGCCTTACATGGGCCTGTTTTCTCTCCCAGTATAAGCAAGACAAATTATTTGTATCATGGTGACATTCAGACTGGCACATGACATCAGCCTCTTCTTTTTCTAGATGTTGTTGCAGTGTCTAGCATAGGAAAATTTCTCTTCAGAAGCAGACTATGGTGAATATTAAGCGTATACATCCAACCTTAGCACTAGTTTCTCTTCTTTTCTGAAGCAAAACGAAATCGGTGATATCCCCTAAAAGTGAAGTACACCTTGATACTTCACTGAACTGGGACATGAATTATTTATTTAAAGTGAGATTTACTTATAGGTGGATATCTAAATCAGCGATAATTTTCTACATTTCTAATATGAGAAAAGGAGATACAGCCAATAGGATTGATGGAATACAGGGTGTAATTCATCTCAGCAGGTGTAAATAAATGTCTATTTCAGCATGAAATGAATTGTTCCCAAGGCTTTATTGACACTTTTGACTAAATCCCTATGGATCATAATGAAAGTTCAGTCAAATAGATCAGGTGTAATGACCTTTGTTTTGCAGGAATATCTGTGGAAGAGGTAGGAATTGAATGTCTATCATTAGAATTCAACCTATATCTCCTAAATAAATACATTATGGTTTCTTTTCTGCATACTAGCCTGATTCTTTGAAAACTGTATGTGAACTTTCAGGTAAATGCAATGGCAAAAAAATGGAGCAGAACCTCTTTACTTGTATCTGCTCAACGGGATAACAAGAAAATTCCCATTGCTGATTTTAAAGGATGCCATAGAACACTCCAGGCATCCACAGATCCAGTATAAGACAAAAGCTGTCAGACTTTTGCTTCCAGTTTTTAATTTTTACTTTTATTATTTCCAAGGCTGTCATATGCTCAAAAGTTACATTACAATCAGTTAATGATTTAATGGAAATAAGTAAGGCAATTCCCTTAGAGCTAGTAAAGCCCCAGGATTAGACAGATTTCTGTCAGGTTATAATAAACCTTCCTAACACCTACTGGGCCCAGTTTCACATCTCTTCAAAGAATCAGTTAAAATACCACCAATAAAAGGGAAAATTGAAAGAGCTTTTTAATCACTTTGTTTGTCCTTAAAATCATAAAAAATACTTTCACAATGACACCAGCTCAGGGAAAAACAACACAAAGGCAAATCTTTTTATCATCTTTATTTAAGGGTATTTTAAACAGTTCACAAAAAGACAGAATTACTGTACAGGTGTTTCTCATTTACTTCAAAGCAACAAATTTTGCTTATACATCCCAATTTACACCCATTAGGGTGTGAATAACCTGATGAAGGGCCACTGATGCAAGAGTTATTTTCCTTTTCTGAATTGCTTGCCACTTCAGCAGTGAAGAAGAGCTATAACTGCAGCAGGTGACACTTAGTAAAGGTTTTCAGACCTGATGATGCCCAGCCTTTTGTTCCTGGTGCCTTTTAAGGGGCTCAGGGTCTGTTAGGGCTCCACCTTCTCTTTCTGAAGAGCAAGATTGCAGCAGCACGCAATTAAATTTATGGAAGAATGATATGAGAGGTGCCTCACCCAACTGATTGCTCCTTCTTTTTTTCCATTGCTTTCCTCTCCTTCTACTCCATGATATTTATTTTAGCAAAATGCAGCAGATCAACTGCAGAAAACTGAGTGCTGAACTTCAACCCAATGCAGATCAGTGCAAAATATGACTCTGATTGGTAATTAGTCGTTAGATCTGAGTACTCCACTTGCATTTTTGTTGCAGCAGTAATAATAGATAGGAAAAAGCGAAGATTTTTCTTCATTTACATCTTCATTTTCTTCTTTACCTTCATTTACCATCTTGCAAAATGCAGCAGAATCCACTATATAGTTACTGCTTTCAGATGTGCTAACTATGAAATTAACATGTAATGTATTTCTTTGTAAAATTCCCTTAAGTACTGGGTTATTTCAGATGAAGTTTACCAAATCAGTCTCATGCTGTGACCTCTGAAACACTGAAGAGATGTCTTGTGTATCCTCTCCGCTTGAATTAAACACTGAACTTCTTTAAAACATGCATTTTAATTAGTTCTGGAGCTAAAAATGCCACCTGTGCTGAATGGTGATGCTGAAGGAGTTCCATTAGTATTCCAAATTTCTTTGAAAGCCATCTTCCCTGTGACAGATGGCAAAAGATGGTACATGAACCAAGTTAAATAAATAATGCAAAGAAGTGTGGATATGTGCCTTGTGGATGTCCCTTTTTTTCTGACCAGATTGTTATAAAAAAAGCTCTATATGTCAATAGCATTAAAAAAAAAATCCCCATTTAACTATTTTTAAACGTTTCTACTTATTCTGAAATAATGGACTTCAGGTACCCACTACAAATGAGGTTGATTTTTACTTGCAAGAACAAGCATGAACTTTATGTCACAGTTTAGCAGTCATTAAATATTGCCCAGAGACCACCATGCACACGACAGCATTATTCTGCCAAGAAAGAAAAAGAGAAAGCATGTTAATCTTGCAAAGCCTAGATTTAGTATGTCTCAATTCAGGAAGGAAGAAAATAAGAAATCAGGCAGGGAAAGAATCATATGGTGTAGTGTTTGTTTCATGGCTCTAATGCTACATTGATCTTCTTCATATTGTCTATTATTCAGAAATAAAAATTGGTACTGCAGTTATTGTAACAGTATGTTTCCAGTCATGCAGCACTATCCAGGTATTAGCAATTTATTGGGAAGGCAGTATCATTTACGCATCCGCTGTTCCATTTCTAATTGCCTGACACTTATTTAGTATTGAATGGAAGGACATAGCAGAGATCATTGGAGCAAAACTCCTTTTCTACTCTGCCCCATAAGCTTGCCTGGCTAAGATATCTGCGAGACAGTCACTCACTCTACCTCTGCTACTGTGAGAATTGAGAAACTCAGGACCCGGAAAGGCACCAATTACTGTATTTTATGGGAATATATGTTGTTCATTTTTAAGGTGGTAGAGGGCAAAGAAAGTCTTTTCCTTTTCGTATACTTCGCTGCCTTTCTCTTATTAATCAGAAAACTTTTTGGCTCAAGCACAGCTTTGAATGTATATTTTTAAGGTGCCTTATCCTTATTGATTCTTTTGTGACTAGGAGCCTTTGAGTCCATTAACATAAGAGCCAGCACTGCACTCTCATGTACCTAACCCTGTGCTTCATCATGTCTCTCGAATCTCATTCAAAATATGGGACTGACATGGACTAAGATCCATGTGGGTAGTATTGTATAGACCTTCCATTAAAAACTGGATTTCATGGCTAATGTCTGCCTTGAACATACCAGATCAATTTTAATATCGTTATTTCTAGCATCTGCCAGGGAAAAGAAGGCCGAGCAGGGAAATCAATAAACCCTAAAAAAGAAGAAAAATAAAATATACAATTAATATATTCAAAAGCTTCGGGTATCTGGCAAATGCTTATTAAGCCCTTTGAGTTCAGAACTGCTCGTATGAACCTTTTTTGGTGAAAATAATCGACAATTCTGACCAACTAATAGGGAATTGTTCCTTGTATATGATTGGCCCTGCCACTTGCTGCTTGGTGTGTCATGAGAACTCCAACTTAATCTGAGCTTTTTCTCCAGCTCTGCCATGAAAGTTTCCCCTAATTAACTGGAACAGTGCCTAACGGTGAGGGCTGAAAGAATGAGTGGTGCTTGCAACAATGTCATCAGAACATCTTTTGTATTGAGAGCTAAGATAGAATGAAAGGTAAAGCAATATTTAAACTTGAAATATGCTTTTTACTACTGGAATTTTCATTCTTATTTAGTCTTTTAGTCTATTTTGCATAATCTGAACTCAGTAATGTCTTTATAAATTGTGTATTTTAGAATTTCAAACTACTTTTTTCTTGGCCCAAGCTCAAGCCTTGAAAACCTATCAACCAGATATCTTGGATTTAGTTGTGGAAGAACATAGGCATGAGGAACTTCAGCTGACAAAGACATAGGCTGCATCTCATTCACTAAAAATAGGTATACAAAGATACTGTATTCTGCTATATCAAAATTCAAATTCCTTTCCCACTTAAAATATTGTGTATTAAATGACACTCAGTGGCAAATTATCAGAAAGTTCAAGCAGTAGAAATGTATGCACTTGGTCTCCTAGTATCCCAGAACATTACATGCCATTTGTTTAGATTGCAGAATAAACTATATCTTTTTTTTTTTTTTTGTGATAAGTGAAAGAATTCGGGCTTTTTAGGGCAGACTTTTAGACTCCAGACCACTGCCTAAAAATGCAAACTCAAGGCTGTGCACTGTCTTTCCTTCAATGGACAGGAGGGACAGTGTCTGGGAATGTGCTCTTGGTTCCACCCAAATGGTGACCTTGTATTTGCAACAGCATCAGTCCTGCTTTGTCCTCTGTTAATGAGCTGTCTTGCAGTGTGACTAAACACTTGTGTGATTTTCTGCTGACCAGTCATTTCCCGTGATTGCTGCCACATCCACTGTTCTGCTTCTACACGTCTGGGGGTGGGAGAAGACATAAGGTGCCCTTTTAGCTCTGAATTATTTGTCCATATGAAGCCAATATAACAGAGAAGTTACTGAGAGACCAAGACAAAGAATTGTTTCATTTGATAGATTTTTAATTTACTAAAGATCTTTCTTCAGAATAGATTTCTGCTTTGTTACTTTCAGTCTGTTTGGCCTTCAGAAAAAAGAAAACAAACAAACAAACCAACCAGCCAACCAAACAAAAAAACAAACAAAAAACCCACAAAACCCCCTAAACCCCCTCCAGAATATGATAATCCCTCCTTCTGGCTCCTCCTTTACTATCTCTGCAAAATGTACTTTCACCTTGAAGTGAACCTTTGATCCTCCTCAGCATGGCTCTCTTTTTTAAAGGGATAGGGGGTGTGAGTGAGACATGACAAATCACAATGACAGTAGCATTTTATAAATTGGTGACTATGTAAATGTCAATCTGTAAATGTTTGTTTTTATCTCTGAAATAGTCTCACTTCATTTTGCTTCATCAAATGCAAGTACTTGAAAATTCCACAGGGAGAGCAAAGACATTGCTTATAGCTCATTTCTTCCTTTAAATGTGCTCTAGATATTCAAGCTTTAAAAGTGTCTTTGTTCTTGCATTTTTGTAAAGATGGTTTTCCTTAGGGATATGCCAATAATAATCACTGGTGCATCCACACCATAAATTGGAAATGCACATTATTGATTCTGTCAGAATTGTTGATGATAATGCAAAATATTTAGCAAGAAAAATAAATTGTTTCAGTCCTTTTCTAGAAGTAGTTAATCTCCAATTGCATCAGGAGATGGATTAGGATCTGAATCTAACAATCAGAAGAGGCTGTATCAAACAGCATATAAGAATGGAGCTCTGGTCCTGTGATTGTAGCCTGGGAATGACAGGGAATGGATCTGGTTTGTGTCTCTATCACGTCACCTGTATGATCCTAGTCAGGTGTGTCTCTGCTTCATTCCCCCATCCCTCTCTATGTAAATACAACAACAGAAAGATACACAGTTTAACTACATCCTAACTCAAAAATAAAAAGACATCCTGATTAATAAAACTATCAGCTTCCAAATTTAAGATGAAAAGAAACATAATTTTTGGCTTCTGCTAATACCTAAAAATGTCAAAGAATACAACTTGGAGAGAATGACTAAATGTTTGAGCTCTCTAAGGCATGTTTGACATGAAAAATGAGACAGACATGAAAAATATGGTTCTTGTTATGCAGTAGTATGCTTGTTCTCTCTGTGTGCATGTGTTTTGACTGTTTTTTTCTGAGATTGTATTTAATTCTATTTTATTTGAAGATTTATCTTTATCTATATAGTTTTTAAACTAACTTTTTTTTTTATTTATTAAATGTTTTCCTCTGACAAGCAAAATGGTTCCAGGTTTATTTTTAGTTAAATTTGTGTAGGGGACCTGAAAGGTATGTTTTATGAAAGAGAGCTGGTACACAGTAGAAGAGAGTTTAGATTTCCTGAAAGCTATGCTTAGTTAGAATTGACATTTTAAGAAAAGGTATTGAAATACACTGATAAACAACAATGCTCTAAATTTGTTGGCCCAAGAGACATTTTGCTGTTGACAACACGAATTGCAGCAATGACATTTGCCTTAGGTTAAATAAAAGCTTAATACTTTCAACCCGGATTTAGAAGTTTGTTGTCTTTCTGTGGCATTTCTGGTGTGTGCTAGAGAAGAATGATATGGGTATGTTCTTAATGGGAACTATTCCACTATGGGTATGTTCTTAATTGCAAGTGTTTGATGCATCCAAACACAGCAAGGTATGAATAAGAGATAAGTTGCTTACCCTGGAATCATTCAAAATATATATTCAGTTTATCATATATCATGTTACAAAGCTAACATGCCTACAAATATCATAGTAGAATGATACATTCAACAACTTCAGATCATCTGGAATAAATACATAACTGAAGATACACTTCACACTGCTCTGCCACAGATATCTCTCTAGCATCTCTTGGATACACTTATCTGTTCCAATCCAGGAAAAAGAGTGATTTCTTTGGCCATCTACTTTTTTTTTCCTATTGCTATTACTTGCAATCTTTCATTTCTTGTGGGGATAACTTCCCTACCTACTAGAGTAGAAAGAAGGAAATATATTATCAGGGAATAAGGGAATATCCAACAGAAGAAAAAAAAAAAACCAAAACAAAAAAACCCCCAAAACTAAATCCATTTGAACTTAAAATCAAGAAATCTGTTAAACAGGATTGGATTTAATGGAGGCAGAGTCAATGAAGTCTTTTTCAGGATTTTCACAGGACATCTGTTATAAGTAGCAAGGAGAATTTAGGATTTTGGTAGTAGACACTCTCAAGGATGACCAAATCAGAAGTGGATGAGTTTAGTTAATTCATTCAGAGTCTGACTGTCTCCTTTGTGATCCTTTAATCAGTTGAGAAGTATACATTAAGTTCTGACCAATACATCTTAGTTACCTACTGCATCTGAAAAAGTTTGTAAAAAAGTGATTATGTAAAAAAAAGTATAACCAAGACCCTATATGGGTCATTTGCCTTGGAAAAAACATCACTTACCCTTATTTTAAACATGCAGCTCAGATTATGATACTTTACAATTTACAAAGAAAGGAACTTGACCAACAGTTGCCTTGTCAGTGCTTGAGCTTTAACTGTAGTGGATTTTTAGAGGATTACTTTTAGAGGATATTTTTTTGCTATTTCCACAATGGAAAATCAGGCAAAGTGGGATTAGGGGCTTCTGTTCAAGATCAACCACATAGCAAGATAAAGATGACAAATGTTAGAGGTCCTTTACGCATTTGATATTAAGAAACTCCAACTACACTGGATCAGTCCATGTATATACCCAGGCCTGTATCTGACCTCTAACAGCTCCAAGCAATAGATGCCTGTGGCAGCAATTTCAAGATTCGAGGGTGTGCTCACTAGCAACGTTGTTTGCTCATCGACAGAGAAAATCACCCACCCCAAGATATAAACCTGCCCCATGAACTAGCTTCACTTCATCAGCTATAAACCACTGCTGAATCCCTTATTTGCAAAACGTTGGTAATATTAATTTAACTGCAAAAATGTTGATGGAAAATGTATTCTTTATGACATCTTCTTATTGGAGAATAAATGCCTCATTAATCTTAGACATTTCATGCTAAGAATATTATTGAAGTTGGACAGAATGATGAGTAACATTGTAGGGAGCACAGATTGCTACATGCAGGAATGCTCTCACCCATTAGACTCCCTCCATACTGTACAAGTCACTTCTTTTGTTCCTTGGGCTGCAGGCTGCAGCATGCTGCTTTTCCTCTGCTCCAGAGCTCTTGATTTAATTAAAAGGAGACAGAGGGAATGGAGTGCACTAATATACCTTTACTTGAGTTCCTTTGGTCATCTCAGGAAAAAAAATGTGGAGGAAGAAGGGAAGAGTCTTGAAACAAACTTCAAAATACTATGGACAAGAGTAAGTCTAACCACAATACCTGTGGGTATTCCACAGCACACTCTGTTAGCTGTGTTTTCACCTTCTAATTCAATGCTAGCATGACAAAGCTGAGCAGGTATAAGATGGATTTTGAAAGTTTACACAGTTTTGCTGTAAAGATAATTTAATCTATAATGGAAGAAAATATCAGAATACCCTATTGTGCCAAGATGATTAAAGCTGTATGAATGATATAAGTGTAACTGATATTTTTGCCATTAAGAATGAGAAAGAGGAAAACTTGGCTGCAAGTTCTCCATGGGTGAGCTAAGGAAGGCTGCTGTGACAGTCCATTCTTCTATTGTCCATTGAATGTTTTCTAAATTTTTGAAGATTTGTCTAAAACAAGCCTTTATGTATTTGATCAGTGGTTTTGCTGTGAGCAAAGAGTATCAGAGACTTTCACAGTGAGGTTTATACTCTCACTGTTTCAATAATGTGTGCCTGGTAGTGTGACTATGAATGGCAGATCCTTGTCTAGCTCAGAAAAACAAAGGGTGTTTCTTTAAGCTTCATTCTCAAAGAGTGATTTTAATCATATAGTTATAAGACTCAGGGAATAATCTTTGAATCAGGTTCAGAATGTAACTGCTCAAAAATCTTCCTACTGCACTTTGGAAGTTCACTAAATTTCTTAGCCTGCCAGATGAACAGACATAAACATGAACTGAAACTGCTGAAACATTTGAAGGAAGAAGGAAATTGGGGGTTCAAGAGCAAATTTACAAGGGCCATCTGTCACACTGGAGCCTGTCACCTTTTGACATTCCAGGACCTTGGATCCACCCTATCCAATGGGCATTGAGACTTTGCCTGGACTTTAGATGAACTTTAGATGATCTTTTCAGTCACAAATTCAGAAGCTGGAGTGTTTGGAATGTATAACTCTTGTTTAGCAAAGTGCTTTCAACATTTGAAAGGAAGGACTATTTAGAGGTACAAACTGTTTTTTGGTACAATATTGTTTATTTCAGAATAGGCAAGTTTTAAAGTGTACATCTCTATAAATCTGCACAAGGAAAATGAGATCATCTTGATGAAAGATACATTTTTTGTTTTTTTTCAGTATCTACTTCACTATGAAACAGATCTGTTCTTCATGAATATTGAAACAATATGTTTGCAAAGTAATTACAGTTTGAAAAGTATTTTTTCTCAGCTACATGCATCTAAGTCTGTCCAGTTAAAACTTCTTCCTGTAAACAGTGCAAATTTATATCTTTTCACTTAATTAGGAAGTTTGTCCTGAGATTTATACAGAGCTGCTAAATGGGAAGTAGAATATCAAAAAACCAAACAAATAATGGAGTGAATCTAGAAATGGTACATTTGAGATTTGTAGTGTGAGAATAATTAGCTCAGAGTCCCCAGCATCTCGATATCAGTCTTTCACAGTGTCTTCCATCTGCTACTTTAAACTATCAGACTAAATTCTTTTCTCACTGTGCAGTGCAATGAAATCATATTCTTGTTTCAATTCATTTTTATCACGGCCCCAAATTAATTCCTGGATTGGTAAAAAACCCCAGACTTTTATCAGTAAACACTCTCAGTTCGCATAGGGTTTTACTGTTGACTAAGGGTTTATTTGTAACTGCAAACAGCTGTATAGAGATACATGGAATAGAGGTGCTGAACCAGCAATCTCTAACATCAAAAAGTAAATAAAACACACACTATAAAAAAAAGAAGGGATAAAACCAAAGAGATACACTCATCATTCCTATTACTCATAAACTCTTTTGAGGTTATACTATTTATCACAACTCTTTATTTTCAAGTGTTATTTTATAGACTTGACCAACAGAGTTCTGGTTTTGATGGGAAGGCCTTTGAGCACAAAAGCAACAGAAATAGGTTATAAAACCATATGATCTCTCATGCTGCAACATTTCTGGTTCTCTTGAAAGAAATTTTGGTTTCCTAAATTTGCACCCCATAGACACATCCATTAAGATCAGGCAGTTTACTTAAGATACTTTCCAATGGGCATGTTTAAAGTTTTGTAAACATGAGCAAATGTAAATTAATCTACATAACCTGGTGTAGTTTCTATCAATCTGTTTCTAAAATTCAAGACTATCCTGAAAAATAGTGCTCCAAAAAGAAAAATACTGTGCTTTAAGCTTGAATATGGATTATGCTTCATGAGAAAACGTACAGTTTTAAAATATTTATTTGCAGAGGCTATTATTTCAGGGTAGGCTCATTTGTAGAGAAATAGTCTCTTTGTCTCTTTTAGTTGGTGTTATAAAATGTTTTTACTCAACATGTCTGCTCTGTGACTTGTGATATATACATTAAGTGCTAAAGCTATAACTCATGGAGCACTTTATCTTTCCCTGCCCTGCTGCTGGCACCATTTTCTTAAGTGTTTCACATACTGACCAAAGTTAATCATGTTCATTGTCAAATTGTTGAGAACCTTGTGATGGTTTCTTTTGCTCTTCCTATATAAATTATGAGACTTTAATGATGAGATATGGAAACCATATGACTACAAATCAAGAAACTAATAAAAAAGAATATGCCTTATTAGGTGAATAGTAAAAAAAAAAAATCCTGCAATTCACAGCTAGACTAATCTTTTATCCGTGGTAAAAAAATGAAGGGATCCAAATGAGACAAAATTAAGAAAAAAGAATAAGTTTAATTCTTGTTTTCAGCAGTACGATTACTCTCTTTAATTGCCTATCTTCAGTGATTTACACGAACTCTAGGAATCTTCAGGGAGATAAACAATAGCTATTTGTGAAACAACTAAGTCAATCTAAGAAGAAGAGAGTAAATAGAAACATTCAATGGGTATTTTTCCCAAAATGTGTACGAAGCAAACACTGATCACCTTCTTCAAATCAACAAAAAGCAAATCCATAAATTCACTGGTGTGTTTAATCAAAGTTTTGTAGTGAAATCTATCTATCAGAGTATGTATCTCTCATCTTAATCTTTTAATTTTCACTTTCTCATCATACTCTTTCAGAACAAAAGTTCCCAATGGATAGATGCTTCCTGGTGTCTTTAGCTACCACTGCTTGAGGTTCAATGCAGAACTTTGTCAGTCCCAGATGGTGGGAAATATCATAACCACTTGCTATTTTACCAGAAGCTAATGTTTCAGACCTATTAGTATGTGATATATCTAAAAAGTATTGTCAATGGGATATGAAGATTCCTTGCTAGACACTTGTGACACTTTCATAAAGCGTGTTTGCTGATCTTTCTTTGGCAGGTGCATCCTCCCATGTTTCCCCAATATGTTCCATTGTTTACAGTCTTGCAACCAGCTCCTGGTGATAACAGATATTTTCTGCTGTTGTGGCTTCATGAGAGGAGTTACTAATTCTCTCACTAGTTCATTTTCAGGCAAAAGTATAACTTGTGATCATGCCCTTTTCTATGTAACCATTTTTGAATCAAATTTAGTTCCATTTTTATTGGCTTTTCATGAACTTTGAAAGTACTGAATGTAATTTGTCCCATATCCCAAGTCATTTCATCATTCTTTGACAGCCAGTTTAATTAATCCACAAGCATTTGGGTCTTGCACTGTAATGTGTGTCAACTTTGGGTTAGGTTTTGGGTTGGGATATTCATCAAACTTATTGTAATACAGTCATTTCAGCCCCTTCATTTCAGATAATACATAATTTAATGGATTGCAAGGCCAGAAAGAACCACTGTTATCACCTCATGTAACCTCTCACACAAATCAGGACAATGAATGTCATCCAGACTTTTACCCACCTATCCATTTATTTTAAGTGTACCTCAGTATGAGTGCTCTGAAATAAATGGATCACATTTTTTCTCCTATCACCTCTATGTTTTAAGGATAATACTCTGATAGATTTTAATTTTTTGTGCCCTCTTCAGGAGTGTTTTTCTCTTTTTATCAAACCCAGTTGTGCTCCCATTTTAAGCAATGGCTATGAATCAGAAATACATGGTTAAAAACAGTCAATCTGAAAACATTACTCAGTCATATTTCTGAACAATGTAGCTTTTTATATTTCATTTTAATAGCTGTGTTTATTTTCTTACACAAGCTCTGAAAAGCAAGTATTCTTTACAGCTTGTGTTGTTTCAGTTGAGCTCACACTGAAATCTGTAGATGTGAATAAGTTTAAGGGCAGAAATTTTTTCTAGTAATGGATTCATTTGGCAATGAAGGTGTTAAAGCTAAAAGGTTTTTAAAATATGTGTACTCTGACAGGAGTGGGGAACATGCTGAATCACTTGCAATGATGAATATTTAAAAATAGGGCACAGATGTCTAATTTAAATACAGAAATTTTCTTGGCAACTTAGTGGTTGTTACTACATTTTTTTAACATGTATTTTATTCACACATTCAAATTTACTTGCTCTGATTTGCTTTGTCAACTGCAGGAGGCTGACTGATAATCCACACTTTGAAAGCTGCCAATGCCTCTCAAACAAATGTGAAACTTAAGTTTGCAGTGGGGACTTCAAAATTGTTCAAAACTTTTAGTTGCTTTGTCATTAAGTTTGGTGTGTGAAAGTGCTTTTCTGATGGATGAGAAAGAAGAGTTAGAGGGTGAAATCCTGGCGCCTTTGATATTATGACAGACCTCCCATTGACTGTAATGGGGCCAGAAGTTCACCTGCTGTTATCTGCTTAGCTATCTGTCTGTACATTTTTAATGTACTCAGGGAAGTGGAATCTGAACACTGGTTTAAAGCTGGGATATGGAAATACCTCTTCTTCCTAAGTGATTTCATTGATTCTGCAGTCTGTAAGATGTGAGGAACTGCTAATCCTGTTCAAAGCAGCTTTAAATAATGCGATATGAAGACCAATTTAGTATTCAAGTAACCTGTTTGTAGTGTGCTTACTTTTTCTTTACAGCTTGATTTTAAATGGTTTATATCCTTTAAGAAATAAGGCAAAATTATTTTTTCAAAGGAATTAATTCTTGACAAATCAAATGTTTTCTTGTACAAGGTTTTCATTCTAGCTAACATTTTTCATGAAAAAAAAGATGAAAATTATCTTCAGCTGTGTTTGGTTAATTTTGTTGAGCTTTTTTTTGCAGAATATTTTTAACAAAACAGCTTATACCTTATCTGCTTAAACAAGAACTGAGAATCAGCTTTTAGATCAGTTCTCTCAAAACCTCATATTACTGTAGCGATTTCAAACTTCTCAGCAAATAAAAAAGCCAACAAAACAAAACATAAACACAAACAGTAAATAAAACAAGTCTGGAGCTTTTTACCTAGCACTACAATTTGGTATACTTATTATCTAGTCATTCATATGCATTTAAAAAACAAAACAGTGAGACTGTTCTTTTTATGAGATACTATAATCAAAATGACAAAATTTATTTTAAAGAGTCTATCAATTCTTTTTTTCATCATCATCCAAATATTAAATACAGCATTTAGTGGGTTCATTAAGGTAATGCTTGTGAAGCCTCTTTCTATTCCTGATGTACGCAACTATTGTTATATTAATTTCTTTAGCAGATTAAACTAAATTGTATTTAGCTCATCCACACAATGTAGGAATCATAATAGGAAATTCTGTGCTATGGATCATACAACAAGCAAGAACAGATGGCTATCACATTTGGGTTTAGAACCAAAATCTATGAATCTTCATTTATTCAGCGCCTTCTGACTAATGGAAAAGCATAGTTTTGTTTTCTCTAAAATATGCACATGTCCTTCCATTGAACATCACTGGCAGATGTAAAAGTATTAATAAAATAGTTTTGTGAATGCCTCAGAGAATTGCTTGAGGGGAAGAAACCAATGAAATTGCAGTGGAAGGTGTTTGAAACAACATCAAGTATGTTCCTGACACATCAGCAGTGGCAGACACAGTTAAATGTATGGGTGTTCTAAGCCTCCTTCATGGAGGTTAATTTAAAGGTGGACTTTAATGGCTTTTAGTTTTTTGTTAGATAGTATAGGTCATAAGCAAAGACATTTTCTTTTTTGTTGTCTATATTTTACCATCTTCTAAATCTTTAATGTGTTCTCAAAAATATGATGGGCTCTTTGTGCACATCAGGTGCTTGGCTGAGCACCTGATGCACACAAAGACATTTTGGCCTTCCTCTGACGCTTTCTTTCTGTTATATTCACAACTTTCCTTCTAGCTTTTTGGAAGTTGGATTACTAGAGAAGCTTCTTTGGGTGTTTCCAGCTCTGGTGATTATTATTTTCCTATTTTCAGTCCTGAATCAACTGCATTATCTTAATGCACATGCCATGAAGGCTACAAAGATGGGTCTTTATTTATTTAACTGATAATTCCTGTAAAATGACTCCCCTGGATGCCTATCAAGTGATAGTCATTAATATGAGTAATGCATGTAGAACATATAATGTGCACTCAAAGCTATACGCTATTTAATTAAATATCAGCATATAAAACCGACAGTGAACTATTAATTTTTTTGCCATTATGAGCTGCACAGTTGATATTGCAAACAAAATGCTAAAACACATCTTCCAACAGGGAAACGAGGAACATTACTTCTGTTTATGAACTTTGTCTACTTAATTTGTGCACAGAATTACTTTAAAAAAAAAAGAAATTGCAAAAATTAATAAACTAGGAATGATTTCTATTGAAAAGTATATAACCATAGACATCTGGTAACATATTGTGTAATATTTAATATCTGATAGCTAATAAGATGCAGAGAGTGAAAGAGAGAAAAATGATATCCATTCAGTTTTAATGGTAATAAAACATCAAAGTAATAAAACTCTGCCTTTGGATAAGATCTTCCAGAAAGTGGCTAAAACCTGTGCCATGTAAGGTAATTGCTGACAAGGTAAGAGGTTGTCACTTACATTTCTTATGCAGATATTTGTGATTTAAAAGTCCTGTAATGCATAAATAAATTATATGTTTGCTTTGGTTACCAGCAACTTGCTTCCCTGGGGTATTAGTATAATACATAGGGATATTTATATAGCATATAAGTAAATATATTTTTTCTTTATTACAGATTTTTCTAGAATACTATTAATTGACAGAGATAAAATCCATTAGCAGAACTCATTATTTTAAAACTTTTAATTTATTTACACTGAGAATAGCTCCTCCTCAGATGATTAGCTGCACTATTAGTAATAATAATTCTTCTTTGCTGTTCCTTTATTAAGACGGCTAATTCAATTTTGCATGGGGATGAACAGTACCATACTGGCTGAAAAATAGATGAAGTTTGTGGCAATGAAACAATACTGGGGCCTACATCTGGGATCAATTCAGCTGTGTTTCATATTAGATGCAATATAAAATGTGCATTATTATTCATATGTTATTAAGTAAGGTGTTGACTTGTACAGAATGGAGATAAAAAGTAGACAGAAAATGTAGGTGAATTTTGTTGCCACATTCAGTAAAGTATTTAATAGATGTGGGCAGATACCTTTTATCTCTTCCATGATTCTCAAAAGAAGAAGAGAATTAAAATATTGAAATTTAAGTGAAGGAAACAGTTTAAATTTTTTTGCTGTGAGTCTTTGAATTGTTTAATACTGCAGTGTTCAGTCAGTTCTATCCCAGGGTACCAAGAGCAACCACAGTAAACACCAGTTATACTATAAAAGACCTGCAGAGTTGGGTGAGAGTTATGTGTTTTTACATAGAAATAGCATGTTACTCAATGCAAAATGATTTTTCAATTCACTTTTGAAGTGATTTACTTATACTTGATTTCTTTGAGAAATCTACTTTGGGTTGACTGCGACACAGGCTTTCTACGTGGGATAACAGGCACGTAGGAAATGTGAAGCTTTCTTGAGTCAAAAAATCTGTCACAGTCATCTGTCTGTAATGTTATTCTGTACGGATTTCTTCATGAATTATATATAGGTTAAAAGAGTTTGCCATAAATAGTGGGTTCACAGAAAGGACAGGATGAACATTTGAACTCATAGGTAAAAGGGGGAAGCCATTTTTTACTCTCTCCTCTCAACATGCAGTCACCCATCTAATGCAGCCAGCTACAAATGTAGCATTAGTTCAACATTAAAATTCAATAAACCTCTTTCGTAGTTTCCCCAACAGGTCTCAGATATTGCACAAACAGGCACTACAAGGCTGCCACGGCAGCTCTTTCCAAGCACTGCGAGGAAGTGGAAAACTCCGTGTCTTTGCTTGACTTAGATAAGTCAGGTAAAAAATGTAGAATCATTGTTTAACCCTGCAAGAATCATTTAACCCTCTGAGGGTTTTTTCTTTCTTTTTTTCTTTTTGCTTGGCTGCTTGGATTTTTTGTTTATTAGGGTTTTTTTGTTTGTTTGTTTGTTTGTTTGTTTTTGGTTGGTTGTTTTTTGGGGTTTTTTTTTTGTGGGGGTCTTTTTTATCCTTCATACATTTTAGGGTTTTTTTGAGAAACAAAGTGCATTTGAGAATGTTGAGAAATACAATCATATCAATTGTTCCCAGTGCTATGAAGAATATCCACAGACATAAGTGTGAAATTGCAATTAATCATTCAGTTAGTGAGTAAGCACTCTGTGGGAGTGAAAAAGGGAGTTAATTCTGGGTTTATTTCCAGTGCCATCCAGTATTAAGAAAGGCATCATTATATTTTAAGTCATATGAGCAAAAAGGAATGTTTGGTCTGTATATATTTTCTTATAAAACTGTTTCTATGAGGACATTGTATATGCATATTGATTAAGTTTTGCATGTGTTATGTAAGCAAGGATTGAGAAAAAAACAACTTTAATCCACCAGACAAATTAAAGAAAATAAGTCTACCTCAAACCTGCCAAAGATGCTGCTGCAAAATACAGTTCCCAGGCAAGCAGAGCTGTTTTGACTGCTGAACAATGCCATTAGAGTGGAAAAAAAAACCAGAAATGATAGGTTTGTAATGTGGATGCCAATATAAGTAAATTCAAGCTTCTCAGTGAGATAGTTATTTGAAGAATCCAAAGTGGGTTAAAACTATAAAATAAAATGAAGTTAAGGTGCTTATAACAGAAAGTATTTGTTAGTTCCTCTGGCTTAAGCTCTCTGAACAAAAAGTAGTTTTCAGGGGTGATTAGTTACGCTTTTTGAAGGGAATAGACACATCATTTTCTTATGATATTTTGTTACTAATGCACATAAATGTATCTGAAGTGAACTGTGAAAAGACAAAGAGTGATTGCGTTCTTCTCCCATAGATTTGTAAATATCACCTTTGAGGACTCTGCCTCTGCACTATCTCTCTAAATTATGTTTCTTTCTGTCAATCTAAATTGCCAAGCTTACTTTGTTAATTCCAGAAATCCTAAATTCATTGTTTATTCAGAACCATTCACAACACTTCTGCATACCATGATCTCTCAGTCATGGCAATTTTAAATAGCTAGTTGCTTGTCTCAGGTTTCAGAAAACAGTGAAATACTGTTTTGCTTCAGCATATCATTAAGGATTGACTCTGTAAGCACTTTTTTGTGTACTTGACTGCTCAACTGGATATCAGACTTCAGAGGAGTTGTCCTTATGACTTATTGTACTGATGTGATTCTGTTTTGTCTTTATCTGCACAGAACGCTTATTAGTCAAAAAGCCTTACATATTTCAGAATATGCTGAATTAGACTTGGTTCAAGTAGGTATAAAAAGAAAAGATTTTTGTTTCCAGAATGGTTTACCAAACTGCAAATAGTGAATAAATAATCTAAACGTTGTCATTTTTGAAATGTTCATCTGAAAGCTTTAAGAGGTTCCTAAGTGGCTTTTTTTTTTTGTCAAAATATAAACTCATCATAACATTTAGCTGAAACAGTTTTCGAAGATTTTACTGGCCTGTAAGGCCAGCAATGAATCTGCTCAGTGAAAATAAAACATTTTGACCAACTCTCTATGTCATTTCCCAAGGAAGATGAAAAAGAACACACAGGTAACCAACTATTCTTCCTATTTAAAAAAAAAAAAAAATCTTGTTACTATAAGAATTTTACATCTCTAATAATGTAGTTGGGTTTATAATGTGGTGGTGAGATATTAATGTCATATTAACAGGATACTGAATATTTCAAGTGTAGCACTAGAGAATAGAATGAATTTAAATATTTTTATACTTACAAAAATATTTGTACAGAAAAGTGATTATATATATTATTAAATATAATAAGTGAATTTTTGTAGAATGCAAGATGTGACAATCACTTGTTTGTATATTTAATTAATTTAACCTAATTATTGGTGTTTCAATCTATTGCTGCAACACTTGTGCAAACCTCAATTTAATTCAGATCTAGCTTAGCACTTTTTACAGTCATTTAATGTGCAAACTGTGATGAAAATGCCAATATATATTGATTTATTATCAAACATAGCTTCCAGCAAAATTTTAAATTTCACATTTAATTTTTCTTTATTGGGTTTGCTTTTTTTCTTGGAAAATTATCTTGTCATATTCTATCTGGCACTAGCTGAAAGCACAGAAGACTCTAGAAGCTGCAGGGAAAATACAACTGTGTACTTTTTTTATTTTTATTTTTATTTTTTTTTCCTTAATTCTAACACACCAAGTTTATTTTTCATTAATTTCAGACCATTTATGAGGCAAGAATAAAGCTTTTCATATTAAAAAAAATTAAAAGCTTTGTAGTAAGTCAGTAAGTTTATGCTCTTATATTTAAATGACAACATATAATTCATGGGAAAATAGCATGGTGTGTCAAGCAACTCTTGGCAAAAGGGTTTTGTGACACATTGAGTTCTTTTTTCTCAGCAAGAAACTTGTCAAACCCCTGAGACTCCTAAATTATATTTTCTCTAATCTACAGGAGTATTTGTTTTTTTGTTGTTGTTGTTGTTTGTTTTTTTTAAATAGAGTTTACTTGCCAGGTAGGTTTATAAATATCTCCAGTCTCTCAGTCAGCTGTAGGTGAAAATGTTGGCAAAAAAGAGCTCACTGATCCAGCTGGACCAGGATCTTTCCTGTTTGCTGATCTCCCTACAGCTTCCCAAGGGTCAGCACCATCCTGACCACCTCAAGCCATACCAAATGTAGCAGCAAAGAACTGAATATATTGACCCAACCCTTGCTGATTATGTTGACAACAGACATTTCAGGGAGAGAATAGGTCATTATTTATTACTTTATGGAAACCATGGCAGTAAAAGTGGAATAGAAGTAACAAAAAGGAAATGTCAAAAAATGAGTTTAGTATTTGAGGAGAACCCCCCTAAGGTGTGTGTTCTACAGACCGACTCTGTGGAAGCATTCCTTTGCTCCTAACGCTAACACAGAGGGCATACCCAGCCCAGATCACTGGCTCATCCTCTCTTCCAAAGCTTCAGAGCAATGACACCTTCTAAATACCAACTGGTTGTCTTGCAACTAATGACCAGTAATTTGGATTCTAAAACTGTGGCTGTGGCCCTAATGAATACCATGAGAACATGCAAAAGATCCTTCCCAGCAGATTAGGAAGCCACGAGGTTTAATGTACCCTTAGGAATTCTCAACAGCTGTTATAAGCAGTAATTCATCTCACTTAATTTTCACCACAGAGAAGAATAAGTAGAAGAAATCTACTTAAACTAATCATGTAAGTCTTCTTTTTAGGATATGGTGAGACTGTCTCCTTAAAAGGGTAAGTCCTAGTTCGGGTCCCATGTGTTAGGTTGGGAATGATTTCTCAAGGGCTCACATAAGGAACCCAGACAGTTAATATAGGTCCAGTAATCTAGGAAACATTCCTATCCAAAGCACACCAGAGACCCTTCTCCTATTTCAGTTTTATTTAGCCAAGCATTGGTAGGAATATTTTTCTACGTTTGGCTTTTTTTTCATTCATTCTTTTTGTAAGAATTTTTACTTTGAAGCATGAAATCTGGCATGGAGTTTATTAGAAATTTGCACATGTGTAAGATTTGAAACTTTTTATTTCCCTTTTGTGATAAGCTTATGTTGTTTAATTCTATATTCAAAATACTGGTGACATTGCAAGTTATAGTAAAACATCCTATGTTTTTGCTTTCTGTTTCAGAACAGTAGTCTGTAAAGTTTTTTTGAAAGAAATGGGTGTTTTGGAAATATCTTTCTAACAGTTGTGAACTCATGGTGCAGAAAAGTGGTCAAATGAGATTCACTATAACTTGACTTAAAAAGCTTATAGAATTCCAAGGAGATGGGATAGGTTGTGAGGGCAGAAGACAAAATGCAGACTGTGGGGAAGAAAGGATTAAAAGAAGGAGGTGTATCTCTCAACCTCATAAAAATATGAGAAGTTAAAATGAAATATCAGAAACTATTTAAAGGGATATAATACCAGGGGATTTGAAAAAGCTTAGTTTGACCAAAGACAACCAGTGTTGGAAAGGACTGCAGTGCTTCACTGCCTTGTAATCCTTTGTGACTGCTGTGGCTGGAGAGGGCCATGAGATGGTATATATGGTGTTCAGATTATCCAAAAATGTCTGGCAGTGCCATTAACATTTATGCCTATACTGCTGAGCCATGACACAAATGACTGGCTCATCTGATAATGAAAATTGTTAAAATGAGGAACAGGCAAGACAAAACTGGCAACGAATAGATAGAGATGTTAGGAATAAGGAAATTACACATTCAGGCTTCTGTCTTTGTTTTATGTGAGAGACACAGGGGTGATGATGCCTGGTGGGAGCAATATCTTCAAGCCAGCGAGTTTCTTAATGCTCAGATAGAGAACAATGTGGGACAGGACCACCAGATTCAAAGACAATGAAAATTCACTGCAGATGAATAAAGAACCATATGCCTCGGTGCAGTGGGTGTGAAAGAGGCAAATTTCTGGGGCTGAGCATTACACAGTTGGTCTGATTTCCATACGTATAATCCCACTGTAAAGATGCATAAATGGTCATCCTGAGAAGGAATTTCCATATTCTCCTGTTTCACATCTCTTTTTGATGCCCATGCTCTTTCCCCACAATGAATTTTGTTACATGCATTTTTTTTCTTCAGTTGTAGCCAGAATATGTTAACTAAAGTAGATTTAACCCAAACAGCAAAATTCTAAGTATATTAAATAACTAGCAATGCATTTCATGAAGCATATTTAAAAATAAGCATTTTTTCTAATAAATAAATAAAAATAAATAAAAATAAAATTATTTCCTAATCTGTGTTGAAATTGATGGACTGTAGATAAAGCAGACTGAAGATATTTTTTAAAGATTTGCACAAAGTTTATATTTTGTCTTTTCACTCCATATAATTAGTTGCAGGCTGATGAGTTTCAAAATACAGTTATAAGAGTATCAAAATATGGGTGAGTGATAAGGCAAACAAGAATCTCTAAAAGAGCATGTCTGCTCTATTCTTGATAACATTTTCTAGCTCTTCATTCCTGTATGCTTTTCTCCCCTCCAAAAATGACTGGATTGGGCTGGTGTTTCACAGCCATGCCTAGATTTCAAGGGTGTATATTCCTTTGAAATGCTATAATATTAAAAAGAATAATCAGAGTGATATTTTGGTTTTGTTGCCATTGTTATTAATTTTGTGCTTTGTTGGGGTTTTTTACCACATGGAACATTGATATTCTGGCTTTGCAGTGAGGATATTTGATCATTCAACATCACACAGAAATAGCATGAGTGCACAGCAGAAAACAGCTCTCTGGAAATGTAATTTCTGAATGTTACCTTTGCTCTTTAACTCTATTTTCTACACTTTTTTTTAGACTGTTAATTTAGAGAAACGCAATATTCATGAAAACTATATAGATATTTTTGACTTACTGTAGGGTTTTTATGAAGTACATACCTTTTACTCGACTTGAGTGCTGTAATGAAAAAACAGCAACCAAAATAGCTAACCAAGGTATAAAAAAATGTACTACAGTTATGGTCAATGTTCACAGCAATGTAAAACAATCTCTCTTCAAAATGATTGGGTACCAACTCCTATAAGCTATTAAGTGTGCATCTTTAACAAAACAATGTTAAACTTGACAAGAACACATCTGAGAGCTCTAGCAAAGAGAGTAGTCTGAGTTGTCCTCCCATTGAACTTAGAGTGCTTAAGCAAACAAAAATGTCATTAGCTTGCAGCTACTATTGTGCCAATTTATTGTCAGAGGAAATACTTTGAGATTCCTGACACTTTCTTAGAGTATTGTAAAACTTGACAATCCCAAGTTAAGTTTTCACATGTATTTTGATATCTGTTTTCTGGAAAAAGGTGCCATTTCCAAGCATTCCCTGTTCTCATAACCCTGTTTGAGTTGAATCTTTTTATATTGCTTTGAGTTAAGTGCTTCCTGATTTCTCTGGAAGAGTTGAATGTATCTTAAAACTAACTTCTGTGTTTTTCTTATAAATATTTGTTATGTACATGGGATTACTTGGATCGATAATGGAACTGATCTGTTGTCAGCTGTGAAGATATGTAGCTGAAAGTTTCCCCTGAATAAGAGTTTATGAAACTTTTCAGCACTTTCAGCAGAGAATTGAATGTTGACTAGCATGACAACAATGATGAAAACTGAACCTAAGGCTTGAAAGTGTTTGCTCTTCCCCAGCTCTTTTAAGATCATCAGAGGTGGGTTGCCAAAGTTTCTTGCTACCCAATTCAGATAAACTGAGTTCCCCTTTGCTGAGCAGGTCATGGATTAGGTGCTGAAATTCACCGGGATGAATCCTGATGAAGGATACCCAACCTGAAGGATACTGAACCTGTGCAAGAGCTTGGTCCAACGCTGAAATGATCCGGTATGACATAGTAAATTCAACCATTTCCACAGGGAAGCTTTGTGTGGAAGCTTAGCAACAGCACTTCAGTTTAGTGGAGGTGTTTTGTCTTTCTTCACCAGGATTTGGCAGTGATTCTAAACCATGTCCCTGTCCATTCCAGCCCTGAGCCCATAGTGAATGTCCCAGTGTGCCAGACTGCAGTCCCAATAGGGGTTTCATGTTTGCCACCAGAGCTGCTCACAGAATTTTTAATAAAGGAAGCAAAAAACCCAAATAATATTTTGACTATTTAATTCTGGAATGGAAATGTAGTAATTTTTGAAGATGCAAATACAAATCCAAATATCATTTTAATGAACTAGCCCATTTGTGAGCCTCCCAATTAGCAAAAATAGCCTTGCTTATGTGAAGTCAGTGCTCTAAATGCATGTTTTGGCTTACTGGGCCACTTGAGACACTTGGCATACAACACTTTAAGTATGTTGTTTTGGACCAGTGACAATTCCTTCTGCAGACCAAAAGAAAGATGGACTTAGATGAAGTGTTGGCAAAGGACCAAGTCCTAAAAAGAAATGGCACTTTCTTGTCAAAGACACAGCATAGCTCTATTCTCATTTCCTGGTAAACGAAAGTGTTCTTGCTGTGACCTGTAAACATATCACACACTCTTCTTCAGCTTTGTTGGTTGCAAGACTGACCTTTGCTTGAAAAAACTGCTTGATTATGGCAGTGTGATGGGATCATGGCAGTGGTCCTCATGTTCCCATTGCCCCCAGACATGTGCAGAAGCCTCTAAGAGTAACTAGTCTGGGATTTATTCTACAGCTATAACTATTTTCCCTTTTGTTTCTCAAAAGGCTTTCATTTTCTTGTCTTTTTAATAAAATTTCTATGGTTTCTCACTGTTTCATGTAATGTATTTTGCCTCTAGACAAGAATAGAGTGAGAAGGGAAGCAGAAAAAGTAGATGAAATAGATGCTTCATGGTATTGCATGATCTATGTACACTGGTCTTGTTTACAAACCTCTCTCAAGTGATCCTCATTTGCCCCAGAGGTAGGGAGGGAATCGCTTCCCATTTATTTTTGTGAATTCAAGCCACAAAGTTTTATTATTTTTGACTCTCCTGTTCTTAATGTTGTTATAAGTGTCTTGAAAGAAATTATACTCGCCCTTACCTTTACCCGTTCATCTTCTCTGGATAATTTCCAGTTGGTCTGAATCAGGCTTACTATTTTTGGGTTTAGTACTGATCCACCACCATCTCATCCCAGTGAAAGATAAGCCCATCAGTCTGAGGACAGCTTGCTTTAATTTAAATACATTTTGCTCTATAATATTTCCTGGTTTATTTTATATATTCAAAATGAATATAATTCTCACACACAAAAGCCTTTCATGTAGTATAGCTGTTGTCAGAATAATTTATGCTTTCCTGAAGGCTTTTTTTCCACTGTGACAATGCAGTAAAAAGGTGAAAACAAACATCAGAGTAATTGTAGTGCACCACAACCCTGCTGAATAAAAGCGGTTTTTTTAGTGAACTGGTCACAGATACACCAGCAAGAACACCTTTTTCTGAGGTGACATTCAGAAGCCTACTGAATATAGAGAAGGACCATACATTAATATGCTGATTCAACTCAAATTTAGGTACCTAAATTTATCTCATAAGTGAGTTGCATGGAAATAGGAATTATTGTGAGAGGTAATCCCAAAGGAAATCTATATAGTCTATCAAACAGTGAGAAGGTTCTCAAAGCAATGCAAGAAAAGTTCTGTTGGTGAAGGTCAAGTGTAAGAAAAGGCCTGTAGGTGAAGGTCTGTGTTTTGTTGAAGATGATGTTTATTTTATATTATTATTTAACAAGGACATTTTTGGAGTGATAAGGACTTTTATGACCATTTAAATTTTTAAATGTTGGCAACCTTCTGTAAAGAAGAGAAACTAAATTATATTGTACCTTAACAAGTTGTAAAATGTAAGAGTCATTAAATGAAAAAGGATACTGTTGTCTCACTTCTCTAAACCACTCTTTCTTGTAAATCCTTAAAGGTTTTGCAAATTAGAACAGTGTAAGCTGTCTTGGTTTTATAGGCCTTTGTTTTTTGGTTTTGTTTGTTTTTGTAGGGTATTTTTCTGTTTATTTATTTTTATTGGTTTGGGGTTTTTTTGGCAGCATCTCAAAGCAAGTCAAAATAGGAGCTGGAAATCAAACACAGATTTCTTAAGTAGGGCCAGATGTTATGGCTACAGCAGTATGAAATTTATAAGAAAAATTAAACTGTTCTAAACTTCAATGTTCTTATTTCCTGAAACAGGAAATGTGATCTAAACCCATAATATTTGATGGAAATATAATTTGATAGGAATACCTGGATCATAATCTAAAATAGTTGTTGTTTGTTTCTGAGCTCGTGTTGCCTTGGAAATGTTTTTATAAGTGTTCAGCTCTTCAGATCTGGACAGGTGTTGTGCCTTAAAGAGACTTCACTCTCAGGAGAAGTCTTTGCTCTCAAGAGGGGTAGCCAATGCATCTCCAGGAAGAGGGATTTGTAATGTCTCCACATGTTACCTGTGATCCAGGGTTTGTAATGGGAAACTTTGTTGGTCCTCAGCTTTTGCATAAGAACTAGAAGAACATCAGAGTAGAAATGCACCAGCAATAGAGTATTCCAAACTCAAAAGAGTCTTATCTAAAAAAAATTACAGAATGTGCTGAAAGGAAAATCCCACATACATAATAGAAAAAGGCATCTCATTCAACAGGTAGTGATTCAATTTTCTGCTTTCCAAGCGTATCTTGTGGGAATAGAACTTTCTTCCACCCACATGAGTAAAATGTTGGGAAAGCACTGAGAATTGCCAGCACATCAACAGTTTACTCTGTATCTCACATCACTGGCTGAATTTAGGGATACCACTTATGAGGGTGTTTATTATGCTTATGTAGAAAGTCCCTTCCAACCCAGACTATTCAATGATTTTCTGAATCTATATACATTTTTCATTCCATGTATTTAGAAGTAAATTTGGAGGCCATAATGATGAGAGACTATTTTTTTTTTTTAAATGTAGTGTCACATATAAGGAATGACACCCTCCCTATTTTTTTTCTTAATTTTTAAGCCACTTATTAAAAATATTCAAGATATTAAACCCCCCCCAAAAAAACTATATGCCTTGGCATTTTCATGCAGATTCCCACAGAATTCAGCAGTTTGTAAGGAGGAATACTGTCAAACTAACTGTTTGTGTGGTATATATCCCAGTAGGTGTGAACAGAAATTTTCTCATCCTGAAGAGCTGTACTATGAGGTATTGGGGGCTGGTGAGTCCAAGGAAGAGTCTAAAGATCTAATCTTAGTTATACCTAAACTGAAACCTTTATCAGGTTTCAGAGTTATTCTGAGTTACCATCAGCCTGGTATCTCACACTGCTGTAGAGGCTGATAACGATATAAGCACCATGCCTAAATTTTGACCCAAAGACTCTGGTGATATGTATTTTATGTGCCACATTATTTATTGGGGTTTTTTTCTCTCTTTGGTGTGAAAAAGCAGATAAATTAGATTTTCAGGAGTCTGCTTAATCAATCTAATTTGGAACACTACCAGATTCTCTTTCCTGCAGATACTAAACTCTGCTGTGGTCCTGGAAAAGCCTACAAAATTTTCAGGACAAGTCAGGTTTGATTTTTTTCATTTGCTTGTTCCTCCTTTAAGTTCTCATTTGTGAGAGAAAGCAGCAAAATACAGCTTTGATGCAAACTTCACTTCCCCAATGATGGAGCAACTGTATACCCTTCTTAGTATTAGAACAATGAGATGTGATTCAAGATGACAATTTCAAGACATATGTACAGACATTTTATTTGTCTGCCTCCAGCCCAGCTCTGAAAATCTACAGCATGTGCTGTCAGACCTGGTGATTAAACATTTCTGACATCCCTGCTCTTAACCAAATTCATCACGATAGTGATGCTTAATCAAGCCAAAGGTATGATTGGCTGAACATATTTCAATGTTTAAGAGTTTTTTTTCATTTAAGAAAAGTGTGTTTAAAATGAAAGCTTTTACGTGTGCACATGCATGTGTGTGTATGTATGAAAAAAAGAGAAAGAAGGTGAGCTACTGTGCAAGTATTTTTTATGGAGTAAATCCATTGATTATGCATATCACATATCCTCCCTTTAAATTGCAAATCCTAAAGTCAGAAATCTGGGTGGGATTAAGCTGAAAAAAAAGAACAGATGGGACTGTTGATGTGACTGCCAGAGGCTTGGGCAGAAGGCAATGAAAAATAATTCTATTTTTCCCCTAAATTGAGAAAGCTAAACTGGTGATCAGTGGTAGATTTTGGGCAGATGGGATGACTTGGAGAAAATGGTTGGCAGACTTAGTCACAAGATAATGAGAGTAAGATAAGGAGTTTTAGAATACATCAGGGGGTCTTGAACTTCAGACCATGTAGCAGTGTGTGTTTTCACAAAAGGAAAAAGTACACATAGGAGAACCCTTACCTAAAATATGTGATATTCATTTCAGTTCTGTTTATCACACAACACATGTAATGCCCTGAATACATTGCAGTAAATAAATATGTTGGCCTCCAGAATTGGAAACATTTTTGTATCTATGTCAGTCTGAATACTTCTGCTACTATTATCAGTATAATAAGCTGATTTTTTTTCCTTTTCTTAATTCCATTTTGCAATTAAATATTTTTCAAGCCCTTCAGTTTTACCCAGGTGGTCACTCTCTCAATTTCTTTGCTATGAAATATCTACTGTTGATTTGTAAATATTCAAATAAGAACAACATCTCATTGTGTTGGGAAAGAAGCAGAAAGGTGAAGTCAAAATATTTCTTAATGATAAACAAAAAATCACTAGCATTTGCTACAATAATGATAGCAAATGCTAGCATCTATCTTGAAAAATATATCAATAACTTATTTGATGGGCTAAAATAAATTTTAATAATATCATTGAGTACTTTTCCAGAACTTTCTATCCTTTCTATGTCAGATGTTCAGATTAAAGATCACTGTAGAGATAATTTATTTTGGTTTATTTTAGTATCTCTTATTGGATGGAAAATATATTTTATAAACAAGGAAAAAGGGCTCAATTTATAGCACATATGGAAGGATTATTTAAATATGAAAGACAAAGGATGATTAAATCAGCTATTTAAATTTCGTTATTTGTTTTGCAGGGAATCTGTTTCGTGTTGAAAAATGATAGCAACAAAAGTGTTGGAGTTGTAATATAACTCATTGTACAATCAGTACACTTTGTCGTGTTTGAATGTCACCATACCTTTAAATATTGGCAAAAGACCTCAGTAGATAGACTACAGTACCAATGAAAAGTGATTTTTTTCCCCACTGGTTTCTCCATAGACTGTAGCAATTCTACCAGTCAAATCCAATCAACTTTTACAAAGAAATTCTAGTATTCCTGAAAGAATACCTTTCAGACTTGCTCTGCAGCATTTGAAGGACAAGCTGACTTTTTTTAACCAATGAATGGAATAGCCTTTCATAAAAGTAATGCTAAAATTTTAAAGTATTGGTTAGAAAAAGTAATTGTGGTTGCTGATTGTCTCACCTATAAATTGGAGCTTATTAAGAATATCTGTAGGATCAGGGCAGGTTTGGATCTCACTGTCTGAGTGTTCCAAGATGTGTAGGGCAAGAAGAGATTCAGTAGCTTCTGGAGTGGGACCTGGGAAATCTTTTGTTGTGAAATGATGCTCTCAGGTGATCTGGTATATGCTATAGCACATGCTGGTACATGCACACTTCTGTACAGGCAATTTCTTTTATCCATTAGGCCACTCTGCTGGTCTTTTAATTTCAGGTTTCTTTCCAAAATCAGACCACAAATTTGGATCTGCTCATCAGCCCAAAAACAGCCACAGACTGAGCTGTAACCACATGGTCCTGCATGTTACTATTCAAGACCAAGAAGACTTAAATAAGTGCATAGCTGCACAAGCTGGACATAATGTGGATTTCAGCAGGCATCTTGTGTTAACTCTGGAAATGCAAGGAAATAACCAGTGTGGAAACCCAGCCTTCATCAAAATTGCATTTGATTTCCCTGTCAATTTAAGAGTGTGAAAATTATATGTAGCTGGCAGCAAGCTGACATACGTGAGTAGCCAGCTGAGCCATCACCTACTATGTTTCAGGTACTGTACAAATGTTGTTTACACCAGAGAAGGTCGCAGGGACTCATTTAATACTAGTACTGCTGGAGTTCAGTGACAAAACTTTGTCAGCTGGTGTGACAGTTTAATGAAGATAAAGAGGACTTTAAAAGCTTATGCTAAAAGAATGTTCTTTTTGGGGAAAATAATGAATGGATACCTTGCTTGGCTAGGAAACAGAGAAAAGAGGAATCACTTCTCACTGTTGCAACATGTCACAGTAGCATTTTGGCCAAACTCTCTTTGAAGGATGTCCTCATGGAACACACTTTTTATTCTGATATTCAGAACAGGAAACCTCTGGAACAGTGGCGAGAAGTTTGAAATTTGTATTCTTCAGATAGGCTATTTAAATACATGAAAAAGTATCTAAGTAGTAAGTGACTTGACTATTTTGATTTTTCAGATGAATTAATTAGCAGAGATTCTTATTTTGTCATTTGGGAAAGAGGGCAAAAGGTAGCCAAGCAAAGAAAAGAAACCCAACTTATATTTAGTTAATGAGAAAAGAGCAAAACATTTTAGCAAACTGATATCCTTTACCAGAAGTGAGGCAGGTACTTGTCATTCAGTTTCACACAACCTGAGCCATCTAAGCTGTTCATTCATGTCATACCATCTGTGAGATGCAGACTTACTCTCTGAAACTTCATTTCATTTCTTTTTCTTCACTTTCTGAAAGAAGTCAGCTGGAGAATGTTCTGTACCTTATAATCAACCAACACCTCAGCATTTCACTCTCTGATGGAGTCCTGGATGTTATCTTCACACTGGGATTTTGGACAGTTCTCACTTGCATCTCATAGCATTGTCTCACTTGCCTCTCATGTTATTGACGAATATTGTGATTCAACACTGAGTTCAGGCACTACTTACATGGATCTGCACTGCACCAGCCACTCATGTTTGAGCTGGCATCCTGCAAGTGGATTTGTAAGAGTTCTGTAAGAGCTGAAAGAAGTATGTACGATTGGGATTACCTGATTGCCTACCATGTTAATATTCATACATCATTCTGGTTAATTAAGACTGAGTTTTTTTGAAGTCTTGAAACTCTATACATGTTAATGAGAAAGAGTGTAACCTTGGATTTCAAATCTTTTTTCCCACTATAACTCCAAGTAAAAGAATAATTTCCTTCCTTGAACCACGAACAACATTTTTTTGGAAGGCGTGCAGTTGAGCTAAGCTTATTACAAAACTTCATGAACAAGTAAAATTTGTCTTCACATTATGTTTCAGATTTATGCACTTTTCAGAGGTATGTGCCCTCAAATTTCTGTTACATTCCCTCATGAAAAATTTTCATGGAAAACAATGACATATTAATAAAATCACATACTGTTTTTTCCTGAAAATTGTACTTCAGTTTGGAAAGGCACACTGCTGGTGGGCCTTGGAGGCATTTAACAATGCTGGTCTTTGGTCAAATGGAATGGAGTTCTCTGCATTTCACTTGCTATGAAAGTATTCATAGAACATGCAACAGTCTTCTTCTACAGTAATAAAGTGCTTATATACATATGTACATTTTTTCAATAGACATTACGTTTATTTAGACTTTTTGAAAGGGTTATAAATAGTACCTGGTAATAGAAATTAAGCAGAGAGATCCCAAACCAAATCAATGTCTACGATTGTCTACAATGCTGCCAATATTGTGCCATTTTTATGTGAATCATAGAATCATTGAATGTCCTGATTTGGAAAAAAGGATCCACAAGGACCATCAAGTCCAACAGTTGGCCCTGCACAGGTCCATCCCCAAGAAGCCCATGTGCCTAGTAGTGTTTCCCAAGTGCTCCTTGAACTCTGTCATTATTGGAGTTGTGACCACTTCCCCAGACAGCCTACTCCAGTGACCAACAACCCTCTCATGAAGAACCTTTTTCCTGATATCTAACCTAAACTGTCCCTGATACAACTTCATACTGTTCCCTTGGGTCCTGTCACTGTCACCAGAGAGCAGAGATCAATGCTTGCCCCTCCTGTTCCCCTCACAGGAAGCTGTAACTGCAGTGAGGTCTCTCCCAAGTCCCCTCCAGGCTGAACAGACCAAGTGCCCTCAGTCACTCCTCACATGGCTTCCCCTCAAGGCCCTTCACCATCATTGTGGGCCTCCTTTGAAGGCTCTCTAATGGTTGAAAGCCCTCCTTATCTTGTGGCACCCAAAACAGCCTCCAGGTCTAAAGGTGAAGCTTCCCCAGAGCAGAGCGGGACAATCCCCTCCCTTGCCCGGCTGGTGATGCTGTGCCTGACCCTGCCCAGGACAGGGATGTCCCTCCTGGCTGCCAGGGTACTGCTGGCTCATGTCCACCTTGCAACAGCCAGGACCCCAGGTCCTTTTCCATGGTGCTATCTCCAGCCACAAATTCCCCAAAATGTTTGGAGAATGAAGGTATGTATCATGCTAAGTGAGCACTCTGCCATTTGAGAAAATTCCCCTTCCTATGTGGAGTATTTTCATGCAGAATTATAAATCATACTATTACTATAACTGAGTCTTCATCTATTATGCAAGTCTCATAGAAATAAATAGCACAAGGGTCCCATTCATCAGAAATAGATGAATATTTTGTTCACAAAATAAATATACATAGTAAAAAGATGTGCAGTGGTAGCTACTGCAAAACCAGCTTACTGAACAAAGCCATTATCACATCTGCAGCTACATTACTTTTCAGTGATGTTCTTCATAACAATTCTGATTCTCCACCCAAAATGTATTTATTATAATGGAACATCATCCACTTATGAATAGAATTCCGCATTCAGTATTTTATCTGCCACTGAGCTACCTAACTCTCAGTGAACATCACCTACTTAATGCTTTCATCATGATGCTATGATGCTGAAAAGAAGAGCAGTTTCAGGCATATTGTTCTTTTTGCCTCTTGTTCTTACTCTGCTTATCATTAGAAAAATGTTGCTAATATTTTGCTAGTGATAATTTCTGATTTCAACTTTTCAATTCCTCCTTTGGTGGTGGAATGTCTTCTCAGCTGTGTGTTTATGAGTTACAGTGAAGAAAAGTCCATTTCGCATAATACTTGTACTTTGTGAATGGGATTAGCATTTTCCCTTATAATTTTGATAAACTAGAATTGACATGAGCTTTAAGAGAGATCACAGAGATCTTGTCACACTTCATGAAAAAAAGAAAGCTAGATTTTTTTTTCTGTTCCTTTGTATGTTTTTATTCTTCATATCAGTTTAGATTATGCCACATTGTCCCAGTCACATGTAAAGACAGCTTTATGCTTAGTTGTCTATAAAAACACAGCAGAGATTTTCTTTCCAGTCTGTTTCCAGTCTAATCTTGGAATACAATGATGCATTCTCTGACATGTCTATACTCATGTAGCCTTTAGTCCCTTAGCTGGAACCATTAAATTATTTTAGGAAGGAAATTTCTGGTTTTCCTGCAATGCTTTTTTTAATTTATTATTTTTGGTACAAATGGCTCTCAGAGTGACTGTGGAGTGAAAAGGGAAAGTGACAGGATCTGCTACTTTTGTTTAATTCCCCTTGGTATTTATGTTCAGTCTCTGATAATTGCTTCCATGGTCCCATCTTTCCAGACAAACTGACAAATTCTCTGCAAGGTTTCATTCTTGATTTTTTGATTATTTTCATTTTTAGCTGTTTAAATAGTACAATTAAAGGAACTCACAAGCTGGATTCACATCACCTAATTTTGCCAGATTCAAGGCTTGCACATATTAGCTATTTTGCCTGGCTCCCTCACTAGCATGAATAAAAATAGGTGGCTTTGGGACATGAATCATTGTATTCTAAACTGGATTTCTGAAGTTACTTTTCCCTTCATTGCGTGAATATTTTTGATGAACTTTATACTGGACATGAATTTTTACCTGTCTGAGTGGAAGTGGAATAAATCCCACCTTGTGAGCTAATTTGAGGTTTAAGAACATGCAATCTCTGAACTATATATCTTAAACATAATTGCTAATGTACTCTGTTGGTATGAGTCATGTAACCCTGACCACAACTAATGACAGAATGCTGACTTGTCCTCTCATTATCTAAATGAGTTACAGATAAATCTGTTAGTTTGTATTTCTGAGAAACTGCTTCATAGAATTCTTGTACCAATTTTACTAAGTTTTGAAGACAAAATCTGGGCTGAGCCTTGTGGTTCTGTTTTACAAATGTAAACTTCTCAGTCTTAAAACATCAACTTAAAAATCACTGAGCTCTGCATACTGCTAAATTAATCAGAACATAAAATTGAATAAATATTGGCTCATGGTGAGACAGATGCTAGTTTGCCAGATAATGTCCCTCATGAAGAGATGAATTAATGCATGTTTCTTCCTTCCAAAATTATTCTGAAGTTCTTTATCTTTCTTTCAGGTACCATTAATTTTAATTCGGTGAATTGTAAGAGCAAAAAGTAAGATGAAGACCACAATGATAATGTGCTATCATTGTCATAAAAGCCAATGTATAGGCCGAGCTGGGGATGCCTGTTGGCCAAAGAAATAATCAGTTCTGGTCAGATATATTTTTTATTTGCAGAGAAAAATAATTTACAATATACTGACAGCTCATTACTTGTTAGCATATTCTAACGTGGCTGTCTAAAGCCAGCCCTTACATTTTAGCAGGAACTACTCATTCAGAGTCTTGAAACAGAATAGATTTATTATGGTCCACGCCCAATGACAAGGTGGAATTTGGATTCATACTCTCTGTATCAGTCTGCTCACTGATTGTCAAAGATATGCCAGACAGTGGAGAATGACTAAGAATCATTAACTGGTTTTCTGTTACGAAAGTATAAAATAGCTTATTCTGTAGTTATTACTGGTTTTGAAAATCTCACTGGAATTGAACAGTATGCTTAAAAAAAGACAAACACAGCACATTCTGGGGAAGAACCTCTTAGCATAAAATGAGAAAATCAAAAAAAAAAAAAGTTTGCAAAGAAATGGGTGTATTTTACAGCCTAGCTCAGATCCTCGGCTCCAAAGCACTCTGAAGTCAGCAGAACTGTATCTATTTGTCCCAGTTTGTGCATCTCATCCAATCTTCCCTTGGAGAGCATGGGGATAGCACAGACACTGTTGTTGAGATCAGCAGCACTTCTGTACATCTAAGCAGCATGACGGCGAAGCCTCCTGGAAAGTTGCATGAGCACAATTAACAGATTGGGCTGGAAAATCACACTGTTTGTGTGATAAGTGCCCCTTTGCAGGGTGCAAGCTGTTCCACATCTCCAAACTGTTTTGCTGCGTTTTCCTTTGCACAGGGAGAATCCTCCACAGTGTGTGACTTAGTGGCAAACTGCCACTGCCAAATGCACACAGCTATTTAATGTCTTGCTGCTGAGATTTGGGATTTCTTGATGTTCATCTCAGATGTAAAATATATCTGAATCATAATTTCTACAAGGTTAAAGATTTCAGCAGGGGAAAAAAAAAAGGTATTTTGTCATCTTGTCATCTGAAATTGTTTTATATTTCACACTACAAAGTAAAAATACAAAGGGATCATCACCTAGGTGATAAACTGCCAGTTTCCAGACAAACATTTTAACTGATTTACACCTGTTTTCCTCTAGGAAAAACTACATTTTATGTGATGCATTTCTTTTTCAACTGATAAATGACAATGTTGCAAGTATCTTCATCTTGGTGTGAATTGACCCAGATTGTAGAAGACCAAGTTTTTATATTGTGACCAATCAACTTCTAGAAACATAAAAACTGCTGAGAGTCTAGTTTTGAAACTTTTACAACATTCAGCTGGTGTCAGAGTAATGTCCTTAATTATATATTTTATAGAAATGAAACTTGAGGAAAATATAAAAACCACTTTCATTGGAGTGTATCAATATTTGATTTAATGTCAAATAAGTCAGAAAACATAACTCGGTCTCCTTTTTTTGCTTTTCATAGTCTTATCATTCCTGTGAATATCTCCAAGAGCATTCCAAAAAATGAAACTGAAATAAAGAAATTTAAAACCAGAATAGAATTTCACATAGAATTTCAACAAATTCCTTTAATTGATACAGCTTTTAAAATACATATAATGATGAGTGATATGCTCAATTAAGTGTGATGCTTCTGGAAAGCACTAGAACATTATTTTTACGAAGTATCAGGACACTGACATGGAAATGAAGAATCAAAAATAAAACATCTCCAGATACACAGCACTGTTCTCCCTGTAACTCCCTTAAAGCTCCCTTTTTCATGATGAGAACCAAACCCATGGGGAATGGCTAAATTGCTGATGTATTCCTCTTTAATGCATTATGGTTTGTGTGTGCTCTCCCTTTTCCTGCAGTTTTTTTTTTAAGTTTTGGTGGAAATATCTTATTAAACAGATGGTCCAGAACAAGACTACTGAGTATTTTGATAATCCATATAAATAACCACAATGATGACCCACTTTATGATCACATACGTGTTTTAGGACATTAGATGCAAATTATGAAAAAATGGTCTTCCTCTCTAAGCATTCAGCATCATTAAGCATGATTCAAATGTAGAATAATTAAGATAGTGCACTGCAAATTGAGATGGAAAATACTATATGTCCAGGGAATCCACTTAATATGTTAGAGTACATGAAATTCAGACAATGTGTTTTTCTCTTTTTTCTTTTCTTTTCTTTTCTTTTCTTTTCTTTTCTTTTTTTTCTTTTTCTTTTCTTTTCTTTTCTTTTCTTTTCTTTTCTTTTTTTTTCTTTTCTTTTCTTTTCTTTT
>VYXD01005452.1:2209921-2234729 GCA_013397195.1 Hylia prasina
TTTCTAAACCACAACAAAAGGTCTGGTTTTCCATGGGCCACTTCCAAGGGTTTCATAATCTGAGACTTATTTGTAGTGTTATTTTCACTTGAATCTTAAAATACTTAACAATATTGCTGATGGAGAACTACTTATACTATCAAAGATGTTTATATAAAGCAGAAGTAACACTGCCAAAGAATTAATTAGCACGAGCAGTAGAGGTCACTGGAATGTGAAGTGCAGGGCTCTTACTGCAGAATCAAGAGCTGAGGAAAATGAGATATTGGTTTAGCTTCAGTAGATTATATTAAAAAGAACTCTGTATCAAATGGCCACAATTTCATCTGCTTGTCTTTCCTCATTCATAGAGTACCTTTAGGAAGCTATTCCAGTCTTTTAAGAGGATTTGTAGGGTTACTCAGTACCCAAAAAAACATAAATCACAATCTCAGTAAAATATTGTTACAGAAAGATGTTTTAAGCTCAATACAAAGTAACATTCATATAATTTTGGTGTATAGGCATGTATGTGTGCATATTAGAGTAATGTGAAATACAGAGCACCAAGGTGATAATATGCCACATTAGGACAATTCATTTTAAACTTCTTAAAATAGAAATGTCTAAAGAATGAGAGATGGAGGTCAGAAAAAATTCATGAATTCTTCCACCTTATTTTCATAAATCAATGCCTTAGGCCCCACTGAGGCTGCTAAAAATACATTTCTCTTTCAGATGAAGGAGATTAGGAGGTGGAAGGGAGGGCTTGCAAACACAGAGGATGTCAGAATTGTCATGAAATTTATGAACATTTTGTGTAGGTGTTACTGCATGAGGGATGCACTTTCGCTTTTAGTGACATAGATAATAATAGTCTTTTGTAAGCCACTACATAGAATTTGAAATTTCACCTTTTCAACCTATTATGTTTGTGGCACAGCCCATAAATAGCTCATGGGAGAGAATGGGTGAGGTTGAACAGATTGAACGAGTTCTCTTCAGAGCTGTGCAGAAAATGTGGATTTCAGGCAAGAAACTGATGATGAACTGGTATATGGCAAATGCATCATATTCTGTCTCTAGGAGCTATTGACTTGGTATTCTGTTTAGAGAAGACAGAATAACCAAGGTGAGGGCGTTTCACCCCAGACGTCAAAGCACAGGTTGTAATGTCTGCATTTACTTAGGAACTATCTGTTTCCCAGTGAGGGAAGCAAGTCCCTGAGACTGCAGCCATTTCAAAGGTAGAAAATGTAAGCTGAAGTCAGGTAAATCCAGTTCAAACTTCTTCAACACATGGCTATTAATCAGCTGCTTAAGTTAACTAAAATGTGAATATAGACTGGAGTGTTATAGTGCTGGAGAGGTGAGAGCACCTCCTGACATATTCATCATGGAGAAGCAGAGTCTGAACTTTAATGACTGGACCTTCATGGCACAAAAATTAAGAAGAAAAATAATGCTATGGGTGCCTGTTAATTGGAACAGCTCAGTGGGCGTCCAGGTAAATGGCTGTGTTGATGAGGAGAAAAAAACCTACAAAAATAGCTTTCAAAATAACCAAATTGATATAAAACTGCAAAGAAACTAAAAATTGTAAAGACAAACATTTTATATGCTCCTTCTTTATGGAATCTGCCTCCTCTAATATATCCCATGCAAGACAGAGGGGTCAGTATCTGTTGCATACTGAAGGCGCTGTACCTCTGATACACAATATACTGTGAATATAGGGGCAGAAAAGGTAAAGATGTTTGCACTCAATAGGCAGATCTTCATTTTCTTCAGCAGATGCAAACTTCAGAGCTTCAGGAGCGAAGTTTTCTTTTTCTCACTTGTTTGTTGCATATAACTCTTGCTGCCTGACCACTCCTGCATCAAAATATCAATTTCTGAGATGAGATAAAATGTTTTCTACACACAGATTATGCAAATACTTCCACACCCACCAAACTTGACCCACATGTGTTCTAGTGAATAGCACTACCAACCATTACAATGAAAGATTCTTATTTTCATAAACTGCTGAACATCCTTTTTGTCTTCCACATAGCAGCTTGAGGAGGGCAGTATCATTTAAGGTCCAAATATTTCCCCCCATCCTTTAACAGACACACACTGTTGCCCACTGAGGTGACCACTAGAGGAACAGCTCTGCTCAAATCTGCTCCACACTCTGTGAATAAATGAATTTTGTAAAATTGTCTGATGCTTTACTCTGATTCTTTCCTAAGCTGCTGTGGTGGGAAGCATTCTCTCTACTGTGATGGAGCAGCAACACATCTATGAGACCCAAGAAATGATTGTTGTAATTTCTTTTTCTTACAGTGTACCATCAATGTTTTCTAAAATTTCCCTTTTGCTTTTTTATTCCCTGTGATGAATCTCCTGTCACCAAAAGGCTTTCAGTACAGTTGTGTGCTTTGTCCTGGACATTTTTGGACAGAGCTTCTGCACCTTACCCTGCATGCACATGAATACAGGAGGAGACAAGTCTCTGGTGGAGTGGATTTTTCTGTTTGTTTTGGGCTTGCATGGCAAGGTTTTGGTAGGGGCGTGGTTGTGAAGGAGATTGGTGCAGGGGTGGCTCCTGTGAGAAGAAAACAGAAAATTCCCCCATGCCAGAGAGCTCCTACTCCTGCCAGCTCCAGGATGGGCTGTAGTGAAGCAGGCTGTCTCCTGCATCTGAACCCTGACCTATTCCTTGGAGGAAACAGGGAGATTTGGCATCTCATTATGGCATGGAGTATGGAATGACCAAGTAACTGTAAATGCATTTAGTGCTTTGGGATAAGTAGAAGCCCAAAAGAGATGAAGTATACTGAGAAGAATACTGCACAATATTCCTAATTTTTCTGTAGGACTCCAAACCCATATCCCAGGATCGCCTGTTGAAAGGGTATAAATATATCTTTGAAGAAACTAAGTGCTGTGGGGGTTTTGGTTTGTAGTACAGATTTTTGCATAGATCCAGCTCACTGCACTTGAAACATCTAAAATGTAAATATCAGAAGCAGTACGTTTTGCACTTTTTATACTCAATAAAAAAGGTAAACTAATTACTCCAAAAAGAGCATTGTTTTTTGAGACGGGGTAAAGCACACTGTAAATTTTGTATATCCTACCAGAAAAAACAGGGATAGGCTTTAATCCATCCCTGTAACCATTTTGGATAGCTACAGTGTAGTGGCTTCATGTACACCCATTACATCTCATCAGTACAAAAAAAAACAAACAGTGGGCTGTGACCCATCAGAGTTAAATGTGGGATAAGTTATGGAAATGTATGTGTCATTTTTGATGCCATGGGCCACCCTGGCTTGTACCTACTGCTTTGAAAAATCTCTTTCAAACCCAGTGTCTTATTTACTTATTTCAGGTTCCATAGGTCATCTCAGATTATTCCAGATGTCAATGCTTACACAATTTAGTGATGCTTAGTGCCTCCTTTATAGTGAATTTAGTTGTTCTTCAGGTTTCATTGACAGAGAGTACTTTTCAATTGCCTGATCAGAAGCCCCTGGAGCTGTTTGAGGTGACCCAGGGTATTCCAGACATGCGTGGGTTTAGCGGATGTGACACAGGAAATAAATGAAATATTCCTACTCTTTAGGAGAGGTAAACTGAGATCAGTGAAGATAGTTCTGGACATATGAGATGGCACTAGAACACCTGTATTTTGGTGCCTAATTAAATCTTAAATTTCCACTGACAATACAGAGGCTGGAATAGTTATTATTTGAGGCTTAAATATGGAATTTCTCATTGTAAAAAGATGACCAGTTACTGGGAGATAAAAGGAAAATTAAATCCTTACTATGTAATCCTAGAATAAATCCTATCTTTTTCAGTTAGCCCAGTGATCTTTCTTCCTAGTAATATCCTGCAAAATGACCTAAATATCCTTATGTGTCTTTACCAAAAAAATGGAAATAGTATACCTCCATTTACATGAAGATTTTACTAAATACTATGTCAGAAATGTAAAAGTGTTTCTCTTTTTCTAATCAAGCATTTTTGTTTTTTGCCACCAATAAAAAAGTGAATAATATACATCATTTGTAGGCAATAAGAAATTTTTGCATATCCCAGTATGGCCAAAGGAAATTCATCACATGGGAAGATTTAATTTTGTTTTCTGTCATAAGACAATTATGATGCTATCTGAACCTTAAGGTGTTTTACTGGGAATTATGATTTTTTTTTAATATGCTATATTTTCAGTAGATAATTTATTTTCTAATATATAACTTAAACCTACTCCCTTTCAGTTTGAATCCCCCCCATTCTCTCACTACAGGCCCTTATAAATATTACCTCTTCATCTTTCTTTTTGGCTCCCTTCAGGCACTGTAAGAACACAATTAGCTCACCTCAAAGCCTTCTCTTTTCCAGGCTGAACCATCCCAATCCTCCCAGCCTTTCCTCATAGGAGAGATGCTCCATCTTTCCAAACCACTCAGTGACCTTCTCTGGACTCACTCCAACAGGTCCATGTCCTTCCTGTGCTGGGACCCCAGAGATGGATGCAGAGCTCTAGGGTCTGCAGAAACAAGCTCTGGTCTGCAGAAGTTTTTCTTGTGCTGGCATGGTGTTTAAATCACTTCTGATTCTCAAAACCAACTCACCTTGGTGTCTCTACACTGTGCTGGATGGTTGGAAAGGTTCTAGATGATGAATATGCAAGGATTTGAGCATTTGGTAAAAAAAAAATGTACAAAAGTAGTGTGTGAAGTTATTGAGATTTACAATGCCTAGAAGCTGGAACAGAATGGACATCTGACAGTCCTGACCCACAGACATGAGACAGAACAGAGTGTTATCTTAGTTTGGCCTGCTCTTTTTAGATGGGAATCTTTCTAAAATATTTTATTTATCGAATTGCTGTATGGGTGTATCTTTTTAAAGCAGTGTCTGAAAATCCATGTGTCCTGATTGGTTGAGGTTATTATTAATTAGACAATGTGCTGTGAATCATTTTATATGCACCAAGATTTTCATCATCAGAGACTCACTTTACAAATTTAACGTCTTATTCTCAAATAAATGTCTGTTTTCTGATTTGCTGCTGTTGTCAGCATTCTTTATCTCTATGTCATTACCAGTCCTGGGAACTTGTTTATCGTCTGACCCTGCTTCTCATCCCAAATCCAAAGATTTTATCTGCCTCAGGCAGAAATAAGCACATCTTAACAGCCGTGAATCCCCATGGGAAGTGCAGATCAAAGGATGATAAATCCTATAAAATTTAATTTAGGTGATTATTGGTAGAGAGTGAAGAGGAGTAAATGCACTCTTGTTTTTGACAAAGAGAATTTAAGAGCAGTTTATGTCTGCAATTATGCCTGGTGAGAATTTTTGCTTAGCTATCTCACTCTTTCCTCTTTGTTGCTCAGCACCTTCCCTTTATCAAAGGCTGTTTGTTCCCCACCTTCCCCTGTTAAGCTGTTGAAGTTCCCTTTACTATCCTTCAATCAAAATATCTGAAATTAACAAAAACTCCTACTTAAGCAGTTATGTTAGCTTTGTCTCATTTTTATGGAGAATTTCTGAGGAATTCCCTTGTGGGCAGCAAATGCCTCAGTTCTAATGAAAAGCCACAGGGATCAGCAACCTGGGCACCCCACTTTTCAGGTTTTGTGCCTGAAGATGAAGGACAAAATAGTACAAGCCTGAGAAACAAGCCTGAGAAATATGAAATTGGGAAGGGCACATACAAACATGGAACAGTCAGTTTCACTTGAAGAATATATGTTCAGAGCTGGAGCTAATCAGACAGGAGTACAGATATGGAGAGAATGCCTGTGGGTGTCTGTGTACATTCTATAACACTTAGCAGCAATAACAGATGTCTCATCTTAGCATTGTAATGTTCAGAGCAGCCCTAATAAACATCTCTGCAGTGCATTTATGTTACTTTTTTTTTTTTTCCTTTCTTTCAGGATTCTTGAAGATATTCCATAGGACTAGATATGCAGAAGTGTAAGCTCAGCAGTAAAAGGGCAAGCAGGCTGACCTAGGTAGGTAGCCAAAGTCTGTTTAGTTTGAAACTGGTACTAGGCAAAAAAATAAAAAACTTGACAAAAGAAGCAATCAGCTGATAATTATAGAATAGAAATAGTCTCAGTGATAATCAGTATGGTTTCTTGCAAGAAAAAAAGCAGCGTGCAAAAAAGCTACAATCACTCTGAAAAAGGCTGTCAAGTGTATGGTATTGTCTATGGCCAGCTATAATAGCAGCACAATCTAAAACTGACAATGAATTTGGTAGTAACAGAGTGCTGGGAGCCAGAACTACCCGTCTATTTCAGGTGATCATAGTGTTGTGGTAAAATATGGGACTACTGAATATTATTTTTTCTGAGATTTCCTGCAGGAGAAAATACTTACTTTGGTATGAATGATACTAGATCCTAAACTGTTGTTTTTTTCAGCACAAGAAGTTGCAGCTACCTTTGGTTTAAAGTCAGGTTTAAAGTCAGGTGCTCAAGTAAGTTCATACACAGTAACAAATAGAGTTATCAGGCTCCTAATGATCTATTCTCCCATTGATACTCCTGGGATGTTGCATAGAGCTCTCATTAATGCAAACGGAAAAGTGGAAAGTACATGCCGAAATCAACAACTCCCCCTATTGTTATAACGGGTGAATGGTTCCCTTAGGCAAAAAAACAACATTACTGACTTTATTTTTTTCCTTGACTACCTTCTTCTCCTTGTAAAACAAATCATGTTAAAAAGTGCGGGGTTTTGGATTTGTTTGTTTTTTAAGTGGATGTCACAGGAGAAAGTCAGTGAGGAGGATTTATCAAAAACAACATTCTTGTTACGACCCAGTTCTGACCCAGTGTAGCCAAATCATCAATCACGGTGACAATGGGCCATATTTATCCCTGGTGCAGCTGCACTGTAATTGACAGAATTACATTTAGAAGAGATTTGCCTTATAGCTGTTTAGTTAGAAGTCTGGGGTGATGATTAGTTGAAGGTTTGACTTTCTCTGCAGCTTGGATTAATGCATACATTATGCAAAGGTATATGTGTATTCAGTTTGCTGCAGATGTTGTAGTCAAGAATTCATGGATGTTTGCACCTTGTTGCTCTGAGTTCCATTATAACAGAATGTAAAGATAACAGGGCCACAATCTAGTTATGCACTTCAAAGGTTGACAGAATAATTTGATTGTATTCTGCTTTTTTTGCCATAATCTGCAGGTATACTTTGTGGCTGGTAAAAAAATACTAGGCATGGGTCAGCTAAAATATGTAGCACTAGTGACGTCCTACAGCAAAGAAATATTGTTTCAAGATTTTTGTATTACTGCATATCCCAAAAATCACAGCTAAAGTGGGTACTTATTTACATAGTTACAGTGAAAGAACAAAAATATTTGTCAGTATCTTAGTTGTCTGCTCACTTTCTGTATCCTTTTAAATTTAGATGCCATTTAGTAAATTGGAGTAAGCAGAACCAAACATTTCATTCTATGAAAGGAAATGTTTCAAACCCTTTGATACCATTAACAAACTGGATCTGTTAAAGCTAGATGGTGCTACCCCATGTTAAGTAAGTGGTCTATTTCAATATTTTATTTCCTAACACTAAACAAGTAATTGTCCTTACACAGTTGTCACATTCAGCTGCTTTTTTGCATGCAATTGTTCTTAACTTGAATAAAGGGAAGGACTAACACTGACTTCACTGGTGCTATGATTTTATCTTTATTACATTAATTAAATATAATGTGCCTCAGTAACAGAACCCAAAATATTTTTGATCAGTTAATGAAAAAGCAAAGATGGATGCTTAATGCAGGTGTTGCCTGAAACAGGGAAAGTAAAAATAGAAAAAGTCCTAGTTTATTGCTGTACCTTGTGATATGCATTTCATAGCTGTGCTAGATCTGTATATAAATGTGGTTAATATAATTTTCTAGAATTGAAAGTAATTGCGATTTTGCTACTTAGTAAATAGGTTACATATGAGAGGAAATTATTTCCTGGTAATAATGCTACAGTCTGGTAAATAACTGTTATCTTACTCACTAGTAGGTAGTTGGGTATCATATGCCTCTATAATTCTACCACATGTTGATCCAAATAAATTTGATATACAATTTATCCTAAAACACTGTTTAGGCACAAAAAGTACCTGGATCTGTTTTGAAGAAGATATTTAGAATAAGACTGGACTCATCAATATTTTTTGCAGTTTTACTGGAAATCTTTCTGAGATATACAGTCAGTGTGATATGCAGTAATATGATGAGTTTGTACTGAAATTCCATGTGGAGTTGTGTTATCAATCAATGCATCCTAGGGATTTACAGAGAAATCTGCTAATGGAGTACAGTTAACATAAAACTATGCCATCAGTAAGTGTCACTTGTACTATTGGGAGACATTAGCTATCACAGCAGTGGCTGGGAAAATACAGAGTACAGTACATGTAGTTCATAAACTGTTGTGAATTACATGGCAGCTCTTTCTGACTTTCTTTTGTCTACACAATCCCAAGGTTTTTAATAGCACTCTTCACTGTTACTCTAGCACAAAAGACAGATCAATTAGGAGAAGAAATCAATGTAAACTCTCTTTTCAATAAAGTAAGTGCTGAAGGTCTTGAAAATTTCTAACTACATGTACAGCTTAGGCTCTGTGTCAGTGTTTCTCTTTCAGTGGGTTACAATCCCAAAGTCATCCAAAAGTGTCACCAGAGGGCTAAAAGAGGGTGAAATTTTTATTACAACTTAAAGCAAAGGATAGCTCACTTTCCTGTTCTTCACAAACCCTTATCTTTTAAGGCTCAGCAACTTTTGTTAGATTTCTAGCATATAAAAGGGGTTTGCCATTTTTTATAATATCTATTAAATATCACCTATGAAAACGCTTATAAATCATAATTCTATTAAAATAAACTGATGCTTGTGATACATGATACTAGCTAGAATTTTATAGCTAATGTACATTACGATCCTTGTGAGGTCTGTGTAAATTTTAACACATTAACTGACAGGATTTACTGCAACTGGCATTGACCAGATAGTTTATAGTAAAAGTACAACAGGGCTTCAGAACATTAATTAGTATATGCTAGCCATAGGAGTTGCAATTAGCCTTTTTATCTAATGAGAACTGTATCAAAGACTAATTTTTGTGGGATACGGAAGTTGATAAAACTTGTCAAAATCTTACTATATTTTCTTTCAGAGCTACTTAAACTACAAGCACTTGAATATTATGTGCATATATAGAATTTACACCTGTGTTTACCCCAGCATTTAACACAGATGTAGTAGCTTTGTGTTTTACCAGCATTTGTATTTTCTTTGTTAGAAAGATTTATCTGATGTGAGCTTTACTGAGCTGAAGCAATGACAGCTAAGAAAATGAGCTCTGAGATGTCATCCACAGTCGTCCCTTTGAGAAATTCTTCCTCCTTCATTCTTCTCCATCTACCCCCTCCCTGCTGTTTCACTGGTTGCTGCACCCACTCATTTACCTAGTCAAAGGAGCTGCCTACCTTTAGTGAGCTTGGCAGCAAAACTTTGCCCACCTGGGTTGTGGGTTTATGAATGATCATCTCTTTGATGGTCAATCAGAAAGTCTCTGCTTTAAAGATAATGGCAAATAATGGCTGGAAAATAGCCACCAAAGGACAAAATAAAAATGCTTTTTGTTTAGACTTGATCAGTTTCAGTTCATGACTGAGAAATACATTTATTGTCAGCTTTGTGGAAGTCGTGGAAGTGCAGAAGGAACTACCAAGGTTGTCTTCAATGCAGCTCAAACTATGCCTGAGACATGATATGGGAAGATGGGAGGATCCGTGCTGAAGAAACAGGTGTGTCCAGATAAAGAGGAAAACAAAACAGTGACACACTCTACTAAAAAAAAAAAAATAAGCAGTGAGAAAAGAGAAAGGGGAAAGCTGCCTTGCTGTCCTGGGCATTGAGCAGACTTTATAATGCTTCTGAGGGAAAATATTTTCCCTGTTTACAGATAACCATAGTTTGTGTTCTTTTACCAATCTCTTTCTATTGCCATGAATGTACATGATGAGACAATAGAGGATCCTGGCAACACACTGGAGAAAGTCTAAAAACAGCTAATAAGAGGAGGCATAGCCTCTAGATTCCTCACGGGGAGAGGGAAATATCCAGATTTTTCTGTCCTGTGGGATGCAATTATGTTGTCCAGAACCAAAGTGTGACCTGTCTTGCTTGTCCTGTTTATTGAATGCAAACGTGATGTCTGGTTTCATTGCAAGTTCCCTGCCTAAGATGGATATCCTAAGGCCAAATTCAATAGGCAGTCAACTTCTATACCTGTCCAGAGCCAGTATTTTCAAAAGAATGCATGTCAGTAAATTATGATGTCTGTTTCAGTTAAAATCAACATTTCTTTTCTAGTTCACTTAGAATCAAATACACTGCAGTCCAAGAGATATTCCTTATTTCCCATGGAATTTATAGCACCATGGTTCTGGTATGTGATTTTGACACTCAGGAGAATTTGAGTTAAATTTTCAATTTTTTTGTGGTGTTGGATATTTGGCTTCTTTTAATACTGAAAGAAGAAACTTCAGGATTAATACCTGGCTATGTCTTCTCAGTGAATAAAAGCAGCAACACTAAGCTGCCAACTGAAATATCTGAAATAGAATCAGTATTGCAAGTATCAGAGCTATGGCTCTCTCAAGGAGGCACTCAGACAAATTTGGAAAGGAAGCTTTCAAACCTTTATGTGACTTTCTCCTGTGATGATTTAAAGGCTGTGATTCCAGCAGAGGAAAACCACAAGTATTCCACAACCTCTTTGTGATGTAATTGCAGGAAAATACACCAGCGAAGTGTAGAGAAATTTTAATTTTGAATTTTGAGGGGTTTCAGCCCTGACAAGTACATTGTATGTACAAAGACAATGGGTTTATCAAATTGCTCATCTTTGTCAGACTAACAAGGTCTCCTGGACACCATATCCCAGATTCATGCCATTCTCTCTGCTCTTGTTGAGACCTCTAGGCTATCTGCATATATTTCTTTAGTGGAGAGATACAGGTTTCCCTAGAGGAAAGTTCAGAGCAGCTCATATCAGCATTGCCCTCTTACCAGAATTTAATATTGCAGTATGCTACAATAAAGTAATAACATCAGGTAAACTAGCTCAGATAGCTAAAGTAGTAATTTAGGTATTTTGTTTAGCTACCCAAGATCAGGTGAAACAATCCAGGCTGATGGCATTGAAGAAATGGTCATAATAATATGAAAAACTGTAATAACAATGAAAAAGTATTATTGACTATTATGGAAAACTGGCATATTTTTATTATTCACATTATATAATATGGGTCATTTTCTATCAAGTCACTAAGAAACTTAGTGAAGCAATGAAAGACAAAATAATACCATACAGGATCAATCTGCTTCATTATTGTGTTGGTTCTTCTGGACAGACCCTAATGAATAGTCTGTAGGGTCCTGATAAATTGAGTGAATAAGCACAGACTGTTATATGTGAGTAGGCTGTTAGAGGATGAGACAACTTGTATTTGAAGTCTGTATCACGCCATTGCATATCTGGTACAGGGTTTATATCTATTCCAGAGGAGAGAAATATTGAAAAAAACATAGGAAAACCCAAAAATCCTAATAAATTTGAATCTATGTATTATAGCAGTATTGGAAAAGATTAATATTACATATTAATTTTTAAAAAATCATGCCATTATTACAAGGTGTGTGTGCTGTTTCTGGAATATGATCTCTTTGGGATCCCAGAGGGGAATAGCTGACAAAATTGGAGCATTGTCTTGGATGTATATAGTCCAGAAAGATCAAGAAGGATAAATGCCATTTATGAGAGAGAGCAGGGGGAATGCATGGATCTGTACATTGGGGTGAATGATGAGGCAACTTAAAATTATGGCATTAGCACTAGACAGCAAACCAATATTGACAATATCATAGCGAATGTCAGTTTCTGATCACTGCCAGGAAGAATAAAATAAAAGACCTTCTCTAGAAAATAGGAAGAACCTCACATTAACAAAACCATTTTCTCCACATTTTAGCCTCGTCAAGAGCTACTGCAGGGAGAGCAGAGAAGGGCACATGGATCCAGGAGTTTCCTGAAGACCAGTGGTGATTACTTTTTACACAAGGAACCAATGGGCCACTGGCATCAGGTGCTCTGCTGGACCTGACACATGAAAGGAAGGGCAAGTGTGTGAAGGCTGAGCAGCCTTGGCTGTATGAGATGGTGGAGTTCAGGATCCCGAGCAGAGGGAGAAATGCAAAATACAGGATCACAACCTTTGGCTTTAGGAGAGCAAATGAAGGCTTGTTCAGGCACCTTCCTGAAAAGAATATTGCTAATGAAGTAGAGACAAGGTAAAATATGGTCCTGTACAGAATGGCACAGGAAACCCAGTAATGTGACATAGAGAAGGCCAAGTTTGTGAATGACTTATTTCCTTTGGTCCTTGCTGTTAGGGTTTTCCTTTAGGAATCTGAGGCCCTTGAAGATCCTGAAAGCAATTGTAACATTGAAGCATATGCACTGAGAGAGCAAGATGATCAATTTGCATAAAGACCTGATAGTATGAGGTAAAAAATCTCTCATTTCAGAGATTTTTATGAACAGAATAGGATGCAATAGGCAGAAGTCCAAATAAAAGAAATTCTACTTAAAACAAGGGGAAAAAATTCTATTTTAAGGAGGGTCAAACACTGGAAGAACCTGCCCAGGGACATTGTGCAGTCCTTAGAGATATTCTTCCTTAGAGATATTCAAAATAAATCTGGATGATGCCCTGAGCTATGGCTGACCCTGCATTGAACTGGAGGTTTGAACTAGATGATCTCCAGAGGCATCTTCCAGCCTCAACTGTTCTCTGACTCTTGGCAACTCTGTGATATATGTTGCATTGTGTTAAATTAAAAGCAGTTGTAGCAGAAGTTAATTAAGCTGTAGTGCATACACAAACTCATGAAGTCATGGAGTTATAGCCATTAATATTTCCTCCTTTATTTGTAAGTGATTGAAGTCTGTATCACGCCATTGCCCGTCTCTTTCTATGTCTGCACTGAATGATAGGAGTAGAAGGCTTGAGGCAAGATTTTTAGAGAAAAGAGAAAAGCTAAGTCAATTGAAAGCAATTTCTGAAGGGAATAACATCAAAAAAAAAAAAAAGGAGGAGAAATATTTGAAAAGAGGAAAAAGGATTGAAGGATATTGCAGATATTATGTTTATATGGCATTCTGGCATTTCTGAATGTCCTAAAAAAGTATTACACCAAGAGTAAGTTAGTGGATAAAGCAAAAATTTTGAGAAGAGGCACAAAGGAAAACCAATAGAACATCAAGAGCATTTGAACTGCTAGAAGGCATTTTCCTTGTGGAACTATCTGAAAATCCTTAAGAGAGCTAGTGAAGATTCATTTAAATAGCTGAGCAGCTCATTTAAGCAGTCAGACAAAAGCCTCACTTCAGCTTTTCAAAATCAGGCTGCTGCTATGAGCTGGTGGCACAAAAGACAAAAGCAAAAATGTGTCGTGTCCTGACACTGCATTTTGTAAGAAGTTGATCACAACTGGCTTAAACTATGCACTGAAGTAAGCTCCACAAAAATCCTTGAGTGCACTATGTGCTAGAGGTTAAAGAAGAGATAAAGCCCAGACACACTTTAAAAATAAAAAAAATTAAGATTCTTTGGGAATATACTTTTGCTCTCAAACACCAAAGCAAGCCAGAAAACTAGAACTTCTGTTGATTCTAAAAACTGCAGAAGCCAAGTGTACCAGGCACTGATTGCTCACAGAACATCTGACAGCAACAGAGGAAGGAAAACTGTTCCCATTATTGATATCATATACAATATATTGCAATAATATAAAAGCATTTTGCATTCTGTTCAAATGTTCTGATATGTCTTTTGGCAGGCATATCAGAACAACTGGAGATTTCCATTAAGAAGTCAAACTCTCTGCTTGCTATTTTGAAGATAATTTCCATGTTTCAGTGATACTTTGAAATGCTAGAATCTCATTAACCTCCATTTCTGGACATATGCACTGGTTTAAAAACTCAGGAATAGTAGAAGCAGTGAGGATGCTGGTGAATAAAAAACACAACGGGTTCCTATTCTAGCAGCTGTGACTGAAGGAAGATGTGACAGAAAAGCTTGAGTCTAAGACCTACACCTCATGTAAGGTTGATCTGAGAGTTACCATAGGCAGCAGTGGTTCTAGGACAAAAACTTGGGAATTAGCACTTCCGGTTGTCCTTAAACATCTTCAAATAAGGAAATTAAAGACACAGGCTTAAGTGAAGGAAACTAAAAGGTTTCAATGCAAAGTCATGACAGTAAGTGACAAAATCAAAGTTTATTAAAATTTGTTTTTTAGGGAAGAGACACTGTAACAAAAAGTGACAACCAGCAAAGCTGACATACCAAATAGTTATTAGAACCCTTCCTTATGGAATTTTACACCAGATACAAGCTCAAAATGAACCTTTTCTTTTTTGCTTTTGTTTTTTTGACAACCTAGTCTTCAAAATGAAGTTACATATGTCATGACCTGTTGGAGTCCAGGACACCCCTCTGGCCACCCTGAAGGGTTTGGAGACCGGACAGGGGGGTTTGGGATCTGTACAAGGGGGTCAGCCAGCTTCACACAGAGCCCAGGAGGACACTGCTCTTGATTTCTGGCCATGGGAATGAATATCTACATTGTGTGAAGAACCACAAGTTGAAAGAATTTATAATAAGTAGTAGTTAGTTTATTATAGAATGTAGATATAGAAGTTAGGATTTTTAGTATATGGGGTTTGAAGAGACAAGATGGAGGAATTGGGGAGTGGCCCTGTCCTCCTTGTTCTTGCTCTCGTCCCCCATCTTTTGCTGAGTTGGGTTTCAATGATTGGTTTAGAGTAGAAATGACATGTTAACATAGGTAGTAAGTATTAATAAGACTTTGTAAATAAAAAGTACGTTTTGGGTGGTGATTGGGTCAGGGGACGGTACATAAAGTCCGGACCCTCTGACCCACCTCACTCAACCGCGTGTCTCGCTCTGCTGGGGACACCTTGCAGAGCAGAGAAAGGACAGAGAGATAATGAAAGAATAAACAACCTTGGAAACACGAATTATCGGACTCAGCTTGTCTTCTCTGGCACCGGCGTGGAACTTTTAGGGCAAGAAAAGCCCAAAAACCTTATTACTTCGGGGAACAGCAACCCCGAGGAAATCTCAGGGAACAGCAACCCTGAGAATGACCTTCACGCAGTTGATTATCACACAATACACATAAAAGTCACAATCTGAGAATTGGAACTAAACATTAGTCTCAGTGGCCTAATTATCCTTTATGTCTCCTGTTTATTGCCTCTAAACAAATAATACTGGATTGTAGATATCAATGTGTAATATTGTCTTTGCCATTATACAAAATAATGAAATAGAGCACAGCAGTGTAATTATATGTATCAAGTGAAATATAGACTATAATAATAATATTATAGAGAAAAATTACATTATTAAGAAATAATTACATTAAGGAAAATTCTTGTATTATTTTCATTGACTTTTTGAATTATAACTTGTTTTTCTTTCTCATTACATTGACTTTTCCCCACACATTTGGAGATAAGAGTTGAGTGAAGGATCTGTCAAAAAAAGAAGGTTGTGTCTGACCCTTGTAATTCCACTAAGAGTTGATAGTACTTAAGAGAAAAAAATATCTGGTACAGGGTTTGGAAGCTTAAATTTTCTTTCTTCCTAAACTAAGCCATGACAGGCAATAAAACATTATCTGGATGCTTGATGCAAGTAATGAACCACTGAAGAAACTTCTTATGCTCGGTCAGCACTAGACATGGAAAATACTCAAGAATATTAGAAATATCTCAAGAATATGAGAAATATTTGATTCATAAAAATCCTTAAACGGTAATTTTCTGTATTAAATGATTAAAATTTTAGTATAAATATACAACAGATGCTTCTTTATACCTGTTGTTCTTATAGAAGTGAAAAATGGGTGAATGGGTTTTATGAATTAGAAATAAGAAATAAGTTTTTATTTTGTTCTAAAATAAGATGTTAAGATTTTAAACTACCAAAATATTATTCTGATGAGAAAAATGGAAGAGGAGGGATGTGTAGAGCAGGGATGTGTAGGATGCAAGTGCAGGGATGTGTACTATAAGAAGACCATAATATAGACATGGAGAGGACTGCTGTGGGTGTCTGGGTACATTAAATAACCCCTTGCTCTTAATGGCATCTTAGCTTTGTAAAGTTCAGATGAGTTCTAAGGAAGAGGTCTGAAGTGTAATGATGTTTAATGATGTTACATTTTGCTTTTTTTTTTTTTTCCTTCCCTAACAAGAATGTTAGTGCGTAATTTTGGGGTGCATCCAAATTTGGTTTAGTTCCTTTAGCAAAAGTATACTGTGTTTGTGTTGGGAATCTCTCTTACCTTGAACTTTGCTGGATATTATCAACTTTATTAGATACTAACAACCTTTTTACCCTGTATTGCAGGTGTTGACTGTACTGTTAGCATGAACCAAATTTTTATTTTTGCTTTATACTGGGGATTTAATAGAAAAGTGTTCACTGGAGAACAATATGGAATATCTTGGGGCATAGAACTCAGCATAATGTAAGGAAGATCAGCCATCTCCTAAGGTTCTGCACATATCTAGGGCCAAAGGAGAAAAAAAAAAAAAATCAAACTTGAAAGAAAATACTATAAAGGAAAGTGTCAAACTGCAGAACCAAGGGAAGAAGAAAAATAGGGCTGATATACACCTGACCTGACTTCAACCATCTACAAAGGAAACATGTATATCTCAGCTGGTCTCAACAGGTTTACTTTAAAGTCGATTGAGGCTTGGCAGATGTCCACATGTAGGCACTTGGTTTAGGATTAAATTAATTCCCCCACTGATTATATTGCCTAGATATGCTAAATACAAAGGGAATCCCAGATAGCTAGCCTACATTTCTATTTTGTCAGAAACTATAGGCAATGGAATTAATTGTATTTTAACTTTACTGAGAGAGAAAGATCATCTGAAAAAATATTCTGGATACCTTAGAGAATTCTAACCAAAGACAGGTTTACTGTGCTTCGGAGGCTGAAAAATCAGTATTTGCAGTTATGGTTCATAGTTTGTTAAAGTTACATAGTTTGGGGACTGCTGAAGAAGCCAGTGAAGGTTTTCAGCAGTGCTTAAAGGACCTATAATATCTTATGTCCTTAAAGAAAGCTGTAAGTGCAAAGCTTTGCATGGGCAAACCTCGGCAAAAGGATCTAGGATCTGAGTAGGCTGTGATGGGAAAACAGAGAAATTGTGAAATGGACCAGATGTGTCCAGTGAAAGTCTGTGTTGCAGCATATAAAATAAAAAGAAATGCAGTATGTCTTGGTTTAGAAGACAGGAATCCACTAGAGAAAGATGGAGTTTCCTTAGAATGGAAAATATTAACTCCCCTCCCTCCAAATTATTATAATTTTACAATTAAGGGCTATCAGGCAAAGATATAGGAATAAGAGTTCTTTTATTAGGAATATTAGAAATGCAAATGTAATAGTACAAAACATACAAGTAAACAACAAACAAACAAANTACCCCACCCATTTTTAATAGCTGAACCATTATCAGAAAGACATCCTCCCCCCTTCCCCCAGAGTAACAAAAAATAAAGAAAAAACATTTCCTCAACTGCTTTCAGCAGATGAAAATAGAATACAATTTTTTGCTTCCATAACCCAAGACATAGCAGAACACTTCTCATTGAGAGACAGGTAGAGCAGCCCAGTGAGCTTCCAGGGGAAAATTATTAGAAGGAAAAATATTTTAGAGGCATATTAAAATTGAGTTTCCATTAGAAACACAATGCTGACTACTCCTCTATGCACTCAGTGCTACTCACAAAAGTTTCAACTGAGGGACCACATATAACTCATCCAAACAGAGAAAATTCCCCATTCATCATCCAGAGTGAAACCCAGCTAGTCCTACACTAGCCATTTGCTGTATAACCAGTCATCCATTTGTTCCATGATGAAATGTTCCAAGATGAAACACACCTCCTGGCTGGTGTAACTCACTGTACTGAATGAAATCCCTGAAAAAAACAGAGCTGATGTGGATGCCTATTTTCTGTTCAACTGCCTTGACTAGAGGCAAACTGCATCCTTTATAAGAGAGACAGTACAATTAAGGCAACGTATTTGACTTTTCAGATAGGAAATATATGTCAATTCAGGCGTATGAGAAGTCTTACCTTTTGCTAGGACCTGTAGGTAGAGGTATAAAAAGTGTATTCTTCTATCTACATATTTCTTACAGATTACGTTTGCCAGGCTGTACTGGTTCCTGTATAAATAAGCCAAGTATTAAAAGGAAAGTGACTTGGTCTCACTAATTTTTTTCCTCCAGTAAACAATTAACAAAAAGGTTTCTGCTTGCTTCAAAGTTATCAGTGTTCAGTAGATTGCTGAGATGACTCTTTAATAGGCAGCTGGATATCTGTATGTCTTTTGAATGGGCTGTGCTCATTGAAAGATGACCAATCAATTTTATTATTCTTGCTAATTGAGTTGCTGTCTGACTCCAAGAACATTTCAGGTGGTAAAGTTGGTTATTTCATTTAGCAAACAAGAAAAGAATATAAACTAACTGAGAAAGTATCACCTTTTATACACTGGCAACAGAAACCTGACTGCAATAAGGATATTTTCAGTGTTTAGGAAAATGGATTTTCTGTACTTGCAGATGGCAGTCTACTCCAAAACTTCAAGACTTTAAATATTAGAGATAATATATCATGAAAATACTCTATTGCTTATTAACCAAAATAATCTAATATTTTTGATTGAAAACAAGAGCAATTAAAATATACTAATTTCAGAGTTTTTATTAGACTCACTTTTATGTTTTGGTCTTCTTTTTCTGCATGTATTTTTCATAAATTTTTAAGTGATCTTATTTTGTTGATATCAAGTTCAGAGTGGAGGAGGATTCCAAAGCCATAGTTGTGAATATGTGTGATAGAAATCCTATAATCTATATTTTACTCTCACCAGAAAAGAAAAGAGCAGTAAAATAGTATGATTTATATCATTACTCACTACCAAGAAGTGCATCTGAACCACCAAGGGTTAATAAATTCTTGATTCTCACAGAACTTTAAAAATAAAGAAATTGTAAAAAAATGTTGCACAGGAACCCCTTTGAAAGAGGGTAGCATTTATTCATTAAAAGATTCTACAAAAGGAAAACAAGTGATTTAAATGGCTATTTCTGTGGGGATTTTTTTTTTTTAATAGCAGTAAGTAGTTGCAACAGTTGGAATCATTTCCATTTTATAAAGCCTCAGCCCCTTCATACTCTTGGTGATAATGAAATCTCATTGGATGACAATATAACTTCTAAATGTGTTGTTTCTTTTATTCATCAAAGCAGGAGATAAAAGCAAATGTGTGACTGGAGAGCCCAGCCCTCATCCCTACACACAGCACCCTGGCATGCCCTGAAAGAAAGCACAAGCATCCCTTGACCTGGATAAAACACATCACTTCTTAAGAAATCTGCCTTCTACCATCCTTCCTTCATTTTCAGGTTGTCTTGTGGATAGACAGCTGAAGGGGCCAGCTAAAAGGATTCTCACCTTAGTTCCTGACAGGTTTCAGAACAAGAGTGATTAACAGGCTTGATCTGCACAACAGATGCTCAGAGCCATCACAGAGCAACACACCAAGCGACACAGGAAAACTGCTTTCATGAGAGATTATAGGATAACACCACGTTCCCATGGAGGGTTTTTTTCATCTGGACTGATCACTTTGCAATGGAAGCTCCTAACTTCATGCAACTAAAACTGCACTGTGGAATATCCCCATCCTGCTGCTGCTGCCCCCTAAAAGTCTCTGTCTCAGAAATCAGGAGAGATGAAGGAGAAGAAGGTGGTTTTTTCCCTCACATTTCCAATACTGAACTTCTGTAGAATGCAGGTAAACTGATATTTAAAAGTCCTAGGAATATCCAGATCTCTTATGAATATCCATATGCCATGAGAGAGAAAGGGAGAATTCCCTGAGCTACAGCTTCGACTTCCCTTGATTCACAGAGTCAAACTCATACAATTTAATAAATGAAGACAAGTACTGAGCCATAAGTTAATTTCTAGAAATTACAAATTAAATTACTCATCATTACGGGGCTCTATGAATCCTCTTCTTTCTCTTTTTTCTTTCCACTATTTAAATATTTAAAATAAGCATTTTAAGCTTAAAAGTATTTGAAACTGTCTTCATTCAGTTTAGACTTGATTCTTTGCAGATAATTTGGCACATTTCTGAATAACAGGAATTTTAAATTTCACTATTTCTGATAAGGACTAATCAAAAAAGGGTGAATCCACTATATAGTAATTTCCCAGACTAGATGATAGAGATTGTTTGCTCTAACATCAGAATAGAATTAATGTATTTGGATAAATTTTCTTCCAGAAAATATAATCTCAGTGGAAGTATAGCATGAAGGACAAAGAAAGGACATACTTTTTTACCTCTATATCTAGACTAAGTGATGGAAGGATTTCCTTCCCCTTAAAAATATTATGTTGTCAAGCTTACTAAGTTCCATCTTCAACTGTTGTATTATTGAAGTGACTGGAAATAAGTAGTCACAAGAAAATTTTAAACTGTCTATTTGTTCTGCCTATTTGCTTTCAGTGTGACAGGATTAAAAAAAGAGAAGTCTTTAGATTTAGGTGTTTGGGCATTTTTTAATTCAAAATAAATTGAACTATGAAGCCTAAAAACCAATTTTTTTTAAAATTACCATGGTCAGAATATTTTTCCATCTGTGCTTGGGGCCTCATTTTTCATTTTCAATGAATATTATTTTTAATTTTCATTTCACAAATATGATGCATTGAATAACCACTAGTTTTTATCCAACAGTTCTTTTTCTCCATCTTTCCCCCCTGTTTTTTTTTCTTTCTGTCTAGCCAAAATTCTGCAGAGCAACCATTTCAGAAGAGTAAAGTTTCAGCATTTCATACTTCTTTTTACTATGTTGGATTTTTTCTGATATTTAAGGCATTTTTAAAACCTTCATAACTGATCAAGAGAAATGTACTGGGACAGAAAAGTAATAACTGGTATTAAAAAACAGCTTAGAAAAACTCAGATGGAAACTAAAAATTGTGAAAACAGAATGCAGATATAGTACTTAAAAGTTAATCCTTAATTTAGAACAGCAATAGCATCATTTTCCTACTTAAATAATTTGAGTAGTGGTCCCTTGGTTTTGTTTGTTTGTTTGTTTTGTGTGTGCTTTGTTTGTTTTAAAATTAGGACACCTTATTTGTTATAAAATGCTTACAAGTCTTAACCCAGCACAATTTTCACCCAGATTTAGAAAATGGTCAATGAAATACTGAGGAGATGCAAACTACAAAAGAGTGGTCCAGCTGCTAGTACTCCTCTCAGTGAATGGAAAGCAATCCCCAATGACACACAGCAGGTTTGAGGGCACCCTTAGCAAAGCTGAGTGGTGCAGCTGATTTCCTTGAGGGAAAGGATTTCATCCACAGGGACCTTGCTTGGGGAACGTGCCCACTTGAACCCTCTGAAGTCCAAAAATGTCAAGAGCAATGTCTGGACCAGGGCAATCCCCTGTATCAGTAAAGTCTGTGGGGCTGAGAGCAGCCCTGAAGAGAAGGAGGACTTGTGGGCACTGGTGGATGAAAAGTTCAACATGAATCTGGAGTCTTAAACAGACTTGTGTTATACCAGATGTTGCTCTGTGTGTATACATTTATGAATTCCCATTTACAATCTTTCACATCTGTTTTTAGATGTCTCAAACAGCTACTACAAAACCAGCAAAGGGCTGAAATTTTGTCATAAATACCACCAGTATCTGTGCTGTGTGGAATTAATTTTTGGAGATTTTTCCTACAGCAGAACTGGAAATTCATGTTCAGCTTCCAGTATTTGAGTTTAAATCAGTCTTCCTTTTCAAACAAAGTATTTCTGGGATTTGTTAATTCCTCCAGACAACATAAGCAAAGTATCATGTAGGCTCAGTAAGATTAGGAGGTGGACTAAGGGAAGAGTAACACAGCAAAGTCTCTCCTTCACATACAATAAATTGCAGATCACAATTGGTGTACAGGTTTGATACAAAACATTTGTATCTCCTCTCTTTCTATTCTTAAGTGCCTTTGCCTCTTCCTTGTTTTTCCCATGCACTGTCAGTTCTTGCTGTAGATGTTTGATTTGCAGCAGCCAGCGCCAGTTTTTGCTGTTAAGGAGTATTAAAAAGAAGCTAAGTGTGAAAAGTTTACTATTTTGAAAATATGCCTGTGGTAAGTACTTGTAAGATGCATGTGATAGGAGTGAAAATGCAGTAAAGACATGCCCTGAGCAATGTGTCAAAAGGACAAGTTTATCTAGGCCTGCCAGGATTTTTTAAAAAGAGAAAATAGTAATGAAAACATGCTTTTTCATCACATCTGCTTGATAAAAAAAGCCTGCTGGGGAAGAAAAAAAAAATGAGGAGGGTTGAAAGTGAATGTTGCTGCCTACTTCCAAAGAAAAATAATGTAGTTTAAATAAACGATAATTGTAGAATTTCAAACCATTATGTATGATTCCAAAAGGCAAATGGATTAAATAAGCATTGAATAAACCTTCTCACTGATGAGACACAGAGCCACAGTCCCCCAGAAAAGTTGAGAGATCAGGTCTGGTCACCAGGGTTAGACCAGTCCAGGGGTAACAAAACAAACCTGTGCTCCTGAAGGAGGGCCATGGTCAAACCAGGAGCCCACGTCAGCTGCACAAACTGGACAAGGGAGGAATCTGGGGAGATGCACGGCTGACCTGAGCTGGCACTGTGAATTCCAGAGCCTGAGTGGAAAGCCAGGCTGGCTGCCCTGTGGAAATGCCAACAAACCAGCATTTCTGTGAATTCCTGTAGCTGGAATGGACAAAATGGAAATGGAGCTCAAAAACTGCAGTAGTCAGAAGCCTGTTTAAAAAACAATGATTTCAGTCTGTTCCTAATGACTCTTAGGTCTGGTGATCTTTGACTGCTGTATATCCAAACAGCACCAAAAATCTCACCGTACTTCAGTCTGTGACATTTTGAGATTGTTGTAAATAAAAAGAAGAACAGTTATGGATTATTAGCCTTTCTACATTGTAGCAGGAACCAAAGGTTCTGCTGAAATACTTGATGGCTGTGTCTGAACGGATAAATAAAAGGGGCCAGCCACTATTGCCTTGGAAGACAACGGTGCCACTGTTGTCAAATGACAACTAATGCTACTATTTGTCTTATCAAGTGGCATGCCTTTGAGTTGTGTTTGTATGAGTAAATTACTCTGACACATCCAGCAGAAACTCCTCAAACAGACTGCGCACAGAGAATTATTCCTGAGTCACTTTATCCTAAGAGGTTTGGCAAAACTATCTAGGTTTAGTTGAAATAGTCCAAAATTATGCTCAGTTCAAAACTGAGCTAACAATTACTGTAAGATGGAATGTCTAGCAGTGCTTGAGCTCAGATACTGGCCCTTGTTTTTCCTGATATAAACATATAAGAAATATGTACATTGCCTAATGAAAAATTGAAAAATTATACCAAAGGTTTAAACATAGTGGGATGTGCTTGGGTGACAGATATTGAGATAACTCACAATAGGACCATGAAAATCCTAGCACAACTGAAAATTTTCTCTAAATAACTGAATCTCTCCCAGGTGTACAAAACAAAGAGACACAATTACTAATCCAGGCCAGACCCCCCATATTTTAATGCAGATGTCCTCTTAAGACTCCCTGGAAATGAATTTTTCCACTCCCATTTTTCAGAAAGGAGAATGAAGCACAGATCATTAAAGAACTAAAAAAATGCCATATTCATATTGTTTCAATCTCAATGAAATGAGAAATAATCACTTAAATACCCTGGGGGTCAGGATCTGGGTCTTTTACCTGCTGTCACATAAAAAGTCTCTCTGAATACACTTGAGCTGGATTTTCTTTAGCTCTTAATGAACTGTCTTGATTAGAATAAAGGATCACCTTTCAGAAAGTAGGGAATGTCACGCAAAATTTTTTTTGGTATATTTATTAAACATGCAGAACACCCAGATGCTCTTTACATTTTCATTGTTTATATGATTTTTTCTGAGCACAGTGTTAGTCGTTTTTAAGGTACTAAGGGAATAGTTAAAGTTACAATAAATGGGCATTTCAAAAGCCAATTACATTTTGAATAATTGCTCCAATCCATCTCTGCAAGATTAATTTTTTACATGCCCTGGAAAGTGTCTAGCGATTTAGTTACTTCTTTTCACACTTCTGAATTTGAAAGTACTGGCCCAAGGATGCAGCTCTGAGTTTTCCAGGAGAAAAATTGGCCTTATTCACAGGCCTAACTATTTAATATCACATGTAAGCACATTTTAATAGGTGCCTGAATTTATGGAAAATGCTTATCCAGAAGCTACAGTAGCCATTATTGATCTTCCTTCCATTTGCTGTTAAAAACACAATTTGTTTAAACTCTTGTAGTTTTTCTGGTTTAGGATTTTTTGTTTCATTTTGGTTTTAATTATCTTCATATTTTTAGCCCAGCTTTGTTCTACCCATGCAGCCAGATGGGGCTCCCCAATTAAATTATACTGATACTCTTGCACTCCTGCAAAACAGTGTATTTACCTTGGCAGAGTAAAATAGATTTTTTCCTTTAAAATTTATTTTATTATAAATTTGTATATATATATTCA
>VYXD01005452.1:2234736-2265627 GCA_013397195.1 Hylia prasina
GTATATATATATTCATATAAATATAATATATATATATTATATATATTATATATGTACATAAACACATATAAAATGTATATGCATACTACAATAAATTTATATGTAATGCATATACATATACAGCTATACAGTTATTCCAAGTATGTGCATGTATATATTTCTTTTCCTGTCTATAAGGAATGACAGTTACAAGGATTAGCATCCTTGCAAACTTCCAGTATTACATTGATGCAGTCGGACACGAAATGATCACACAGAGACCTGGAATGTTTCTTAAAACAGCGCTGAGGCCGAAAAAAGGGCCTTTGTTTATTAATTTCCAAATATATACTTTTATCAAGGTGACAATGGATTGGAAGGTGAAATTCCCACCTCTCAACCACATTGGTCAATCAGACTATCAATCACATTCTCCTCCCATTTGAAGGAATGCAAACATTGGCCATATTTACAAAAAACAATTCTTTGTTTATGTTAAAAGGCATGGGAAAGTGAGAAGCTCTGACTCCAATATGAAACATCAGAAGGCTAAGAAAATTCTGGGTGACATTACATTTATACATTTGTCCTTTGATATTCATGCCATGCTGCTACTGTGTATCTTAAAAAAGTTAAAATGTTTCTTGAAAGGCCCTTTTGTCAGTTTTAGAAAGAGAAAAATCCTGGAGCTTGACCACTAGAGGTATTTTGGTGTTCCCTAAATGCGCTGAAGGATGTTTTAACCTTTGCCCTACTGCCAAGAATTGTATCTTATTCTGGCCTGGACTATTTCTAAGGTTTCTTCAGGTTGTTAGCTGGAAGACATGTTCAAATAGAAGACAGGCACCCATATCTGGTCAGTGATGTGTTATGGTAAAACACAGAGGTGGGGTCTGCCAGCAGGTCCCAGTCCTATCAGGTGATAAAATATTTAGGCACATATGCAATGAGATGTTTCTGGCAATTCCAGTATCACCTGATTTTTCAAGTCCAGTTGGATAAAAATCCCTGGGCCAGTGTCTTGGTTTAGAAGACAGCTATCCACTAGGGAAAGCTGGAGTTTCCTTAGAATGGAGAATATTAACTCCCCCTCCCTCCAAATTATTATGATTTTACAATTAAGGGCTTTCAGGCAAAGATATAGGAATAACAGTTCTTTTACTAGGAATGTTAAAAATACAAATGTAATAGTACAAAAAANATGATGTAAATGTGTCATGTCATTGGTGAGCCTTAATGGCCCATTAGCAGAAAATATCCCCCGGAGGGAGGATGGGTGGTGAAAGAGATAAGAAACAATACCCCACCCATTTTTAATAGCTGAACCATTATCAGAAAGGCATCTGCCCCCCTTCCCCCAGAGTAACAAAAAATAAAGAAAAAACATTTCCTCAACTGCTTTCAGCAGATGAAAATAGAATACAATTTTTTGCTTCCATAACCCAAGAGAGGCAGCTCAGGGTTAGACTGTTCCTCCCCTCTCACACAGGTCCCATGGCTGTGCTTTGTGGTTTTCTGTCAGAGTGTGTAATATAAACCCAAATTAATGATATTTGCTATCTCTCCTCTGTACTGGAGATTCATGAAGTGCCTGAGGGGAGTGGCATGGCCCTGACTTCCCTCTATAGTCAATGGTCAAGGGCAGTGGCTTCTGGGCAGTGACACAGCATATTTGTGTCCTGGATCAGTTAAATAGTGTCTGTCCAGAACTGACTATGACTGTACTAAATATGTGAGAGCAATGTGAATTTCTGTGTACTTGAGGAGAAAGAACTACAACTCGTAAGTCAGTGCCTGAGGCTAGCATGCACTTCTTGTGACTTCATTCCTTCCACCAAAATTCAAACTTACACATGGGCTCTTTTATTCCTTTTCATTTTGTGAGAAATGAGGGTGGAAGTGCTATTTTACAGCAGATTATCAATGTTAGTATTTTGTCTGTAATTGGACAAATCTGCAAACTCTCTTGGGTATTTTAAAATAATTACCAAAGGTAGGGCCTGGAGATTTGTAGAGCTCAGTAAGCAGTAGTGGATTCACTTTTAAGGTCTCCTGTGACTTCATGTCTTTAAAAAGCATATTACAGATGCTAAGTTTTTATTAATGATTCCAGGCTTCGAACATTTGAAATAAGTGTAGAATAACAAAATGTTTAATAGGAAATATTCTATGACCTACTTTCTCAGTCCTCTCTGGTTATGAGCTAGTGAAAAGAGGAAATGAAAAAATAACAAAAAAAGACACAGTGATTTAGAATACCCAGCTAAACAAAGTTGAATATTGTTCCTTTTGTTCTACCCAAAGGAAGGCTGAATATTGTGTTTGAAATAGTGTCTGAACCTTCATCACTCCATGGTAGGCTGAGTTACGCTTAAGGACTGTCTTTTGTGGCTGGTTCATTGAAGAGGACTCATGGCATGTGAAAACTTTTCTCAGAGAGGTGCCATGCCCCCATGGCTTGGGGACTCTAATCCAGTTTATGTCACTTGCCTGAATCCTTGCCTGTGGCAGAGTTCTTCTGCATCTTCATGGTGAGTCAGAGTATGAAAAGTCCTTTACAGCAAGCTTTTAGAAGGCCAAGACCTTCCTTGCTTCCTAAGATAGCCAGCATAGATGCTTTTATAATTTGTATTTTACTTATAGAAAGATGATTATCAGCAGAATATATTTATGAAATAGCAATAGTAAATAGCAACCAAAGCAAATTTTGGTTCAAGAAAGGGTTCATTTTAAGAACAAATACTCAACAAGATGAAAGGAACATCTGATTAAAGACATTTATACACATAAATGGCACTCTTTTTTTTTAATAGAAAAGCATCAACTCAAAATTCCTCATTAAATGTCAGTATTTCTCAGTGGTTCGTGCACTTTTAGATGAGTTTTGGCTGAAGGTCTATTTGAGCTCATGAATGAAAGAAGGGCCACAATGGTGAGGCAGGAATCATCAGGCAGCAGTCCTCTGTTCCCAAATCCAGAAAATTTATATTCCTATTTAGTGTGATTTCTGTCATGCAAGGTCGTTGGGGAAGTTCTAGATGACACAGATATAACTCTTTTTAATGATCATTTTTACTACATTGAAATATTACTGGGATTACCCCTATCACTACCTCCTGGTATAGCTCTTACAGAATAGTTTGGAACAGAAATGCTGCTCAGACATTTTATGTCATATGCACTCAAAACTGTGTTTTTAGACTATGTCTTCATACTTCTTCTTCCCCTTTTGGTCTATGTGAAAGGAAAATAATAAGATGAAAACTGTAAAATACCATGACTGAGTGTTCTTTTTCCTCTCCACTGCTGGGCAGGAGAAACTAATATAATTCTTCCTTTCTTAAACTCTGAACAGTTTGATTACAAATCCATTTCAACAGTTTTTAATTTTGTTTTTGGAAATGTGAAATTATATTGGTGAAATTTAAGAAATTGAAGGGGTCAAAAAGCCAATCAGGGCCCTGAGCCAGGGAATAAAATCTTGGATTCCATTTCTGTGTCTTTGCCTTCCTAAGGGACCTCATAGCATCTAGCTAGTCCCACTGAACAGCAAGTACATGCACTTCAGGAAAATAAACAAATTAAGTGGAAAATTTGGAGCCTAAATGTGGTTAGTATAATAATATAACATCCTTTGATGAAAGCTGAAGAGGATAAAAGAATTGTTATAAGGTGTACTTGTGGGCTGGAAAAAAAATTCAGAAGCTCAATTTCTAAATAAACATCTGTCTCTCAATTAATAACTTAACTCAGATTCTTGAGTTCTATATTTATAAAAGTGGGGATAACATAACTTGTATTTGGACTATGAAAACCTTCTCTGGGTTTAAGTGGTAGCAGAAGTGTGGTGGTAACCTGATGCCAGGGAAAGCTTGCTTGGCAAAAATGTAGAAACTTGTAAGTGATTAACCACTGAAGCCATGTCCTGAGAGAGTAACTGAATTATCCATGGTATTCATAAAGAGCACAAGATGTTTTCCAGGTAGATGACTCTTAACAGAGACGAGTTAATGGATCCAAGCATAACTAGAAGAAATTTAATTACTTTTTATATGCAGGAGATAATGCAAAGTGGTCTAATTAGCTTATTTGTTCCTATTTCACCTTTTCCTAATTCTGCAAAGGATGTAGGTGATGCAAAGGATACTTGAGCCAAAATAAAAGTTTGGAAATGTTAGGCTACATTAAAGATTGCTTTTCTTGAAGAGAAAGAAAATTCTTAACACACTTCTACCAATAAACTTCCAAGAATGATAAAAAAAATAGACATGAAAAATTTGAAAGCAATATCTGCCATTGTATCGAATATTACTCTTAATAAATACAACATATTTAATATTTTTCTTTAAATCCATTGTGATAAATACAATCACTAAGGCATTTGTTATTTAAAAGTTATCTTTTTCCCAAATTATTCACTAGGGCATTATTCTCAGTTTATTTAGTTCTGACCCACAGTTCATTCACTTCTCCCACAGCCACATTAATAATAAGGAAAAAAAGATTTTTTTCTTTCCTTAGAGGTATGTATATATGTGTATATATATATATATACACAGCTATATAAGGAAAACAATCAGGAGCAACCTTTGTATCCTCAGCTGTGCTGTGCATACACCTTTGCTTTTGCTTGTTTTAGAGTAGTCATAGGAAATCAATAGGAATTTAGGGTTCTAAATAGAAGCTAAAAGCCCAGATAATTTCTTGAATCTTGGCCAAAAAGATTAAAAGGCTTGTCAAAGATTGGCAGGAGATTCAGGGTCTAGATCCAGATTTTCTGATACCTTTCACTTTACTGCACAGATAAGGCCATCAGTTTCCAGATGTTTTTTTACTGTGATGCTTGTCACGCCTAACAAAACAAAGCTGTGTTTCAGTCCTTTACTGCACTTCACGCAGAGGTGAGCTGTGTGCATTTTGGGGTAGGATTTGCTCCGGCACAAGTAGCAGCATCACTTATTTATGGTTGCTGTCAAAACAACTTACTCTTATTAATTGTTTGATCATCCTTAGGAAAAGGCTAACAAAGCTTCAACTGCACATCTCTCAGAAGTGTATGAAAATAATTTAAATAAATTAAAATCCCTCTGATAGGGTGAACTTAGGAAAAGGTTGCAGAGTGAGAGACATATCAGTCCCCAGAGATGTTTTTTCAGATAAATTTGTGGCACTGGACATCAGTGAGATGCCTGCCAAAGCGAATCAGGTACAACATTTGAACAATGTCATACACAGAAAAAAAAGCTACTTTCACTAAGGCTACATCACAGCTGGATGCCAGAGGTACTGAATTTGTCAGGATGTTGTCCATGTGATAGCACCTAATTCTGTTACAATTTATTAACTTTAATTTCTACTGCATTCTGTCACAAAATTCCCATTTCAGGTGGGTCTTCAGTTACCCATGCCATGACAATCCTTGACCGTAAAGCTTAAAATCCGTGTAGGGAAAGAGTCAAGGCTGAGGGAAAAGAGAGTCAAGTTTTAGGCTGTTTGTGCTTCCTCTCACACCTCTTGTAGCATTCTTGGTGCACATCTCTGAGTTCACCTCTGTAAGACTTCAGCAACCCTCTTAGGGAAGCCTGTGGCCCAACTGGGATCTGAAATGTACTTCACAATTTTTGTCCTTTTTTATTGTTTCCCTAAAGCACTTGTGACCAACAGAACAAAAAAATTAGGTAATTATAGGCCCATGGAGCTAAAAGGATATATGTGACATGAAAGGAACTGAAACCAAGCTTATCTGGACACTTAACCCCCAAGACTCTGGGTATTCAAAGTGCCCCTCCACACAAACAGGCACTGGGTTTTGAGTGGAAGGGAAAGAAGGGACAAGCTGGTGCATTTATGAATGCTCACAATAATTCACATATAGATTTTTGCCAAAAGCTTTGAAGGCATGCTTTTAGCCAAGGCAGTATCTGTGAAGGATTTGTTTAGATTGTTGACTTTTAGTTATTTATGCACTGCAGAGTCATACTCTCAAGTCACAAAATTGTAGTTTTAAGCTCTGATTAGACTACTGAAACTTGTAATAAAGAGGGATAATGTATAAATAATGCATATCATCCTACCTGGTATGATAAACACTGTTTTTTCCTGAAATACAAGAAAGTTTTGGTCTTCAGACACTTCAAAAATGTTCTGTCATTAGTCAAATACTTTTGGACAACCCTGGGTCCCAAATTTCAGATATATGCTCATAAAGGTGCTTATTTTATTGTAATAGATTCATCTTCTGCCTAACCTCTAATATTCCTACTGCTAGGGACAAGAAGCGATTGAGAAAATCTCAAGATGCGAATTGAAACTCTCAGTAGGAGATTGGATTATGTTTAAGTTTGAAGCTGGAATTCTCAAGATATTCATTATCAGCTAGTCTCAGGGATTTATTTTCAGCATGCTTACATTCATTGCATGTACAGATTTAAAAAGTGTTCATGTTTGTGATCATGCTGCCTGACAAAGGACATATTACATGGATGTGGAGGAATGTGTGTTATCTGTCTAGTATCAGACAGACCTATTTTTTCCTACTCTAAACTTTGTCCTTAACAAATACTTGATAATTTTAGTTAAAAAAAACCAAAACAGCCTTAATATTTGAAACCCACCAATGTGTAAATAGACACCTAATAATCTTTCTATTCTCTGATTTCATAGTTACAGTGGTAGTAAAAATACTGAGAGGTAGACATGCTAGTGTCATCTATATATAAATGGATTTCTGATTTGACCATAAGAAACAAAATCATGTCACCTTTTTTATTCTAAACTATTTAGAGATTTTTTTTTTCCCCGGACATAAAATTTTTACTCTGTGCAAAAACTAAAGCTGTTCATTAATACTTTAATGAGCTTAATCATAGTTGTTGACCCACCTGTCTGGTTTAAGAAATGACAGTAGACTTTATTATTGAACCTCCACTGGAGTAAGTATTGTGAAATAAGTGATCAAAACAAATGAAAAAAAATGTAATAATAATAATAATAATAATAATACTAACTGTTTTTAAATTATATGATTACTCTCCACTGAAAAAGCAACATCTGAAGTAGAGTCTTTTTCTGAACACACTTCTTGTATGTAGTTTCTTAGGTGTCTTGCCTTAAAAAAACCAGAGCTGATATTCAGAGTTGTTTTTTGTGTCAGTGTGAAATGTTCTCTTTCATCCTCTGAACTGCTGCAATTGCCAACTGTGTTACTTAGTAGGCCCCACACATTGTTGAATTTCCATTTATCTTAGTACATTAGTAATGCACTTTCCTCCTTTTCACTTTGCTTATTGTCTGGTTTGGCCCCTGTTGAGGGAAATATTCAATCTCATGGAGTTCCACTGGGACCCACGCCTGAACTGAAGTATTTCACTGCATCATGGTGCTTTCCAGAATTAGGATCTTTCTACTCTGCCAGTAAAAAATCTGAAGGAAATGCAGAGTGGATTGGAGAAAGGACAGACAGAAGTGGAAGGAAAGTGATCTCTCTGCCTTCACAAGTATGTCCAACATGTGGGAATGACCATGGGGAGAAAGAGTGCAAAAGTGTTCTGCTGTGGGTCAATGGGAAGCCCAAGTGAAGAACCTGAATAAAATAGCAGCAGCTCAGATCAAGATTTATGGTTAGCTGTGTGTTTGAAAAGACTATGAATAGTATAGATAAAAATAAATTATTTGGTTTTAACGATAAGAAAAGAAAGAAGCAAAATCACTGTTTTCAAACTCTGTTAGCAGCTTCTTTTTTGACAGACACAGGAATCAATTTCACTAAGTCATTGCAGTCCATCAGAGAACTCAAAGCTCATTTTATGTGAAAAAAAACTCAATGAAATGAAATTATTGTAAGACAGATGTCTGAGAAAAGATTTCCATCAGATATATCTATGTGATGAAAATGCCATGAAATTTTTGTTCAGATGTAAAGAAAGAAGTGTTTTTCTTTCAAATGTCCCCTGAATTTTCTGACTGCAGGTTTTCCCCAATAAAAAGAAAGAAAAGAAGAAAAAAGGACCTCCAGATTCAAATTGATCTGTATAGAAAGACCCTATTTTTCCCCATAAAATAGTGCATAAATATCCTATTATTTCTTTCAAACTAATTATAAAAATAGTTAGATTTAATTCCCATAGATATTAAAAAAAAAGTTTTAATTCACCCAAAATTTGCATTAAATAAAAATAAAATATTTCAAGATATCATGAAAATGACATTTAAAATTGCATGAAATATGTATAAATATTTAATTTTTACAATATCAAAATTCTTTGATTTATGAAAATTGACATGTCTAGTGGAAATTTACTGTATTTCATACAGTAAATTTACTGTCTTAACGGAAAGATAAAGAACATCAAATCTTACATTCCTTGAATCTTTTGCATGATTTTATTTTTTCATTTGATAGGAAATGTTTTCATTTCATAGCACAAAAAATAAATATTTTAGAATTTGCCAAAATCAATAATTTTTTTTATTATAAGCGAGGTCTTTAGAGGATCAAGTAGAGGCTGTGATAATATATCAGTTTAAATCTCACATATTTTTATTAGTCTTTTGGAGTGTACCAGAAGTACCTTCCAGTGCATGGAACAGACTACTGAAAAATTCATATTAAACAAATTTTGTGAGCCAAGATTTATATAAATCATAGGGAAGTCATGTTTGTTTCCAAATGACATAATGCCCCTGGACTTTCAAAAATTCATCTGCATTTTTTGAACTGAGGAACCAAGATGAATCTATAACTGAAAGGAAAACTTAAGAGTTAATTCATCCCAAAAGAAATTGTTTAACAGGTTTTATGAAGCTTATGTGAATTGAAATTGCTAAAATTCAGTTCCTGGTTCCACGTGCTTATCTGCAGCACTCATTGCCCCCAGAATGTTCAAGCAAGTGTAACTCCATGACTAAATGGTTGTTTAGTAAAGGAGTTTAATAAGAAGCAACAGCAGATCCATTTCTTGAGGAAGAAATGCATGGTAATTTATGGGATGGTTTAATAACTTTTCAAGTTCACTTTCAATGTTATTTTCAATGCTGTTATTTCCTTCTGCTTTGGTTTCAGATCTGTTTTTACAAGTGTACTGGACTCTGAAGCCAGCCCTATTTGAAGTTTTCAACTTTGTTTACTGATTAACAATGCCAGAAGCTGCAGCTGAAATTTTACTCATTTTAATTAGCTTTCTTCAGCCACTGCACAAATGAAGTATGAGTTTATTTAATCCGACAGTGTGTGTACATAGCCAGAGATTTGACTTGTGCTCTTTAATACATTCCTTGAAGTTGCTTCACTTGGTGATTCATTTATATCAGTAAGTGAAAAGTCATCAATCTCATCTTCATTTGAAAGCCTTGCCATACTTGCTAATGATATGCATGATTGGTCATCATAACAGAAATGTACCATAATTAAAGTAGTAGGTTTAGGTTCCTTCCATATATGGTATTCCAGTACACTAAAAATATTCAAAATATAATAAATAATAATAAAAATAACCAATCAAGACTGCTTAAACATTTAACACTTTATTTCTTTTATAAGTGAGTAAACTGAAGGTCAGAGGAGTTAAAAGATGTAACTAGTTATAGGAACATAACTCTCTAGCCTTGGTTCCAACTGCTTAAAATAAATGATGCTACATCATGTAACTAAAGAAGAAGAGTCATGATAGTGACTCAAGTTGCAAACTACCTGATTGTTACCTCACTCAAAGCTCAGTAAGGGCAATATTTTGTTACAAGTATGACATTAACAAATGAAAGGAAGGATACTTGTTGGTTTCTTTGGTTGATTTTGCCTGAGCAACAGAGAGATGAGGAATTGTGTCTGAAAGCTGCAAAGATAGAGGCAGCAGAGTGAAATGATTTGCTGCCTTTATAAAATTAACCAAGTAATTCAATGTTGAGTGTCTTACAAATCATTTGTACTCTCATGCCAAGGAAAGGAGGGAAGCAAGGAGAAAGGCCAATTTCATTCCACATGGGATAAAATTTACTTCTGATGGACGAAAATTTGCACCCAGTGAGCATGAGTGTCCTTGTGTTCATGTCAAAAGCAGAGATTCTCCTTTTGGTTTGGAACAAGTTAAGAGATTGCCTAAGTGATGACTTTGTATCATAGAACCGTTTGGGTTGAAAGAGATCATTAAAGATTATCTAGTTGCAACTCCCCTGCTGGGCAGGAACACCTTCCATTAGACCAGGTTGCTCAAAGCCAAATTCAACATGTATGTCATACACAACTTTTCTGGTAAATAAGTTCCAGTGCTCCACCATCCTCAATGTAAGAAGTATTTTCATCATATCCTGTCTAAATCTACCCTTTTTAACTTTTAGACTCCTGTCACTTGTCTTGCCACTACAGACCCTGGCAAAAAGTATTTATCTTTCTTATAAATTCTGGTTAAATACTGAAAGCCTGAAATAAAGTGTCCCAGGAGCCTCCCATTCTTCAGGCTGAACAGCCCCAGCTCTCTCAACCTTTCTTCACAAGGAGAGGTTTTCCAGCCCTCTGATACCATTCATGACCCTCCTTCTCCAACAGGTCCACTTTTCTTGTACTGAGAACCCTGGAGCTGGAGGCAGAATTCCAAGTGGATGTCACAGGAGCAGAGCAGGGTGAGAGAACTCCCTCCCTCAGCCTGCTGGCCACGCTTCTATTCATGTTTGCATCTATGCAGACACATAGCTAAGGTAGACATTTTCTTTGTGTACCAGATGTTTTGCAAAATTTGTTGCAAATGACAGATGCAGCAAAGGACACTGGAGGGAAAAAACCCACTTCCAATCAGAGTAGACCAGATACTTTTTTTTTTTTCCAAACAGATCTGAGATTTCACTCTTTCAATAATTATTGCATTGCAGCTTTGGAAAATGAAAACCTCAGGGTTTTGGAGTGTTTATTTAGGGAAAAGGTAAGGCAGATTCACTCAAAACTCTTGACAATTTTGGGTCTGTCACATGACACTTGAGAGAGAGTGTATTCACTGATGAATGACCTTGTGGCTGTCCTCAGCCAGCTGGAACCATGCTTCCCCATCCGTGGCATGTATTAGAGTGTGCACCACAGCTGTTCTCCATCAGAAGCTAAGTGCAGTCCTTTCAGAAAGCTGTTGGCAATTAATTGTGTCCCTTTCTGAATTTGTCTCTATTTATGGGTTTTATAGAGAAGAAAAGGCTGCGGCGGAGAGCTAGAAGTAGAGAATCAGGGGAATTTTGTTGATCTTCACAGGTTGCAGATGGATAAACACTTTTGAAAGCAGAGAGGAATAAAGAAATGCAGGACCAAGGTCAAATCATACCCCAGCATTTAATAGAATTTCCAGGCCTGGCTGGCATATTTTCTAACACAATAATTCAGCTAGGTGTTGTCAATTGTTAAATGAGTCCTCAGTATAAATACAGTGAGGTACAGAGATACATACTGGAATTTTTCTTACCCTTCAGTACACTTTAAAAGTGCTTGGCCGAGTCAGAAAAGTTGCTTTCTGCTTTTAGGTACTGTCTGTATTCTGCTACTTGTACCTATTCGTCCTTAAAGTCATGCCATTATCACAACTCTGGAATTCTTATTGTCTGATTTGTTTATGAGAAGTAGGAATATATGCTTAATTTCCTTTACAATGTAATAAAGAGGCAGTGGTGTTTGCCCAGTGACTAAGGAATGCATCGAAACTGTGTGAAACTGTCCTTGAGGTTCAGAAATTTCTTTTCAGCTGGACTGGGCTCAGCTAAACTTAGCTATTCCCTCCCCTGGGAATATTACTGGACCATTCACTGTGACAGGCTCAGTCTGTTTAATCTTCCCTGATCAGGCTGGTTTATGTTATGAAAGTAATGAGGTATACACCAAACAGAAGTTGGGGACTTACCTTTCTCATGTTGTTAACCAATGCCTTAAATACTGAGAAGTTGAATTTTTTGCTGCTTATTTCTCTTCATTCAGAGACTCAGTCCAATTACTCAGTACAGAGTGGAGCAGGTTCATTACTAATATTGAGTCTGAACAGCCCTCGGGTAGTTTATGTAAAAGTTGTTAAAGCCAAAGTTAAAACCTCTAAACTGAGGATGAACAGGCATCTGAACTCAGTTTACACTGCCATTTATAAGGTTTAAGTCTTGTGTGTTCTTCACCTCTGGTACTTCTCAGAGACACCATGATTACTTTAGGTGCCAGGAAGAGTTAATGACTGTAAATACAAGACTGAAGATTTCCTTTCACTCAGAGTGAATTTAGACACTTTATGTGGAGCTCTGTATTCCGGAAATTGCAGAGTGCTTAAATACAACTCATTGCAATTCTGATCCTGGGTTGTCTTGTTCATCAAGACCTAAGAACTCCTGCTGAGACTAATTTAATACAACTCTGATTTTTTGTGGTCTGAAGAGGACATCTTTTGGCTCACTTACTCTCTTGTACTCTGCAAGGCAGAAAAAAGCTCTCACGGACTCCAACTACAGCTGTTTTAGCCCTTGGATAGAACTTTATTGATAAAGTTGACCAATTATATAGTTTACACAAGAACTGATACATCCATTTAAATATGAAATAATTTTTAATATTGTTATTAATAAACTAAAGATATATACTTAAAATATTGTAATGACAGTGTTAAAATCATTCTATGAATAAAGGTTTGTATTTACATGTTAGAGTAGTTCTGGAAACATTATCTCAGAACTCAATGCTTTAACTGGAAAAGATACAGATGGTAATTAACAAAAATAATTATTTTAGAGGGGGTTCTTACCTGGGAAAGAATAAAAGAAATATACTGACACTTTTTTCATTTGAATAAGGGTTGAACAAGGGATAAATTTTGATTTTACAGTGCCATAAGAGACACAGACTAGTTAAATTCAGTGCAACTGTTTACTCTGACCTTGTTTTCCAAGACCACAGGGATGTATAAGGAGACTGAATGATTAAATTTTAGCATTTAAAGGAGAGCTCCTTCCACAGAAATCTAGGACAATCCATAGCTGCATAATACCAGAGGACTAAAAATAAAACAAATAATCAATAAAAGGATTAAAGAAAATATGTGATAGCATATCAAAGTTATGACCAACATGCAAAAATGGAAAGTAAAGCCAATTAACAGTGGTAGCCATTTATTTAAATGTAATGATGATTTAAAGAAATGAAGGACACTAGTAACTTCTATTCACAGAATGGAAATTTCTGTGTTTTTCTGAAGATTTTTTGGCTATGCAGTCTACTTGACCAATTCATCTATGTTAACATTACCACTCTGAATGTTTAACTGGTGCCTGCTCAGGAAAGAAATAGGAAATTATTCTGCTTCTTTGGATTTCCTACTATATTCTTACACTCCTCCGTATTTGTGGATATTGTATACAACAATGGACAAATACAGATCAAGATCCAGCAATGCTTCAATATGGAACTATCATGTAATTTCAGCTTGTGAAATCAAGGAGGGATGAAGGTCTCCTCAAAAGCCCTAAAGCCTTCTTTCCAAATCCTCCTTGGGTGAATTCAGTCTTTGCAATGTTCCACAGTAACTGATGAACAAAGGTTTCTTTTCCATTGAAATGCAGAGCTGGAAAGAGTCTAAAGAGTCATTTAATCTTTTCATCCCCTTCTCCCAACCCTGGCAATGAGACAACATCCTCTATAATGCACACCATGCTTATCTGTTCTTAAAAACCTCCAGTGGCAGATTCAAAAAAGAATCACTGGCTTACTTGTTCCAGTATTTAACTGTCTTTACAGTAAAAAGGATTTTCTTAATATTTGATCTGTATCTTAGCTACAAATTAAGCTGATTACTCCATCAATACCAACAGCAAGCAACAACTATCCTATTTCTTACAGTAGTCTTTTACATATAGGCTGACCTGAGCAGGAATTATTTGAGAGGTCTTGTGGCCTGGTTTATATAGAAAACAGACCAGATGACCACAATAGTCCCTTCTGGATTTATAATTTATAAGTGTGTGAATCAAATATGTCTCCTGAGCAAAAATATCAAGTCATTCTTTCTTTTTGGAGACAAACACTGTAGTGTTTCACTTGACAGAAATATCCCATTCTTTTCTGCACTCACGCATTCTGGGAACATTCCCATTATATTTGCAGAAAATTGCAAATTTGTTTTAGGTATGAATGACAAGTAATAAAATTAAACTATATTGTACTCTACTAGGTCACACATGGGAGCTGGAGTTTGTTTATTGCCAGTTTCTCTGTTTTTCCCTTTCTTAGAAGATAGCTCATTATTTCCTACAAGATCAGTTATTTGAAATCTATAGAGCTGGCTGTAAGTGTGTGCTGTTTACCATTCCACACATCAGTCCCTTTCCTCCCTTCCCAAATATATAATTACATTTTTTATAGATGCTTTGGTACATTTTAAAAGGCATGTCAAGTTTCTTTTTTAGAGACTCTTGGAAGCAAAGTGGGACACTTTGATGTTCATTTTCACACCATACCCAGAATTACTAAAGTTTTGTTGTAAAGGTGTTTTGCTTTGGTTTTTTTCTGCTTTTGTTTTTTCAGCTCTAGAAACAATTGGGAAGATTGGAGACTGCACACTTCTGCAATTAACTCTTTTTTGTGGATCCTATGAAAATTGAAAAATCCACGGGAGCACAGAGGGGCTGTACCCCTTTGTCTTTGTTCGTTCTCTGGATAATCTAGATATTGTCTTAAATCAGAAATAAAGCAGTCACTGGGACAGCTTAGAGTATCTATAAGCATGAGACGAGCACACAGCTTCCCCTCTGAGATGCACGGACTTATCATAGTCCCACAAGGACTGTGATGCAGAGGTTGTACTCTAAATGATCTGCTGCTTTTTTTGGATGTCCAGGTTGGCAGTGAAATACTTTCATTTTCCAGGTGACGACCATAAACAGTCCTGGTCAGGACTCAGACCATTCACCAGCCCAAACATTAACCTTGTTTGCAATGGGTCATCTGGCACAAACTGAGAGTTATCCTAATACAGCACTCTCAGCTTAAGTTTTTTATCCTTCACATTCTGTCCTAACAGAAAATCTAAGATTTTTCTTTGATTATACATTTCTAATGATAATAGGTAGTTACTATTAAATTTATATTTTTTGTTTTCTATGTAAATACATACTTTTAAAAATAATTTAAAAATATTGCAGTAACTTCTGTAACTGTAAAATATACCTGCCCTTATTTCTATGTCAAAATAGAAAATATTTTCCTTCAAATTTCTATTTATTTATGGTTTTTTTCAGAGTGGTTATTTTTATTGGGTTTTTTTTATTTCTTTCCACACTCTGCTTTTCTTTATGCCCAAGGACTTTCCTGTGATATGAGTAGTTTTAGGGAAATGCTGAAAAGGAAATAGGATAAAGCTGTCTTGGATTCATTCTGTAGTTTTGGACTCCTTTTAGAGAAAATAAGATACACATTTCAGTGGCTGATGTTAAACAGCACTGTTATAAATTCTAATGAAGTGGAAGTGAATTATGTTCTCAATGATCTAAGAGGGAAAGCTGAATTCCCCTATCTTTATAAACAATAAAATGTCAGGAAAATAGACCAACAAAGTATCTGTTCCATCTTTAGTGTTTTTGTATTACATGTTTCATAAAGCACAGCTATGGAGAAAATTAAGAAAATCAAATAAACCAGTAATTTACAGTAGATGATGAGCTACTGTCCTTTTCTCCTTCCAAAATGTCAATTTTAAATCCTTGCCTGAATGAAAGAAAAATATGACAAGGATTACATATATTCTCATGGACACAGCTGAATATTTGATTTTTTTTCTTGTCTTCCTTCACTATTTCCTATTGTTGCTGAATGTTTCAAATAGTAAGAAGGTAAAAGATTATTGCAGGAGTTGCAAGTGCCTCCAATTCGGTTGAAAACCCATGTACTTCAGAACCAGACAGAGTAGGTTGCTCCTCTACAGTTATTGTGGAAACCAAAACCTTTTTCCCCTTCAAGGAAAAATAATTATGAGCTGCAAAAAAATGGTTAATTACATTTTAACACAACTTTACCCTGAGGTGAATTTTCAAGCTTCTAGAGCAATACAGATTTCAATAAATAAATTTGGCTGGCAGCGATAGAAATGAGGTCATTTGGGCTACCAGTAAACAGTATTGTTCCTAAGCTCAGTGAGTTTTCTATTACTTATTAAGAGCCGATGATGCAAACTCCTTGTGGGGGAAACATATAATACAGTATATTAAAGATAAAGCCTTTTATAATGTAACAGAGATTTTAGTTTTTTGGGGGTTTTTTGTTCATATTGCAGATAATTTTTATTTTTCCATGTAATTAAAGAGCCAGGGAACTTGTTGAAGCATTTTCTGTGCATGTCTAAAACAACAGTCTTGATTTTTTCTAACAAAAATGAAATCCATTAATTCTATGCTCTGTTTCAGTCTCTTTTCAAGATTTCACCCATTTTTAACTTTTCCATTATTTTTAACTTTTATAGAGTAGTCCTCTAATAACAATGTCACATTGTGTCTCAATCCCCGTGGATAGTCGATCTAAGTGTTTTTTAAACATGGATCTCCAAGAATAGACAGGATGGTATTATGTTGGAAGAAGTCCATTCTTTTCTTCAAACCTTAGTTCTCTGTTTTGAATCTTGCTTTCCAGGACTTCCTACATTTCTCCTGCAGAATCTGAGAAATATTCCTTGTTTTGAACTCCCAAAATATGAATAAAAGAATTTCTGATGCTAAAAATTTGCCTAAAGAGGCATGTACAGCACATTAAAAGATGACATGATACTTCTCTAAAAACAATTCCAATCAAAAATTATTTTTTCACTATGAGTGAATATTTCAGTGTCAGCTCCCCGAAAAACAGGATAATGGGATCTTTATCAACAGAATCCTATAAAACAAAGCTATTTAAATTTTTTAAGAGAAAATGTGGTGTGACACTTAGGTCTATGTATCACTGGACTTCCTGTGTGTGGACAATATTTCAATATAACCTCTAATTTCTCATGAGATTTGGTGCTTTAGAACCTTAAAAGATTTGAAGGACTTTGATGATATGTTAGGAAAAAGTGAGAAGACTACAACTCTACTCCAATAGTTCTTACTTTTCAACTAAAAGAAAATCTGGTCACCTTCCAGTTAGGAGCAGCTGAGACCCATCAAACAACTGAAAACAATTTGTTCAGAGCTGGAGCTGTCATAGTCTATTAATGTAAAAAACAAGTGAAGTGCTGCTTCTGACTTCAGCTCACCACTTCATACCAGCTCTCTCCCATTTCTCTTGACAGTTGTGGACACTGAAATAATACAAAACATAACCCAATCAACAGACTGTGAAGAATATGAAAGCTAAAGACAGATGTTCAAGAGCTATCATCACTTTTCAGCTTTAATTATATTGACATGGAACAAACAAGTGATAAATCAACTATTCTATAGTGTAATCAGCCTTATTCTACCTGTTAACCTAATGCCTCTTTGGGTGGCATATCCCAGGTACATGGAAGACCATGGAGTGTTCTGCATGTAAGCAGTCAAAGAAACTAATTGTGTACTGAAATAGCATTGAAATGCTCCTGGTTTTCAAGATGAACATCACATTCCAAAGAGCTTTTTTGGGTTTTCTTCCTACACTGTTATCTCATATAACGTTAAAGCCCTTCTTATGTCATCCATTCTAAGTCCTGCAGCAAAACAAAATGGATGAATATTTCTATATTATTTACTTTCGGTTTCAGTTTTATTGGCAATAATTGCCAATTACCAAACATGTTTTATGACAATCCATTATTCTCTGGGCCAGCTCATAAAGATGAAAGACAAGGTACGGCATTACTACACAGAGAAGGAGTTGGATGCCAGCATTTTTTTAATGAAACTTCTTGAAATAATTTGAATTCAAGGATTTATTTTACCTTTAATGCTGCAAAAGGCTCTTTGACACTTAGGAAATCCAGTTCCATAATTTCACTGTGATTTATAAAGGCAAATTTTTCCTGTGATATTCAGTTCATAGCTAAAGGATTCACAGCAGAAATACAGAAGTCTTTTTCTTTGAAAATTGCTTTTTCAGCTACATCCATACCCTGATGTTTGATTTGAAGTCCAGTGAAAAGAAGAGTAGGATTTCAAAGATGTTGTTGATTTCCAAGATCCTGTAAGACTAAATACCCTCCAAATGAAAATTCCAGGGAATCCTAAGAAAAGGAGGGTGCTAAGTGCTGGAGAAAAATTTTAATGGTCCTCATTAGCTCAATGAAAAAATTCTCTGCTGATCCAACCTACCAGTTGAATTAAACTTCACTGTGAAACCAAAAGCACAAAGCAGACTCCAAATCAAGGTGTTGTCTCTGTGTTTGTTGTTGCCCATTCTGTACTATGTGCTTGTAGGCATCACACCCCACTGCCTCAGGGAGTGAGGGTGGGTAACAAATAACCCTTTCCTTCCTCTATCCCCAAAAAACCAACCCAGAAAGCCACAGCAAAAACATGAATGAACCAAAACTGTTCCAGACTGACAGATTGCTTGATTTCTGTTTACAGTCCTGGTGAGCCCAGTCTTTCTGCTCCTGGTATCCCATGATTCAAGTAGAGGGGATGTCCCAGTATGGGACATAAAGGACAGAAAGCTGAATTTGATGATCTTGGAGATCTTTTCCAAATTTAATGATTCCATGAATGGACAGAGTAATCCCTTCTGTATTTATTCAGTTTGCTCACAGCCTTTGGTCAGACCAAGACAGAGTAATTTCAGAGTTTTGTGTTTGCTCTATTAGTAGCTTACTAAGAAATGCAAGCAGTGGAGAGATGTACATAGATGGCAGATTTACACTAACTTTTAATGTTTGTAGACTTAGATGACTTTTATGATAATGCTTCTCTGTTTGGTTTGGGGGCTTTTGTGTATTGAATATTTAATGATGTTTTAATTGTTGTTGTTTGTTCTGATTAGAGTTAATCCATGTGGCACCTACAGTGTGCTGGCAGGGGGCGCTTCATAAATGAAAATGGTCATTATTTCTTACTGTAAAATACCAAATAACTTACATTTAGGAAAATGGTCTGAAATTTTACAGATGGGTTGTTTTATGAGTTCAGCAGAAAAAAATAATACATTTAGCTTGTTAGGCATTACTGCAAATAACTGTCTCCTTCATCACATGTCTTTTTCCCAATAGAATAGACTCCATCTGGAGAAATTACAGTTTATGGAGACAGGAGACAGTTATAAAGGTACTATTTGTCCTCCACTAAGTGAAGTCAGAGGTAATTTTATGCCATGTCAACTCCTTGGTCATGGGGAGGGCAATAAAGTTGTTCTTACTTTGTGATCTTTGCCTGCGACACAAACCCCATAGGAATTGCTGGTACCTTTCAGACCACCTTCAGCATCTTCAAACCTGTGATGAAGAGCATTGTGTAAAAACATGTTGAATCTACTGTATTATGGCTAAGTGTCTCTGACCACCAATTTTCCCATCTGTCCCTTAACTTAAATATATTCCTTAAGAGCAGATTTTTTATTGTTTTGGCTTACAAAGGTTTGGCCTCCTATAGAGATAATTGTATTTCAGAGTCATTATATGACTGTGCACGTACCTGCTTATCTGGTTTCACTGTTTAGTAATATGACAATAAGAGCACTCAAGATTCTGGCAAATGACCTCTCCCTAACTCCTGCCAAACTTCATTAATGTTGAGACAATACCCAATTCTGAGCCAATGTTAAATTTCATGTTCCTAATAAACATTTTCCTCACAAAAAGAAAATCTCTGCTGAAAACCATCTCCTCAGAGTGCTCTTACTGCTACTGTGAAATGTTAGACTGCAAAAGCTGTAAATCAACAGGCTGTCCTCAGCCTCAGACCAGCTGTTAGAGGAATTAGTCAGCACACGCTTATTTAATTTGTCCTACTCTTGTGCCTTGAGATTGACCTTCAGCAAATGCAGCCTATGAGGAGTAGGATTTGATAAATTCCTAGTGGCCTGAAATTCTTTGCCTCAAGACTAAATGGGCTGAGAATGTCACTATCTGGCCAGCATACAGACATCCCTGATGTGAAAGGAAGACAGATGGGTGAAAAGCTTAGGGTTGAAGAGATCATCAGCTTTTAGATTATAAGAGATTTTCTGAAGTTGAACATTTCTGATGTGCCTCATCAGTTGACAGTTTCATCAAGAAGACACAGGAAAATTTGTTATACTACTCAATGTCCTCATAGCTGGGTCACTCTTTCAGAATGTTTTGGAGATTCATTCTGAAGCCCTTCTTACACCTAAACCATAGTGATGAGATCCTTAATTCATTTAGACATGACCTTGCAATAAATGTCTTACATTTTAGGTTAACCAGTCTCCATCTGCAAGGAGTTATTGCCAAACTTGTGTCTGAAATGGTCTAAAATCTTGAAAGTTGCTGTAAATATGAGATTTCCCATCTACCATCTGGAAGACCCAAATCCATATTTAGTATAAAATGTCATAGTGACATTGAATTCTACTCCATCCTCAAAAGCTCAGTCATAATTTTAAAAACCTATTCCTAACATACAGCAGCAGGTCTTTCTTTTCTTTCCTTTTTCCTTCTGCCCTCTCTTTTTCTCCTTTAAAATGAGCTATTACATTCACATACTCTAATCCGAGTCTACTCTCCTGATATGTAGCAAAATACAGATTGTTGCATTTCTACATTTATAATCAGAAACAGGCAGATCATAAAGCTGACTTTACATTGTTGATATTATTCTGATATTGTAATTTGCATTGAGCTAAAATAATTTTTGTTTCATTGGTCTCTATGGTCAAAATGAAAGAAATAATTTAGCTAGGTACCTTTTTAGTTTGTTTTTATTTTGGATAAAACTTAAATATATTCCCTATGATCTTTTTAAAAGGCAGGAGTAGAAAACTCATAAAAAATAAAAATGCTATTAAATAAGTAGTAAATTATAAAGTGATGTGTGAACGTAATAACTCAAATGGAAAGTTGGAGAAAATAATAATGCTATAGTACTGGCAGTGCAAAGGCTACAAAATGCAAAAAGGGAGTTTAAGAATTTTAAAAAAACCTGTGATATATCTGCTGAAATGTGACTGAATTTTTGAGAGGAAAGTATAGACAGATTACAATCACCAGGACTTGGAGGAAAGAAAAACTTCTTCAATTGTTTAATTGTTCTGTTTTTCTTAATGTCTTGTGAAGGATGCTTTTCTTTAATTATATGGAGCATTTTTCTTCTATCAAATAGAAAACAAATCTTGAAACAGGAGTTTGTGAACCTTGCCTTTATAAACTGAAGCTGCTAGTGTCTGGTTCTTGCTGTTTACTTCAGAGCTAATGCAGTAGATGCAAATGTAATGGTACAAAACCTTTGAAAGTAATTAAATCACATAAGTAAGATTAGTTCAACCCTTAGGATAAAAGGGTTGAGGCTGCTTTCATGACAAAGAGCTGTGCATTTATAAAACCATAAAATCACTTGCTTAAATCATTAGTGTATTTAGCTGTTTCAGTGATAGATATTGGAATACATCACATCAGTCACCTCTTAGGACTTTGCATATACAACATCTGCTCTGTTCTCCTGTTCCAACAATTTCAGTTTCAAAGCAAAATCCTAAAGATCTGTGAACAAAGAATAAGTTTCTTTTTGTGCTATTTTTGCTCCTTTATGGTAAAGCTTGATAAGGTTGTAGGGTTTAGTATTTTTGTCAGTCAATCTCTTTATTATTCATGTTTCATACAAAAAGATTCATAACTAAATACACTTCAGTCTAATATTTGTGACTATTCATCATCTGATAGTTGGGAGCAGTTTGGAAGAGGCATGAGAAAAATAGATGTTTCTAGTCCCTCAAGTAATACACCATTGTGATTATGATTGCTATTAAAATAAAGAAGACTGGTAGTTCATGGGCTTTGGCATTGTTAAAATGAAGGATGACAAGGAAAGCACATGAGAAAAAATTGTCTGAAGATTCCTAGAACACATGAATAATATAATCTCATTTGCAGAGAAAGAACATTATATTAAAACTGACTGTAGATATTTAAATTTCAAACATTTGGGCTCTTTCTCAGAGAGAGGGAGAGAAAAAAAGACTACATAAGTGAATTGCGGAGAGAGAATCTGGATTTATTTCTCTTCTATCTTTTATAGGAAGTACTTAAATGCAAGTGCACTGCCTGTTTGCACCATCTAGGATTTGATAGGCAAGCTGGTTTGGGAGAAAAGATATATGAAACTCTTTGAAGTGAGGGAGTCCAAGATAGAGGACTAAACTCTAGTTTAGTCCAGTGTCTATAAAATTCAGGTGTGGAAACTCACATGCTTAGTCTTAATGTAGACAAAACATCTGGATGTGTTTGGAACCCTTAATCACTGCTGGGGAAACGATAGCCTTTCCCAAACAGTCCAGTCCTCAGTTGTGTCAAGGCGTATATATATATATATATATATATGTATATATAAAATAACTTTTAAAGGGGCCAAGATATTGCCATCAAATTACTTGATATAAAAAATGTGATTTTCTTTCTTTCTTTACAATAGTCTGCATTGGCCACTAAATAACTAATATAAAAGTTCGATATTTGTCCCACTACAAAGGTTGTTTATTCTGAAATTTGTGATAGGAGTAAGGGGAACTATTAAGCTATTTTCTTAAATCCCATCACATTGAGTGGTAGAAAAAAACCTGACTCCATCAAAAAGAAAAATATTTCCCAGAAAAACTGTAGTCTGAGTATGTCCCCAGTGCTATATTTAAAATTGCTTCTTTCATGCAAAGGTATAAAAACAACATTTTAAACATTTATCCAAAGATAACCACTTAGAATCATAGCATTGTAGAATGGTTTGGATTGGAAGAGACCTTAAAGATCATCCATTTCCAGCCCTTCCTGTCGTGGGAAGAGAAACCTCCCATGAGACCAGGCTTCTCCAAGCTCTGTCCAACTTGACCTTGAACACTGACAGGGATGGGATTCCCTGAGCAACCTGTTCCAGTGCCTCACCACCTTCACAGTAAAAAACTTCTTCCATATATCCAACATAATTTTCCTTTCTTTCAGTCTGAAGTCATACTCCTTGTCCTATCACTACAGTTCCTGAAGAAGATTCCAACTCTGCCTTCCCTGTAGCCCCCCTCAGATATTGGAAAGCTGCTACAAGCCCCCAACACAACCTTCTCCTCTCTGGGCTGAACAGCCCCAACTCTCAGCCTGTCTTCACAGGGGAGGTGCTCCAGCCCCCTCACCAACTTCATGGCATCCTCTGGACTTGCTCCAACAGCTCCATGCCCTTCTTAGGTAAGGAGACCCAGATATGAAAGCAGCACTCCAGGAGAGAAGAGCATAGTAGATGGGAAGAATCACTGTAAAAATATGAGTGGGAAAGGAGTGACAAGGAGCTATCAGTGAGACTCAAGACATTGGAACTGAGATGCCTTTAAGCCACCCCTCCACATTCTAGGTCTTGCTTAGTTGTAGTAGCTTGTTTTCAGGAAGGAACAATTCTGCAGAGCACAATTTTCCTTGAACTTAGCTCCTGGCGAAAGGGCACAGTGAACATTTGCATACTAGCTTGTGAAAGTAATAACAGCCTGATGTCCAAGCAGTACCTTGTTCTGGCATAGCCTGACTCCAGACAATATCCTGAGCTCTGGTCAGTGTCCTGGCTTGGGCTTAGCATACAGATTCGGTCCCACCTCTGCCTGTGGTTTACTGTGTGACTTTGGGCATATCTCCTCTCCTTGCTGGGTCTGTTTCCTCATACCTAAAATATATTTAGAGACACCATGGGTTCCCTGGGGAAAACTGTCCTGCCACAAAGAGCTGAGATCAGTTGTGCCAATGCTCAGGCTGTAAGTGGCAAGTACTCTGCTGACCTTCCTAAGGGAAGGTCTCTTGCCCTCAGAAAAAGCAAGCCTGTGTCTAATCAATGCCAGGCAGAAGTAGCAAGGCTCTTGTAGACCAAAGAGGCAGCGAGGTTGGAGTAAAGCAGCTGGACACATTAGAAAGGGAGGACTACAGAACCTTCTGCAATGCGATTGCCACAGTTTCTGATACTGTTAGCACCTGTCTCAGCAAGAGATTTTTCTGTGAATGCTTTTCATGGGCTTTTTATTCAGGAAGATCAAGACTGCCACCACACTGTTAGTCGGAACCAATCTCAGAGTTCTTCTATTCTTATTCCAGTAAGGAATTATCAACTTTTGAAATTGTTCATAATGAAGAAAAAAACTTCTAAAAAATGATGCAACATGAATAAGTCAATTTTTCCTCCAAATTCCTTCTCTGTTTGAGTGAATTTGGAGTTTGAAATCCCATGGGTTTTTAGAATGCTAGAAGACATTGACAACACTGAAAAAAAACCTAGATTCAGACTTGACTAAGACTTCACCTCATCCCAGCATACTATTGATATCCCCTGAATCTTACTACCCACCTGCCTTTGAAGATTTGAGCCCCTTCCCATATGAATATAAAATAATAACACAGATCTCCTGCTCATATTTCTCACAAAACTCAAATTCTTCCTGGGGGCTGGATAAATAATAGAGCCTGATTATTCTAATAAACATCAAATGAGGTATTTAGGATAAAGACAGATTTAATTCACCTTAAAGACAAATGCGAGTCTTCTGTTAAAGCCAGCCAGGGTTGCATTTATTAGCAAGTATACATTCAATTGTATTTACTGATATTGGTCACACTCAAACGTGAGAGGTGAGAGGAAGCATAGAATATATTTTCTATTTAAGCTCATCATGGACAAAGAGATAGGTGCAAAAAAGCAAAGGCAGCAGAGTAACTACTCAACACCAGCCTTTCAGAGAATATCTCTTGAAGAGACTGAGAAAACCTGCCAGAGTGCTACAGAAGTTTTGATGAAGGGAAGCACTCGGATAAGGACATTAAATCCAGGCTGATACCAGCATATGGAAGTTGAAGTCTTTTCTCATTATCTTGGCTGATTTTCTGCCAGGAGACACATCTGTTGGACTTCTGCAGGAGCCCTGTGGGAATATAAACCTAGGCAGTCAGACCAGCCTGCTAAGTCATATTTATGTAACATTTTTAGGTAATTTCTCACATCAAGGGATGCACTGGCTCAGAAACACACTTGGGCCTCGGGTAGGGTGGGGAAAAATCTTGTGGGAGGCGTGTTTGCCATCTGATGGGAAACTACATGGACACCAGTGGAGAATTCTCCTCCAAAACAATGCAAATTGACTACTCCTCAGGATTACTTAGCAAGTTACTCACATTACTTATTTAGAATGATAATTTCCCTGAGCTGTCAAAATCCCAGATTTAAGACATATGATTGAACTGCTGTTAGCAGCAATAATGGTTATGGTAAACTAATGGCAGTTTCATGCAAATTCTTTAAACTTTAAACATTGTAAAGTTTTAAAAGCTTAGGGCTTTTGTCATTTCAAGCCAACACTTCCACATCATTATCATATTTTTGGACTTAAAATTCTTTTTTTTCAGAGCTTGAATACCCCCGGAGGGTTTCGCCTTTATACAGACAGGGGAAAGAACATGGTGTGATGACACAATGAATTATAGCCTTGTCTCTTACCTATTCACCCAGTTTCAGATATTTGGCTTGTTAAACTCCTGCTTTCCACTCACACGTGCAGAACTCTCCAGGGCAGCACCTCTAATATGTCTTGATGCATTGCATATGTCAAGGCGGGGTTTGTGTGTTTTTCTAAAGATTGATCCTGATTTTAATGAAAAATGAAGAAGAATATTGTGCTGCAAAAAGCTGGTTTTATGCTAGCATTTCATATGCTAGCATTTCTTATGCTAGCATTTCATATGCTAGTTAAGAAACAGAAGTATGACTGCAGCTAAGTCCATTTTATCTCATGGACAAATATCCCATGGAGGAGTATGCATTTCATAAAGAGCTGCCTTCTGATGACTTCTCCAATTTAATACTGAAATTTTCAAATAAAACAAAACATAATCACACCCTCAAGAAGTGACTTTTTTAAAGAGCTCAGGATTTGTCCAGTTGCTGTAAAGACCAAACAAACATTCTGACAAAAAACCCCAAAACTTCTGTGTAATTGTCATCTGTAATAGTTTAGAAGTTATGGAGTTTCTGTAAATTATTAATTAGCACTATATTCTCATCTGAAACTAGGGGCTGAATAACAATATCTCCTGGAGGAATATTCAGTTGTTCTCACAGAATTTTATATCTGGAGTTTCTCTCTAAAGTCCAAATCTAATACATGACCAGTAACCTCCTGCTGAATCCCAGATAGGTTTTTATGTCAATAAAACCAGGCACAATTTGGTGTGCATCAAAGCGTTTTGATGGATCAAGTGAGAGAACTAAGTTGTCTTCTTTCCTGATAAAACACTGAATGTTCAGCAGCTTCCTACCAATAATGCACAGCAAAATGTCAGAACAGGAATTGTCACACACTAATTTGACATTTTTGACACAAATGAATGCTTTGAATATACAGAGTTACTCCTTCAACTTTTTCTTAAGGAACCACCTCATACATCTTGAAAATTTATATGCCTGTGTCTAACTTGTGAACAATTAATTGGTACATCCTTCACAGTAGAGAGTTTTTTCTCTACTCTTTTTTTTCCTTTTCATACATATACACATGACATCTCATTATTAAGTATGTTGGGAGCACTTATCTGCATGGAGGAAAGGTAGTGAATTTTTCCAAGTTGTAATGATAAGCTAAAAGTAAACCCTGCAAGGTAATATCTATTTAAAATGTGGCAATTGGGGAAAATATGTCCCCCAAGCATAGCAAACACACTATCAGAGTTAGCTGCCAATTAACTTCTACATTCTACACAAAGGGCATTAAAATCTAAATAAAGCCAAATGATGTATACCTGCTCTCTGTGAACAGCAGATCATAAAAAATGAACTCCAGATGAGGTGGTTTTCATTGTATTTTCAGCATTCAACTGACTTTCTGGAAAATATTTGCTTTTCTGTTAAAAATGAATTCTTTTTCTATAGAAAATCCTATCACTAGGCATATAGAAAAAGAGAAACTATAGGTTTAATGCAGTAAATGAAAATGTGAGATCCTAGGCAGGTTCAGACACTCACTATACAGCACCCAATTTTGACCAAACTAATCAATGGATAGTCTCCCTGTAAATTCAGATGTGCCTAAACTCTTCCAGCGAAACAGTTAGAGAAGTAAAACATCCTACCAGAGACAAGAAACTTAATTCTCAATTCCTGTGGCCTGGATAATGTAATCTGCACATAGGAAAATATTTTAGTTAGTCTCTGTATTCCACCTCACAGTCACTAGGAGCATGGTATTTCAGAAAACAAAACAAACCACCCCAAAAATCATCAACAACAAAAACAAACAAACAAACAAAAAACAATACCAAAACCAACAAAAAACACATATGGAGTTTGGCAGAATTATGTCCTTGGAGAATATTTTATCTTAAATCCAAATATGAAGTAGTTGACTTCTGTCTTATAATTTCTAATGTGCTACCTTACATAACCTGCTTTTTTTAATGTAGCATAAATATCCCTGGGTTTATAAGCATTAAACTTGTTACAATTCTATAGAATTATCTTCTTTGAAATGGGTGACTGATTTTACAGAACCACAACATAGGGAATGGATGAGGCTGGAAGGGACCACTGGAGGTCATCTAGTCCCTCCTCAAGCATGGTCTGCCCAGGAACACATTGCTCAGGACTGTGCCCAGACTTTTGAATATCTCCAGGGAAGGTGACACCACAGCCTCTCTCGACTTCCCCAACTAACTTCAAATTAATTCAAATTACTTCAAACACCCATATTATCAATTGTAAATGTGCTTGACTTCACTAGACTTTTGTCCCTATTTTTCTTTCTGAGATTATCAGAAGATATTGTAAGGGCCCTCCAATAGAGCATCACTTCATGGCTCTCATGCCTTCAACAGGTGGGTCTTGTACCCTGCTCTGTGAAACTGGATACTTCTAACTTTTTTGGGCATCTTCTCATTTAAAAATTCTTTTCCAGTGTTTGTGTCAACTTCATACCTTAGCTTTCAAAATTATATTTGAGAGAGGCTTCCAAATATTTCATCTTGCCTCCTGAAGATATCCAGGTAGATACAATGCTGTAGAATTAGATTTTAATTATCAATAACATTTAGTTCTATACCTACATAAGATACCTGCACAGTGACACTGGTATTCAAAATTTTCAGGATTACACCCTACTTGTGCTTCATATGTCATCACCACTAATACACTGTCCTGCACATGTATGCATATATAAACACACAATAAAGCAGCAGAAAATCAGGAAGAACAAAAGATTGAAAATATTCTTGAAAATATGATGGGGATATGCCTCTTCACCTTATTTTTTTATGACTTCTAGGAACCACAAAAAATACCCTCATTCCATGGCTGCAGTGCCAGTTGACAGGCAGTCCTTTCTCACCCTGGGATACCCCCACCCCGTGACACACTATTAGGAGATACAAGACCATCTTCTAATTCAGAAGAAATATGAACAGCCCATGTGAGTGTTCCAAGGAGGAAGAATCTTGAGGGAAAACTAAGGATTAAATCAATGAACACCAATTCCTGGAACGCAACTACATTGATATTCCAATGTGCACTTAAACATGCATGAAACCCTGGGGTACACCTAATTTTATCCATAAAGAAAAGAGTGTCTGGAAGAATATTTGGCTAAGTGCTTCATCTGAAGGCTATATCTCAGCTCCATTGACTGCCACAGGGATGAGATTACTGCAGACTAGAATATGCTTCTGTTTTGAAAACCTGTAGGAAAAAAACTTTCGAGACTTCAGCAAGGACGCAGTTGAAGAGTCCAATGAGCTTAAAAAGAGTTCCTGACTTCACTGTGTGATCAGACATTAAGAAATAGAAGATTCTGATACATTTCAATGAATTTTCTAAGTCCATCCAACATACACTTTATCTGTTACGAGTCTAATTTTGGATATTTTTACTATGGTAATTTATGCAATACACTTGAACAAATTGAACGTTGTTCCTCAAGGGTCAGAACAAGAGCCCACATTGTTTAACAACATTTTCAGCAGCATGGACAGCGGGATTGACTGCACCCTCAGCAAGTCTACTGATGGCACCCCACTGTATGTTGTGGCCAACATGCTAGAAAGAAGGGATCCCATCCAGAGGGAACTTGAAAGAATCAAACACGTTGCATAAAAATGGTAAAACATTAAAAGAAATGCAGGAGAGAAAGATTTACTTGTGAAAGAGGGAAGAGAGACAGGGAATTTATGAGCAAGCACTATATGAATTTAGTAATTTCTCTAAAGGATTGTGGTGTTGTTGATTTTTAAGGAGTTCATTGTGGTCATACAAATTCCTCCTCATTACTGTGATTGTATACAGAGGTCACAGTGTTTGTTTCTGTAGCTTGAAATGAAATGTCAGTGGATTTCTAGGGAAAATACTTTCACTTATTAGTTCAGTCATTTCCATAACAATTTAAAAATGTAAGTTAATGTTTACAATATATGTTCTACATAACAGACTTGTTTAAGTGGATAATTATATGAAGCAAACATGAAGGGACATGGTAAAAGAAATATTTCTTATTTTGCAATTGGAATGGACATTAAAAGAAAAAAAAAAATCAAAGTAATGTCCCTGCTCAGGCCTATGTAATAAACATTAGCCTGACATTTATTTAAAAATAGAAAGTCAGGACTCAATGTTGTATTGAGTCAGAAAAACAAACTGTTCGCTAATTCCTTTTCTTGCATGTTTCAGAAAAATGAAGAAGTTTCTCTGTGAATAATTGAGTAAAATCTTTCACAAACGTTTACTTACTGATTCTTTGGTAGTTATTGTATCTGTTTCCTGACTCTGAGACCTAATATGTTCCCCATATTTTTCTTTTTCATGATTAGTTCTTTCTAAACTGGTAAATGCATGCAGAAATTGGACAAAAATAATGTTTAACCAACATTTTTTGGAGACAAAGCGATATAAGGTTGATGTCTGGTAATGATGTAAGTTTTTTTTCTGTTTTGCTGAGACATTGAGTAGGAGTGTATTGCTCTTGATTGCACTGAAGTGTAAACATAGAAGTAGTTTTCTGCAATGGAATTATTTTGGATTTTTATAGGACTGCTTGGGTAATTATTTTCTCTTCAGGGAGACCCTTGCTATTTTGGGCTGTTTTGTTGGATGTTATAATGTATCTATCATTAATTTCACAGCAAAATAAAAACATGAAGGTTAATGAAGGCAATGATTATAATAAATTCAACTTTATAAGTCTCCTGATCAAGGAGCTCAGGACTTTGCTACATCATGCTTATAATTTGCCAAGTCCCAGTTCTTTATGTTTAAATTTCTTCTGAGGATCCCCTTTTGCACGATAAATCATGAGTATCTGCTTGAGAGATGGATTTAGATCAAACTCAATTTGCTTTGTGTTTTAAAGGTGGAATGGTCACACCAACAACCTTTAAGATGCAGTTATTCAGGTGAGGAGGAATCAAGGCGTGTTTACGTAACCAGATTCAGGAGGTTGAAGCAGGAATGCCAAACACATCTGGAAAGTAAAAGAATCATGGAATTTTTAAGGTTGGAAAAGACCTCTAAGAGCATCTAATCCAACCACCATTTTCACTTCTAAACATATTTCTAAGCATAAAATCTGCATGTAGTTTGAATACTTCCAAGGAGATGATTCCACTGCTTCCCTGGCCAGTCTGTTCCAGTGCCTGACTACACTTTCAGTCAAGAAATTTTTCCTACTATCAAAGCTAAACCTCCTGTGATGCAACTTGAAGTTGTGTCCTCTTGTCTTATCACTTGTTACCTGGTAAAAAAGACTGACCCCCAGCTGGCTAAAATTTCCTTTCGGGCAGTTGTAGAGTGTCTCTCCTGAGCCTCCCTTTGTCC